>OY284413.1:47427484-47937484 GCA_958301585.1 Merodon equestris
AAAACATGACGTTTGCACTTTCCCATGGGTAAGTGCATCCGATCGTTGCTGTCGTTTGATGCCCTGTGCATGTTGTTGTTGTTGCTGGGTAACTCGGTTGATGCCCTGTGCATGTTGTTGTTGTTGCTGGGTAATTGGTGTGGTAACTCGCGTCAGCAGAATTGATGTATTGACTTCACTGCGTTGCCTACTTGATTTAAATGGGTGCGTTAGCAGAATTAATGCAGTGTAATGACTTGAGTGCACTGCCCGCTTCATGACCCATGTTGGTGACAGTGCATTGTTTGTTATTGAGTAATATTATATGATATTTTATGTTGTAGTGTGTTGTGTTAACTTATATGAATGTGTACACTGTAGCAGTTAAATAACCGTTTGCACTCGAATGTCGTTTAGGGTTTTTCTTTGTTTTCGTTTTTCTAGCACAAAACACTAATGCGGGCGTAATCGTCTATTGTTATTACTTTCGTGTTTTTTTTTGCGATTGGGTGAGTCCCTATCGACATTTTGTCGTCCGTACCGATCATAAACCATTAGTTTGGCTCAATGGAATTAAAGAGCCTAACATGAAGCTGCAACGATGGAAGATACAGTTAAACGAGTTTGATTTTTCAGTCGAATATTTAAAAGGAAAAGAAAATTTTGTGGCAGATGGGCTAAGCAGGGTTCTATGCGAAAACAATAGCGACGAAGCAAAAGGGTTTAGTAGCGAAGAATCCATCTTGGGTGATATTTTCAACAATGAGTTCGCTGATACTAATGGCCATAATGATGAAGATGTCATAAGTGCAGGTGATCAATCGAACCTAGATAATTTATCCACAGGGGCCACAATTCACAGTGCCCAGGAAGATGAGAGCAACTATATTTATATAACACCTAAGCCCGTCAACCTTTATAAAAACCAAATCTACTTGGCATATGACACAAAAGAAAAGGTTAGTTTAAAAATTGTACACAAAAAAGTGCAAAATTTCATTTTCGTAAAAGAGGATAGTACTAACTTGTTAGGCATTATGCAGAGAATCCTGATAAACAAAGGCCTTATGTGTATATTCTGCAATGATATTCAATTATATCTGCAATTTCAAAAGTTATACGTCAAATACTTCTCAATGAACAAAAACCTAAAGAAAGATACTAAAATCTCAAATCAAACTTAAAGATATCACGGACAGAAACGAAATACTTACTCTTATCAAAAAGGAACATCTAAGTAAGAACCATAGAGGGATTCGCGAAGTTTTTGCAGAAATGCGGAAGCTATATTTTTATCCAAACCTTCAGGGTAGAAATTCAGAAAGTAATTAATAATTGCGACGTCTGCAACCTTTCGAAGCATGATAGACGACCGCTAACGATTCCACTTCAAGTAACAGAAACTCCAGCCCAGTTCAATAGTATCGTTCATATAGATATCTGGTTCCCGGAGAGAAACAAAATGTTTCTAACAACCTTAGATAAGTTTTCTAAGTATGCAACAATCCATGCATTAGATAATAGGAACTGGATAGCAATTTTACGAGCACTAAAGGAAAGAATTAAATTTCGGGGAAAACCGACAAAAATAATTCTCGATAGTGATACCTGTTTCATAAATTCAGCTGTGGAAGAATTTCTCAAAGAAAACAATATAGCCTTTCACAAAACTACAGGCCACCAGAAGACTGGGAATGCCGATATCGAAAGACTTCATGGCACCTTTAACGAGCACCTGAGGATAATGAATGCGGCTAAAGACAAAGCCGACCTAGAAGAGAAGTTGTTTAGGATAGTATGTTACTATAACGATACGATACATACCACCACCAATATGCGCCCAATTGACTTCCTCTGCAAAAATCTCACTAGGGTAGATATAGTATCTCTATCAGAAAAGTTTAGGGTTCAAAAAGCAAACTAATTTTAAAGAAAGGTAGGGAAAACACCTCAAAGCTTTGCAAAAATATCATAAAAAACAGAATGATAGGTAAATCTCAACCAAAATACAGAAAGCTAGATAATTTCACGGTCAGGGGTAACTACGTTATAGATAATTCGACAAAAAGAAATACAAAATTTTACAAAACACAACTTAAACGAAAATATACACCTAAGTCTGTTTTTACACGGTAGATTGGTTCCAGAAGAAGCCGTGTAAAAAAAAACCGTGTAAAAAAAGATATTGATCGTATACAAAAATGGGTGATTTGTTCCTAATCTCTAAAACCTATTAAAATTAGTGAAAAACAAGAATTTTTAAGAAAAAGAATTCATGTTTATTTTATTAAATCAAATATATAATGCTTATTTTCACAAGCATAGTAATTAATGATAAAAAAGATATGCACTCTAATCTTAAAAGTAATATAAATTAAATGTATGGCAAGTTCAGGAACTAAAAAACTATGTTGTGAACGAAAAGAATAGGTTATTCAATTTTTAAGGTAAAAAATAAAATAAAATAAAATAAGTGATAATCATAAATACAGCAACATAAATTTAATTGCTGTCGTCATCAGTTATTCGCATTCGCTTGCTTCGAACGCGTATACATTCACTATCATCGCTGGAATAATTTTGAACTGGACTTTCTCTTGCTCGTTCGGCATCTACATTTTGAAAAATGAACTCTGTTATGAACCGTTGTTCGCCAATTCTTGCTACCTCTTTGTATAATTCCTTGTAACGAGCCATACAAGAATTCAGCTCACGTTGGAATTGTGCAGCTCTTTCGACATTGGGATCATTTTTGACGAAATGGTGTCCTAATTTATTTGCAAGTTGAAGCCCTTCTTGAATTAAATTTTCAGTTAATTTTACAGGTTCTTCACTATCACTGCTTTCTATAGCATCAGCATTCTGTGAGGCAAAATGTAATATTTCGTCTTCGCTAAGAACTTTATCAATCATCAGTTCATCAATGTCATCAGATACCAAGTCATCAAAACCCTCCCCAACAACTGCGTGTGCTAAAGCAATTATATTGGGATATTCGTTTGTATTTTTCTCCACAGGATTTTTACTTTTTACACATTCTGGCCAAATTGCTCTCCAACATCCGTTTAAGGTTGATGGTCGTAAATCTGACAATGCTAAAGCAGCATGTGTAACGCAATCTTTGATAGAAAACTTTTTCCAGGCATCAATTACTGTTAGAGTTTTATCCCTATCCAAAGTGTCCAAAATGTACTGGAATGTTCGTTTGATATAATAAGTTTTGAATGTTGCGATAATTCCTTGGTCCAGTGGTTGGATTAGGGATGTGGTATTTGGTGGCAGGAACAAAACTTGTACATTTTCGTGTTCCAACTGAGGATGCCCGGGTGCATTGTCTACCAACAGAAGAACTTTAAATTCTAAGCCCTTTTCATTCAAATATTTTCTAGTTTCTGGCACAAAATATTTAATGAACCATTCTGTGAAAACTGTAGTCGTCACCCATGCTTTTTTATTGGCCATCCAATTAACCGGCAATGTATCAAAATCGACACCTTTCATTGCTCGAGGCTTTAATGCACGATTGATAAGCAGGGGCTTTAACATCCGATCTCCAGAAGCGTTACTGCACAATAAAAATGTGACTCGATCTTTTTCAACTTTAAAACCCCCAGCACTTTTTTGCGATTTGGCCACATATGTTCTTCTCGGCATTTTTTTCCAAAAAAGACCGGTTTCGTCAGCGTTAAAAACCTGATCTGGACTGTATCCACCATCCGCTATTATTTTTTTAAGTTTTAGTTGGTATTCTTCGGCGGCTTTCTGATCTCCAGAAGCAATCTCGCCCTTGATTTTTATGTTATGAAGCGCATGCCTATGGAGAAATCCCCTCATCCAACCTGTGCTTGCAGAAAATACGTAGCTCTTCTCAGCAGTTGTTTGTGTGGATGTAGACGGTTGTTCGTCTTTTATCATTTTATAGAACATAAAATTTCAAATCGTGCTAAATGGAATAAAATCGTGTAAAAAAATTAAAAATATTCAATTTTCAAACCGTGTTATATCAAAACCGTGTAAAAAAAGATCGTGTAAAAACAGACTTAGGTGTACTTACCAAAACACACCGGATTGTTAGAACACAACAAACTAAACCAAAGATTTTGTTCATAAAAATGAAATTTACATTTTATTTTTAAATTTCAAATAGAGCAAAAGATGCAAACGTCAAACAATAAATATTGTACTAGATTTTTGCAATGATAAAAGAGTTTGTTTACATGGGTAGTATGAAGGTTGTCTTCTATACCATTTTCTTCTTCTTCGAATTTTTCGACATCGTCATAGTCGCACTCTCTTAAAATGTCCTCTATTTGTTCATCCGACACAACAAATCGCGAAGTCATTCTAAAACTAAAACATATGTATGTATATACTATATTATCGAGCACGAAAAGTTACATAAAAGATAACCTTCGTCGTATCGACGAACATTTGAATCATTTTTCACAAAAAAAAACACTTACCCAAGCAGATACACCACTGATCGTCCGCACACTACAAACACTTAGAGATGACTAGGGCAGAGATGGGAGCAAAGCATTAGCATTGAAATAAGTCAATGCTAATGAAAAAAAAAATCATTACAATTGAAATTTTCAATGCTAATGAAAAAGCAGTAATGGCAATGATTCAACAATTTCATTGAATTATAAGGCATTATCAACTGTATTTGGTTATATTTTTTATTCAGCTGTTTGCTTTCATTACAACAAGCTTTTCAAAGTGGTCGTCGGTTAAATTTTGACGACGATGGTTATTAACTATCCCAGCGAATGAAAATAGTCTTTCAACTGGAGCTGATGATGGCAAGGGCGTGTTAAATTTATAAAACATATGTTTTATTATAGGATAGTCGTTGAGTACGCTCGGCGTTTTATTTTCGCTCTCCAAAAAGTTTCTCAATTCCTTCACTATATTCAGATCGTTCATATTGCTAGCTGATAGTTGATCTTCCTCTAAAATTAATGAAAAAGTATTATCTTAGAAGAAAAATATGTACATATGTATATGAATAAATTACCGTCTTCATCACTGTCTTCTAAGGAAAAAAATGGATGTGGCATATAGTCCGGACTCTGCCTTTTTTGATTCAAGTCAGTCACTTGTGGACTATTTTCGATAACTTTATTTACAAATATATCTTGAAGGAATTTAGCAGTGCAATGTGGCGCAGTTTCTCTCCAAATTTTTAACAATTTTGTCCGATTTATAATCTTTACAGATGGACACGTTATAGCAGCAACTACGGTATCGTAAGATGCATCTTGTAGCTCGAAAAATGGTTTAAATCGATCAACCAAAGCATCTTGCATGGGTCCCGAGACATCCTTAAAATATTTGGCAGCTGATGCGGTACCAAATTTGCTGATTTTCACTTTTAACGTCAATAACGCCGGCGCAAGATATCCGAAGTAGATGTTCTCTTCTTTTTGCAAAAAATCTAAGCACTCAGCTATTGGTTTCATAAACTGGCAGTATTCATTTAAATATTCTATTTCGGATAGGGCAAAACATTCGACACCGAGAACTTCTGTTATCTCAGTCAATTTGTCCGAGAAGGATAGAAGTCGTACTACAGAGTCGTATAGTGAATTCCATCGTGTTGGTACAGGTGTTTTAAGTGACGCTGAAAAAATCTGGGCGAGCTGCTCCGCAGCTTTTGGGCGATTGCATTTGCTCCAAATATTGGTGCACCTTAATATTTGAGTAATGAATATTGGTAATGATATACAAGTATTATACTTCTCAACTTACTTTTTCATTGTATATGGATGTGTCTCATAAAGTGCGCTTGTTTTCTGTAATACTCTTATGAAATCAGATGTGGCTAGTAAATTCAGAGTATGGCTAGCACGTCTGACATGCTTTGATAGATGAGGTGTAACTAAAGAAGTCTCAAATGTAGTATCAATGTCTTCCAGTTCACATTTCGAATCCACGTCTTGATCATAAAATGTGTCGGTACCTTTAAATTGACGAACAGATATATTCGTATAACTTAAAAAAAAAAGACGTTCCGATCGGCGGAAAAAAAAACTTTATTCGTCAAACAAGATGCACAGTTCACAATCAGATCTATAACTAACTGCAGTGGAGTTTATCCACTCTCTTATATCTACGGCTACTTTGCATTATCAGCTTACCTGGTCACTGTGGGACCGCGTGAGCTGTTTACTCAACTTTTTTGGTAGTTTAAGGTGTCCGGTAAGTGATATGTACTTCTCCGGGGAATGAAGGAAAATGGGAAAAAAGATAAAGGAAACGCAAGGTTGCGCGAATGACAGAAGTGAATGTACCCGTGCATTACTTAGAGAAAATAGATTGGCGGGTTGAGGAATGTGTCGAGTATGTAACCTCTCCCCCCTTAAGATCAAAATTCTCCTGGATTTTACGAGGGGGTTGTTTATTTTCACTGTGTGTGTTAATTGATATCTTAAGATATTTATTTTTCTTTACTAATTTTGAAATGAAAATTATGATTATGATCAGGATACAGGTAACGGCTGAGCTTGCAAAGTAGCTTACATTTCTATGAAATTTTAATAAGTTTATGTGTTTTAAGTTTTCAATATTTCTTATAATGATATCCTCGAAATTTACATTTTTAGTGAAATTGTAGTTAATTTCATCATAGTAGTAAAATCTTTCTTTAAATTTTATATTGGAATTAGTAAATGTTTTGTTCATTATTTTAATTGTACAATTGTTAATAACTATTAGATAGTTTCCACTTAGTTTTATTTTTCTGTCATCACAATTGTTGATTATCTCTTGGTTTTTTAAATTTTTACAAATTATGGTGCTATCGTCAATTTCTTTTATTTCTATTAATTCATTTCGCTTTGTTTTACAATTTTTGTTTACAATACAGCTTTTAAGAGGTTTAAGATCTTTTACATATTGAACATTATCTAGGGATTCATATTTTGTGTTATTTAGTTCGAAAAGGTACTGGTCTCGTTCTTCTATTTCTGTTTTGTTGTCTGTCGGTATTGCTGTTAGTAATTTTAGGTCAACTTGCTGGTATTTATCCGGAATTTTTATTGCTAATACTAAGGTATCTACATTGTATTTAAGTAGTCCTACTTTTACATTTCTTAGTTTGTAGAAGTCCAGTCCCGTCTCGTTTATTTCCTCTGTCGTCAAAAGGCTAGGGTGTATTAACCCGTGTTTAACTAAGGCTTATCAATTATTTGGTTTAACTTTTCTTCTAGCATTCTTAATTTTACTAACTGATCTATTATGAGCTGTTGTAGGATAAATCTTCTTTCGTTCTCTGTTAATTCTACGTATGATCTGCTGAATTCTTTTCCGTCTGATTCTATTGCTGATTTAAGATGGGAAATACTTTCATTTAGATGTAGGTTGATTTCTATCTGTTGATTAAGATGGCTTGCTAAATTTTCCTGATTTTTTCCTAATACTGTGAGGTGATCTGTTATTTCTTGTCTGTCATTGTCGTCCATCGTCCCAAATAACCATTTTTGTCCTATCCCTATGACGTTGACCAGTCCTCTTTTTTGTCTTTTTCCCGGTTCTATGGCTGTTATTTTAGCATACAGTGTTCCTATTTGTCGTTTTATAATTGGATCGTTATCTATTTTAAGCTTTCTGGTATTTTCAGCGAACGTGTTAATAGTTTGCATTATTTCTTTGGTGTTAATAATATGTAATATAGTCTTGGTGTCCTGAATTACTTCAGTCTGTCCCATGTTAATTATGGTATACCCGTTTCTTGTTGTCAATTGGTCAATTGTCAATGTCGCTAGAGTATGTGCTGTCATTGTCGTGAGTATTAGATACACTGATACAGTCATCTGCAAATAAGCGTGGTTTTTTAATGTTTATCGGATGTTCTCTGTCCATTTTCTTAATCCTGTATCTAGGCTCATTTTTGTAGTAATTCCTTCTGTAGTTCTTGACTGGTATGACCTCTCTTGTTTCTTTATATACTTCCCTATTCTGGTTTAGTTTCTGGGTTCTTTTCTCTTTTCCTAGCTGTACCTGCCTTACAAGAGTAGCTACGTCGGCATACATTGCTTCCTCGGGAGACATTTTTAAAGTGGAATGATACCTATTGTTATAATTACTAACTACCCTGTGAACTTTCTGAATAAGGGATAAATCTGAATTTCTCATGGTAACTAGTTTTTCTTGTAACGTGGAGTGGAACCTTTCTATATCGCTATTTCCTGTATGGGTGTTAGGCTTGGTAAAATGTAATTCGACTTTTTGCTCGTTTAGAAATTCCTTAAAATTTTCTGATTTAAACTCGTTGTCCGTTATTATTTTTGTTGGTTTGCCAAACTTCGAAAAATGTTCCTCCAGTACCTCTATTTTCTTAGTCCAGTTTTTATTAGGTAGATAGTATGCGTATGCTTTCTTAGTAAGTTTGTCTATTAGCGTGAGGAATGGGTGTTTCATGAAATAGTAAATATCCATGTGAAGAGTCTCATTGGGCCTACGAGGCGTCTCGCTTATTTCGTACTTCAGTTTGATTGGATTCCGTTCGTATTTTGTTTCTAGGCATACTCTACAGTTGTTAATAATTTTTGTGATTTCTTTAACTAATTTGGGGTAGTAAATTTTGTTCTTAAGGGTATGATATGTTTCTATTATTCCACTGTGCATACTTTCCTTTGTGTGATAGAGCGAGATTTGTTTATGGGCTTCCTCGATAATTCTAATTTCTTTGGCTCTTTTAGTTGTTTTTATAAATTTTATTTTGCTATCGTGGTTAAACAATTCTATTAACAACTGTTGAATTTTATTGAATTCCGGTCAGACCTGGTTTTATGTATCTTCTTAGTAAATCTGTCCAATATTCTTTATTTCTAGTCATATCAACAAATATTATTCTTCTGGTATGAAGAATCTCTATCTCCTTGTCGGCATCATTGACTAGTATTAATTGTGTTTTGTATTTATTGACTATGGTTTCCTTTATGGGTATGTGGTCTAGTAATTGCTTTTCCTGCGAGTGAATCGTAGCGTTCTCGTATAGGTTATTTACGGTTTGGGTGTTGGTTTTTCCAATATCTTCAGGAATTCTACTAAGGAAATCTGCTATTTTATTCTCTTTCCCTTTCACGTACTCGATGTCGAACTGGAATTCCTGGAGTTTAAGTAACCACCTTTGATTCCTCTGGCTAAATTCTTTACCCGTGTATCCCTTGTTCAAACATTTTATTGGCAAGTGATCTGTAACTACCTGGAATCTCTTGCCCCATAAATATGGCCTAAAGTATGTGATCGCCCACACAACTGCTAAGAACTCTTTGTCCGTGGTTGAGTAATTTTTCTCGTGATCGTTCAGTGATCTTGAAGCGTAACACACCGGTTGGCCTTCCTGTGTTAGAACCGCTCCTAACGCATAGTTGCTGTCGTCGGTGCATACTGTAAATGGTTTATAGAAATCGGGAAATTTCAAAATAGGGTGTTTGGTTATACTAGGCTTAAGGGCATAGAAGGCTTCGATGTATTCTGGGTCTTTTATGTTAATCTTCTTGCCTTTCTTTAGGTATTTTATCATGGGATTATTTTATCAGCGATTTTCGCGTAATCCTTCACGAATTTCCTGTAAAAACCTGTTACCCCTAGAAATCCCTTTAATTGCTTGTCTGTTTGAGGTAGCGGAAAGTCCTGTATGCATTTGATTTTATTAGGGTTGGGCTTCATGCCCTCGCTTGTTAGCACATGCCCTAGGAATTCGGTGTTCTTCTTAAGGAAGGAGCATTTACTAAATTGAATTTTCAAGTTGTGTTCCGAAAGTTTTGTAAATATGATTTTTAGGGATTGAATATGTTCTTTAAGGCTGGTCGAGAAGACCAATATGTCGTCAAGATAGACGACGCATATTTTATTGATTTGGTCCCTGAGAATGTCGTTCATCAACCTTTGAAAGGTTGCTGGCGCATTCTTGAGACCGAACGGCATTCTTACATATTCGTATAATCCATTTGGTGTTACGAATGCCGTTTTCGGGATATCCCTTTTATTCATCTTAATTTGATGATACCCTTTTGCGAGATCCAATTATGAAAAATACTGGGCTCGTCCCAGTTTGTCAAGTATGGCATCGATATTTGGTAGCGGGTATTTGTCGTCTACCGTGATGTCGTTTAACTTCCTGTAATCTACGCACAATCGGAATTTCTGTTCTCCTGTGCCATCTGGTTTCTTTGCTACTAGTACAATAGGGGAGGCGTATCTACTATTTGATTTTCTAATAATGCCTTGCTTCTCCATTTCTTGTACCTGCCTTCGTGTTTCGGGGGCAGTCTGTACAGTTTCGAGTTAATTGGTTGGCTGGTTGTTGTAGTAATTTCATGAGTAATAGAATCTGTATTCGTCAGTTGGTCGCCTTCTCTGTATATTAGACTTTTAAATTGTTCTAATAATCTTTGAATTTCCTGTTTTTCTTCTCCGTTAAGGTGATTTAAATCTATCTCCTTTTCATCAGAGATAAGCTCGAAGCAGTCAAAGTTTCTTTCGGGGTTCACAGAATATAGGGGTATTTTGGTACCGTTATTTAGTACGAAACACTTATTATCAAAATCTAGAGTTTTGACAATTTTATTGAGTAAGTCCATACCAATGAGGACATCATAGGGTTTGTCTCCTAAATTTCTTTTGTACCATTTGATGGCACCCCTTGGGCTGTAATTAAATTCTTTTGGTATGTTTGTCGCTATTCTTTCTACTATCTCCGTTGTTACATTATTTATCGTTTGTAAACGCAATCCTATTTTGTCAATCAACTTATATTTACTACAGTCTACTTTGTCGGAATTTATTATACTCATTGTCGAGCCCGTGTCGATTAGTGCTATTAATTTAATGTCGTCAATTGTCAAGTCAATGAATATCTTGTCTCCGAGGCCTAGTTTATAAAAAAATCTGGTTCGATGTTATGAACCTCCTCCTGACTATTTGGATTAACCGTCTGATTTGAGATTTGCCCGACAGACATTGGTGTTGGGTATTGGGCTGCATTTCGGATTTGTCCCGAAGGGTTAAAGGTCTGGTGCCCTACATGCCTATTATTCCTATTAAAATAATTGTCGTTACTCTGTCTGTACTGTCCTGGCTGTCTTCCTATCTGGGCTGACCCTGAGCCATTTGCCTGGTTGGTCGGTACCTGTCGTCTGTGGTTATAGTTTGTCCTATTGTATGGTCTGTTCGTTTTAACATCCCTCTCTATATTTCCTTCGTCGTACCCTATATAAGTGTACAGTACGTCCTTAATTCTGTGGAGGTCGTAAATGTCTTTAATATCCCTAGATAAGTTCCCTATTGCTAGCTGTTTGATTCTATTTACTATTAATGTATAAAACGTATTTTTAGCTTCTATTTGATTAGTTTGATACGTTGCAAAGGAGTTTGCATTTTGAATTAATTCTTCTATTTTTGTGTTAAGGTCGGCTATGGAACTTACTTTGAGGTCAGTTATTTTCCTTGCAATGTCCTTATAGTTTATAGGGGGTCGAAAGTGCTGCTTGAGGAGGTCCCTGGCTTGCTCCCATGTTGTTGCTTTGTTGTGCAGCAGTAAGTCCTTTGCTGGTCCGATTACTTTCGTGTTATAAATTGCCTGCCACAGTTCTGGTCTTTCCGCTTCATTTACGGCACTAATGTGATTTCCCACTACATTTAAGAATTGGGTCAATGCCCCACTATCACCATTGAATTTCCGGATATAAGATATTTCTTTGAGAATTTGTACTGTGCGACTTTGCACTTGGTTACGTGTCGCTAAGGCTTCAATAGCCTGTATTAGTCGGTCTAGGCTTTGTTGTTCCATTTCTGGAATTCTCGGCCAAAATTTCAGTGTTTTGTCTTTGATTTTAATTTTGGTAACTAAGAGGTTGGATGCACACACAAAAGATATTAAAGGCGAGACCACAAGAAAGAGAGAACGTCTTTATTTCTCTATATATATATTTTTTTTTTTTTTTTTTGAGTTATATCACTGAGATGTGGTGATCTTGTTGTCGTTGGTTTTTTTTTTTCTTTTCTTTCGTGAAAGTATGTGATCAGGTAATTTTTGTGGGGTGGGTCCGACGTTGAGTTTTAACTGATTCGTAGTTAAACTATTAACTCGGTACTCGTTAACACTTATAACCGTCACTTTTCCACACGCGATTTACCGGTCCGTTCTCGTATGGATCCTTTAAATATAGTCAGGATCCTACCGACTGCGCCACTTAAAAAAAGACGTTCCGATCGGCGGAAAAAAAACTTTATTCGTCAAACAAGATGCACAGTTCACAATCAGATCTATAACTAACTGCAGTGGAGTTTATCCACTCTCTTATATCTACGGCTACTTTGCATTATCAGCTTACCTGGTCACTGTGGGACCGCGTGAGCTGTTTACTCAGCTTTTTTGGGGGGAATGAAGGAAAATGGGAAAAAAGATAAAGGAAACGCAAGGTTGCGCGAATGACAGAAGTGAATGTACCCGTGCATTACTTAGAAAAAATAGATTGGCGGGTTGAGGAATGTGTCGAGTATGTAACCTATATACAAATAAAGGACATTTAAAATTTCAGCCTACTTACATTGAATGCCAAGCTCTTTGAAAGCTTTCACAAAATTGCTGCCATTATCGGTCACAGTACAAATTAATTGATTGTCTGTGATGCCGAATTGCGTATTAATTTCATGAATAATGTCAGCAATTCTGAGGTAGGTGTGCGATCCACTGAAGTGACGACATCCTAGCGCTTTCGAACTTCTTTTGAAATTGTTGTCAATCCAATGGCAGGTGTAACCAAAAAATGATTTCCGTCGACCTGTCCAAATATCTGCTGTGCAGCATACAAAATCAATCTTTAAAAAAATCGAATTAATATGGCTTTATAAGATATTTTCGAGCGCCTTACCAAGCAAAGGTCTTGTTTGATTCCTAAGACCATTTCCCTATATTTTTCATCAAGCAGACTGCTTATATAGCGTCGCGATTTTACTTCCATATTAGTGTCCTCAAAAAGTGACTGTTGCTGCACAACAAAACACCAATCAACACATACACCTTGCACATTTAAAGATCATATTTGGAAATATATGAATTGAGGTGGCATGGCGGCAAAATGCTATACCAAATGGTAAAACGCACATGCCCACCTCAATTTAATACATCTCACAAACAATCCAAACTTAATTAAACACAAAATCACAAAATATATTAATTAGAATACACTTTCACATCACTTAACAACTTGTAAACAAACGCGAACTGTCAAATGTGCAAGGTAAATTCACAATCCACATCGCCAAACAAAGTCCACAACTGCAGCCTTGTCAACATCAAGCTGCAGCAACATTGAATTGTATAGAGTCACTAGGGATATGGGTCATTAACCCAATCCAAACACATAATGTTTCACAACATACATTGTACATAACAAAGCTGGATACCAGCTGACCGAGGGTTTGCACCAAGCAACCCAAGGTACTATAAATTTTTATTACATAATCAGCCAACGAAGGCACAGTTGTAACGTGGTCATACAATTATACGATATAACAAAGATCATTACAACAAAGAACACAACCATTACAATAGTTTCACATATAACTTGTAATAACAATCAAACAAGGAACATTTAAATTACATTCAGTTTCACATATAACCTTTGTATTTTAAATGTTGAACAGTGCAAGGTGAAGGAGTTATTCCAACAATAAAAAGGGACAATACTCAACGAATAACACAAAGAGTCTTTTTTTTATATACATATTTCTCGTTCGAGCTTAACAGTTAATGCTATCGTGGATTAACGGAAAAAAAATAAAACAGTTTTTATTTTCTTTAGTTTCAACCTTTCTTTAATGAATCTTCCTTAAGACTGATTTTACATTTCTAATTTTCTTACGATCTAACCTATGAACAAGCTTCATTTCTTGACCCAGGTGCACAAACGGGCGCAAGCAATTCCGCGAATCATATGGGTCAGTGGATATTCATTCCAAGAATTAATAGGTTGCGACACTATCTTTAGTGTGCAACATTGTTTCTGATTCGTGGAACTCCTACCCAGTTGGAACACCTGTGCCAGTGTTTCTAAATAATGTTTGCCTTTACCGTGGGAAGGTTATGAATTGTAACTCCCCCTCCGTTAGCTTGAGGCTCCGACGAAACAAAAAACTTGGCTTTATTTCTAAATCTTCGGCAAGTAACAAAAATAACAATAGCAATTATAATTGATAAAATATTTATAAATAACAGAGATATGTCAAATGAATTGCTTTTTCTCGACATCTGTTTTATTAATTCCCTATTATTAATATGTTGAACGTATAGTTCGTCAAGTTTAATATTAGGGATTACATTTGTTTCGTTTACTTGTGTGACAAAATTTGGTAGTATAATATTGTCGTACACTTTCTTGACCAAGTTTTCGTAGGTTTTATTATTGATTGTTAGTTGGCAACCTTTAAATGTTATAACATAGCTACCCTTTACTAAAATGTTATTTCTATTGCAGTTATGTTTTATTAATGTTTCTTTTACATTTTTTAGGATAATAATTCCTTTTGCTACCTCTAGTGTTTCTGTTTCACCTGTTACTATTTTAGTACAATATGCTGTCTTAGAATGCATGATATTTTGAATGCAGGTATCTTCAATTGCAACAAGGTTACGTTTAAAATTATCTTTAACGGGAAATTCATATATGCAGTTGTCTTGATCAGTTAGAATTTCTTTACCTCTGATAAGGAGTGATTTATTATTACTATCGGGAATGGGTTCTATGAGGACTTTTGTGTAAATATTGTCAGAGAAATGTGGTATCGAAAGGGTTATAATTATTTGCTCTTTATAAATTGACACTGCGATTTTAATTTCATTAAAACTCATCAAATCATCGACAATGGATAGTTCTTGCTCGCCTAGAATATTTCTGGTAAGCACTCCGAGCTTACTAGAAAAGAGTATTTGTTCTATCTCATCTATGTGATTTCTAAGCAACAGTATATCCTGATTGATTTGGTATATACACTGCATGGTCCTGACTTCCTCTTCTAAAGTTTCTACTCTCCCTGCTAAATTCTGACTGTTCAAATATTTTTCAACAAGAAGTTGTTGTTTTCTAACATGGGCTGTAATATTCTGTATTTGCTCTATGATTTGTTGGTTAATTACTACTTGCTTGTTGTTTCCTTCAGTAAGTTTTTGTTCCTGGTCAAAGAGTTGGTCTAATTTATTTTGTATGTAAATTTGGTCTTCGTGGTCCATTGTTCCTGCTATTAGTTTCATTCCTGTCCCTAGTATGTCAATTAGCGCTCTTTTTGTTCTGGAGTGGGGTTTAAGGTTTCTTAGCTTAGCTTCCAACAGTATCAAATTTTGGTTGACTGTGTGGTACATGGGTTCAATTAGGTTCGATCTATTTTCAAAGATGAGGAGGTTCTCTTTTATCTGGTTTTTACTTGTTTCTAGGGATGTTACATTTATGATGTGTAGGACTTTTGTATAGCTTTTAATAATCCGAATTCTGTCTAGATTAAGCGTTACATATCCGTTGTTGTTATTAAGGTCATGAAGAAGTATTTCTTGTGTCCCTACGAATGGTATAAGTAGTCTCGTCATTGTCAGTAATATTGGTATGGTGACCAACATCGTCATGTCTGTCGTTGGTTCCTGAAAGAAAAGGGTTTTTTTATTGTCTTGTCTTCAGTGGTTTATCTTTTGACTTGATTGTGGGATTATTAACATTTTGGAATTTCTTAATTTCTTTAACGTGATCTTTGTAATATTTATTTCCGTTTTTTACATCTACTAGGTGGTCTTCGTCTAATTTTTGTGTCTCTAGCTTCCTAAATTTTGAATGATTCTTACCCCCTCTGGTTTCCTTAATAAAATTCTGTCCTTCAGTTAATGAATAATCCCTACGGTTTTTGTTAAGTCTGTCAATTGTCTTCCGTTTCTTTTCTAGGATAAGTTCGTGAATCTTGTCATATTCGTTTTCGTTAATTTTCCCTGTTACGAAGTCTACAGGTTTTTGTTTGGTCGTCGAATGTATTGTTTGGTTGTAGAACATTATTATTTTTGAAAGCTTGTCCTCTACCGTACGAAGGCGTATATGTTCGTTAAGAGTATTGTGTAGTCTTTCAATGTCCGCGTTAGACGTATGGTAGTTGTTGGAGGTAAAATGGAGTTCAACGTCAAGCTCTGCTAAGTATTGTTTCAAGGGCAATGCTTTAAAGCCTAGTTCATTGTCGACTATAATTTTTCTTACTACACCGAATTGGCTAAAATAGAAAGAAAGGGCTCGTTTGAACTCAACCCAAGTTCTACTTGTTATTTTAATTGCACAAGCGTGCTTTGAGAATTTGTCGATAATAGTTAGGAAGAGAGTATTCTGCAAGGTGTAAAAGACGTCTACATGGATAATTTCACGAGGTTTGGAGGGCGTTTCAGTTAATTTAAATACTGTTTTTCGAGGATTTCGTACGTATTTTTCTACGTTACACACGTCGCAGTTATTTATAAATTGGGTAATTCTTATTTTTAGCTTCGGGTAGTAGTAGTTCTTAAAAACATTCAAGCATGATGTACTTTTCGGAATATTATTGCTTTCTATTAAATTTATCTCTGTAACCGGTATACGGGAGAGAGCATCCGCGTTCCCGTTGCTTGAGCCTTTTTTGTATTTAATTTCGAAGTCAAATTCTGACAATTTTAACCTCCACCTTACAAGTTTTGAGTTGGGTTCTTTTAGCGAGAACAGCCAAGTGAGAGGTTTATGATCCGTTTCTATAATGAATCTTCTACCGAATAAATAAGGGCGATAATACTTGGTTGCCCAAACGATTGCCAGTAGCTCTTTCTCGATCGTGCTGTAATTTACTTCGTGGGCATTAAGCGTACGACTTGCGAACGACACGGGATGATTTTCTTGGGACAGTACGGCACCCAGTGCGTATTGGCTAGCGTCCGTAGTAAGGGTGAATACTTTATCGAAATTAGGGTATGCTAGGATGGGATCATTTATTAGTAAGGTTTTAAGAGTTTCAAAGGCTTTTGAATAGTCTTGGTCGGAGATATTGATTTTAGCATCCTTCTTTAGGTATAGTGTCATGGGTTTGGCTATCTTTGAATAGTCCTTAATGAACTTTCTGTAATAACCTGTGAGGCCTAGGAATTGCTTTATTTCTTTCCTCGTTTTTGGGATAGGGTAATTCTTTACACACTCTATTTTCCTTGGGTTGGCTTTTATGCCATCAGGCGTCACTATATGTCCCAGAAACTCGGTTTCCTTTTTAAGGAACTCCGATTTATCTAGTTGCACTTTGAGGTTAACAGATTTCAACCGCTCGAAAATCTTCGTCAGTGAGACTATGTGTTCCTCTAGAGACGTTGAGAAAATAATAATATCGTCTATATACACTAGACATATTTTATTAATATAATCTTGAAGCACGTGATTCATTAATCGTTGGAAAGTTGCTGGTGCTGTTTTTAAACCGAAGGGCATGCGGAGAAATTCATAGTGTCCTCCTTCGACACTGAAGGCGGTTTTATGAACATCTTCCGCGTGGATTTCAATCTGATGAAATCCCTTTGCGAGGTCAAGTGTCGAAAAGTATTGACATCTACCCAATTTGTCGAGTATCTCATCGATATTCGGTATTGGGTATTTGTCGTCGACTGTTACCTCGTTCAACTTTCTATAGTCTACGACCAATCTCCATTTGGCCTTGCCACTGGCATCTTCCTTCTTAGGAACGATCCAGATTGGAGCCGAATATGGGGAGTTGCTATGTTGTATAATTTTGTTTTTAAGCATCTCCTGAATTTGATCTTCGACTTCTTGTTTATGAACTTGCGGGTATCTGTAATTTCTCGTATATATCGGAACGTCATTAGTCGTCCTGATTCGATGCTTAATTGCATTTGTAAATGTAAGTTTTCCATCCTCTTGGTGGAAAATTGTTTTATACTTTTTTATGACAGTCAAAAGTCTCTGTCGTTCTTCTAAGTTTAGGTGGTTAGTACGAATTTGCTCTACTATAGATTTTTTGCATGAATCGGAAGGTTCGATCCAGTAAAAGTTTTGTTCTGTAACTGCGTGTACGTCATCGTCGTTAAGACGAATTTCCCCTTGGAAATCCGTTTTATTTTCTAATTGTATGCAATGATTTCTTACATTATAGATACCTTGTGGTATAATAATATGTCCTGTGTTCGTCAACTGCTCATTAATAAAGGCTAGTCCTTTCTCTTGTTTTACAAGTAGGTGTAATTCGTTATTTCCTTGGAAATTCATAGGTATTGTTCTATTGTTAATAGTAAGAGTGTCGTTATGGTAGTCAATGTTTGCTTTATATCTTCGCAGTATGTCGCTTCCGATGATTCCATCATAGGAATTATGAAACCGACATTCTAAGAATTCAACCATGTCTCCAGTATTGCCGAACTCGGCGAATAATGGGATTTTTACTGTATTGTAAATAGTGATAGTATCTTGGAGGGTTTTTACTGTCATGGGAGGTCGGGGTATTTTCCATTTCGGATCACAAAGCCCGGGGTTTATAATAGAATGGGTTGCCCCTGTATCGATTATGAATTTGAGAGGAAATGATTTGGTTTTAACCGTTATATAGGGTAGTCTCCCTTGGAGGCACATGGATGAAAATTTGCTCCTTCGCCTTGCGTGTTTAGTTGACGGGGGTTAGTGTTTGTTTGTGGAGCTTTATAAGAGTTGGTACTCGTTGACGGAATATTCATTAGAGCGTTTATGTCCATTGCTTCTGGAACAGGGAATTTTTGAGTTTGGTCACGATTTGTGGGTAAGAAGTTCTGTGGATATGTATTGTTTTGTGAATATATATTGTTTTGTGGGTACGAATTATGTTGGGTGAATGTACGATTTCTAAAATGTTCATTCTGTCTTTTATATTTGCCGTAATTTTTATTATGGTTGTTAACACCTCTATTGTTGTGACTGGGGTCTCTGTTAGTTTGGTTCTGATATGTTAGGTCCCTAGATTTGTTACTATGTGAGCTATTTGTAAGTGCACCCATGTATGCATATCCTGCTTCATGTAGAATATTAATGGCAGCCTCTAGACTATCCGGATTTCTACAGTAGATCAAAGATCGCATGGGCTCTGGAAGCTTATTTCGGAAAATAAATAATGCAGAAGCTTTGTTTTGTTTAATATTGGCTTCGATGGTTTCATCATTGCCGTTCATAATCTGTTTCTGTTTTAGATTTAACCTTCTTAAAATACCCTTGATGCGGTTGTAAAACTCGACGGCATTCGTTCGAAATAGTACGGAGCGAAGCTCATCGAAGAGTTCTTCTGGTGTTTGTCTATCACCAAAATTGTTAAATAAAATTAACTTCATTTCTGCCCAGCTCGTGACGTGACTATTTATTTCTATTACTTCTCGTGCTTTACCTTTTAATTTTGATTTTAAAATGTCCGAGAAAATGCTTTGAGCGAGAGGGTCATATTGGGTCATGAGGGGATGAATTTTGTCGACTAAATCGACGAAATTCTGTAGTTCCCTGAAATCACCATAAAATTCCGGCAATTTCGAAAGATATTTCACAGGATCGATATTTAGGGATAACATTGTTGGTGGTGAAGATTCGTTATGGGTATAGAAATTTCTAACTATGTCTGACAACTGTCTCGATTGTTCCCTAACGATTTCTATCTGATCTTCCAATGTTGGCATATGGGTTTGCTTTTGCAGCAAGAACAAAAAACTATTATATTCAAAAGCACGCACAGAACGAAAAAGAAAAAAAAGTTAAAAAAGGGAAGAAAAAAAAAAATTGGTAAACAGCAACACTAGAGAACTATTGTAATAAAAAAAAATATTTGTACATGTGGTTTGACATACGTATTGGTAATATAAATCTTCTTGTTCTTTACGATTTTCTCTTCTCGTTTCTGAAGTTTGTTGTCGGGTTCTGCTGACGTTCAACTGGTGTCCGGATCTTCTGTGTTTTCTGGATATTTTATGCTGTCTTCAAGTTATGGTTTTTAGTTCTTTCTTGTCTCTAGTTTTCGTTTCACGATCTATTGTTTCACTACGCGAACTCACGCGTCTTTTCTTTATATGTAAATATATATAAATTTTATCTTATTTTATTTAAAATTTTATTACTATCTTTTATTTTTATTTATTTTTTTTTTTGTTGACTGTTTCACTACGCGAACTCACGCGTTGTCACTTTATTTCTTTTTGGAGTGTGTCACTTCGCGATCTTACGCGTCGTGTATTTTTAGGTTGCGTTACTTCGCGATCTTACGCGATTGTTTTAATACGTATACGGATTGTGTCCAATTGTTTTAAAAAACACGTATATTTGACACAATCCTACCGACTGCGCCAGTTAATGCTATCGTGGATTAACGGAAAAAAAATAAAACAGTTTTTATTTTCTTTAGTTTCAACCTTTCTTTAATGAATCTTCCTTAAGACTGATTTTACATTTCTAATTTTCTCACGATCTAACCTATGAACAAGCTTCATTTCTTGACCCAGGTGCACAAACGGGCGCAAGCAATTCCGCGAATCATATGGGTCAGTGGATATTCATTCCAAGAATTAATAGGTTGCGACACTATCTTTAGTGTGCAACATTGTTTCTGATTCGTGGAACTCCTACCCAGTTGGAACACCTGTGCCAGTGTTTCTAAATAATGTTTGCCTTTACCGTGGGAAGGTTATGAATTGTAACTCTTAACGCCGCGAACAGTGACACAAATGCTGGATTTTCAACTATGGATAGCGGGGAAAATGTTGCAATTATGAATCGCAAAATTTTACCATCAAAAGCACTTTGTTTCTTCTTTGTGCGATTAGCTGCACGATTGTTGCCTTTTTGATCCATATATTTGTTGTATATTTGAGGATGTTTTTTCTTGTAGTGTTGCAGAAAATTCGAGATAACTTTTATCGAGCCTCTAATGTTTTTTTTGCACACTTGGCAGGTCGCAATCACACCACGAAACAATGCCTGATTATTTGTACTTAGTCGCTGAAATGCGATAAAGTGAAATTATCTTGTAAATGAACACAGGTAACGGCATCGTTTTACGATAGCGTAGTACTCATCAGTCAAGATCAATGGCAATGATTTTTCTGTTTGTAATTCATCAATTACATGTGTACTGTTATTATAGAATAACACAATAATATTAAACTCAAATGAAAAAAAAACAGAAAACTGATTAATAAAACCTGGTTGGGTCGATGCGAATATATTTCGAACTTGTCGGTTTAGGCGAAGTACGAGTAGACACAATATCTAAACTCATTCTGCATTCATCCATTACTTTTGGCGACACACTTTCTTGGACACTATTATCACTATCACTCATATTCATATCCTTGCACTTTTAATCACGGCACTTTTACAATCACTTTAAGAATGAACGAATCTCGCGTTGTATCTTCTTCAATTCGCTAAAAGTGATAACAGTAATATGGTAGCGTCTTAGCGAGTGCACATTTGCCTAGTTACCAAATGCACAAACCTAATGGTGAATATTAATTTTGTTCTACTTTTCATTGGCATTTAAAAATAGTAATGCCAAACCATTTCATTGGCATTTTTCAATGATAATGAAAAAAAAAAATAATTAGCATTAACACGTTGAATGCCATGGGGGTCACCGGTGACCGGCACTGAATTTGTTCGTAGCACCACGGGGGTCACCACGGATTATTGGGAACACATAATTCGAGTAAATTTTGAATGCTTTTAATTTTTTTTATATTATTACCGTTACTAAAATGATTTAAAGAAATTAATGCAATATAGAACACACAAAAAAAGTTTTATTTATATACATACGTACGTACATATATATTACATGTAACCTTAAAGATTATACGCGATTGTTATTTGCGATGTACTGTATTGAAACACTCCAAGCAAAGAAAAGGGGAACCAGTGCAGTCTCCACAGTATGACACAACTTTTTTGGTACAGTTTTTTGCCTTTAGTCGACCTAGGTTTTTCGCATTTTTTTCGTAGCACACTTTATAAAATCGTCGCGTGACCCTAGCTTTTCCCGGCACTCTTTTAAGTTCATGTCGTGGTTTTCTCAGGAGGCTCGTATGTGAAGAAAGGCAATCATCAGTTTCCCTATCTTTGCATTTTGTTAAATACATGGCTATTTTCATTCGAAAATCAGGAATTTGTATATTTCTCTGAGTTACCTGTTTGAACAATACTAATGCGTTCACAATTCAATAGCAGCTCCATTGCCAACTTTTTATACCATTTTACAGTTCTACGCAATGGTGAACTATATGCTATCATTTAGTCTGATAAATCAACTGAAGCCTTTCCTGAATTATATTCGACAACTGCTTTTGGTTTATCACATGAATACCATTTTTTATTTACAGTCGTCATTTCGGTTGAATGTTTAGTAGAAAGCATAAGCACATCTCTTTTATCCTTCCATTTCAAGACTGTTATACCTTTTCCATTTTCTCTACCTATAACCTCTCCACGTTTTAATTTTTTGTTTATTACTTCTGGTGGATTTCCTCGACGATTTTTACGCAGGGTGCCCACTAAATGTGTATGCATGTCGAGTAATTGTTCCGCTAGCTCAACACTTGTGTACCAATTATCTGTGCAAATTGTGTGACCTTTTCCCAATATTTCCTCGCAGAGAGACATCACAATTGCAGAAGATTTGTATCTTGATGCTTGACTTGTATTTTCTTCTTTTCCGGTATATACTTGAAACGAATAAGTGTAACCTGCTCCACCACATAATTTAAATATTTTCAATCCATATCGATGACGTTTTTGTGTTGAATATTGACGA
The DNA here is from genome assembly GCA_958301585.1 of Merodon equestris. NCBI lineage: Eukaryota > Metazoa > Arthropoda > Insecta > Diptera > Syrphidae > Merodon > Merodon equestris. The sequence continues at coordinate 47,450,279 of OY284413.1, forward strand.
AATTTTATACGTCCTCGAAAGGCACTAATGATTCATCTACACATAGCACTTCTTCTGGGTTGTAATATGTTTTAAAATTACTCTTTAGTATATCCATAATTTCACTAATCTTACACAATCGATTATTAGGGTCATTTTCTTCGTTGTTGCTAAAATGAACGAACCTCAAAAGTAATTCAAAACGATTTCTTGACATTACTGTACGTGGGAATGTCTGGGTATATCCTTCATCTGTACTCCAATATAGATGTATTTGAGGTAATCGCACTAGTCCCATCCATATGATCAACCCAAAAAAGCGCTTTATTTCATTAGGATTAGTTTCAGACCATTTATCCACGCGATTCGATTGTTGTTCTGATTTTATTTGTGCTGCATATATATTCGTTTGAACCGCAATAATTTCAAATACTTCTTCGGTAGCAAAGAGAAGATAAAAACTATGCGGTTCGGTATAACTAAAAACCTCTGGATCACAGGCACTGCTGCCCTGGGGAATGCGCCAATTTATTTCTTGGTCCTGGTTTATCCTCGCTTTCAGGCTCATCTTCACTTTCTGATTCAATTCGATTTCTACGTGGTAAGAAGCGCGCCAACTACATTACAGCCCGAGAAAAGCTGCTCAGATCACAAATGTCTGTGCAGCATTGCACAATATTTGTATGAAATACAACATCCCTCACGAGGAAGAAGAGATGTATGAAGGAACGAATGGACCAAACTCCGATGATGTGCAGCATGAAGATTTTTCAGGTTTAAATAAAAGAAAATAAATTAAAATATGATATAAATTCATTGCTTTTTTACATATTGTTATTAATTTGGGCTCTCTGTAGCTCCAAAAATTTGTTGCTTTAAATTCAGTTTAAGCCTCCTATCTCTTTGACTGCATTCCAGTTCGTTTTTCAATATTTTCAATTTCTCCTTTTTTATTGCTAAGCAGTCTCTCTGAAAATCTTTACACATGTAGTACCTTTTTCTTGTGTAATCCTCAGTATTCTTACATCTTTCATTGATTTGCTGCATAGTATCTAAAAGGCTTTTGTAAAATCTTCCTTGATTTTCCGTCTGAGCTCTTAACAAATCTAATCTATCTTCCTTGACTTTGGTTTGGTTAAATATTTGTTTTCTTGCCGGTGGTGTCTCCATCCAAATATCCGTTTCCAGTAACTCATGAATCGGTGTTTCTTTTTCCTCGCAAAATTCGTTCCCAGTTGGGTCTGGCTCTGGTAATCCTTGGCCCCCTAGACCAAATTCTCTTCCAGGCGGGTCCATATATATGTATGTCCATTTCCAGCAGGGATATAACACTTTCTTCTAGTTGGCTAAATGAGTGCAATTTGTTTGGTCCACCGCCGGTTGATCTCATTTCCAACTTGTTCTGCGCCTTCTTCTTTCGTGTTTTGAATTTGAAATCCGTCCAAACCTTATTATTAAATTCAAATTAGCACTAACATATAATTATGCATGTTTTCCCCCTACCTTTACCCATTTTTCCCAATTACGAACGGGAGGACCATGGCTATTTAGCTTAGTAATTCCCACCGTTTTTTCGCCTGCGTTTTAACACAAATCCCTTTCGCCAAATCGGAGTTGTCTTCCATATATGACACCATTATTTCCATTTGTTTCTTGTTTGTCACTAGTTTTGCCCTAAAATATTCCTAATTTTATTATTCGCTCATTTAAATGATTCCATTAAAACACTTCACATTTTTCTTTTCAAAATCCCTTCAATTGTCAAAACACCAACCAACGACCACAAATTTCCAATCGTTTTTTCCTTTTTTTGTCCGCAACCTACTTTGACTTGTATTGAAATTGAAAAATAAATAAAGTAAATAAAATGGAAAATATATATACATATACATCATAAGTAATTTTTATTTAAATTATTGACATTTCGCACGCACACAAAATATTTGCAATCCTCTCCAACGAAGCAACGATCAGTATTTTCTGATCGACAACAAGCGATAGTGAATTTGACGTTTATCGATCACAATCGACATTCACAATACCGAAATCTGCAATCGACGATCGATGATCGATAAATGTCGATCATCGATCGCTGATCGACACTCGCAATAGGGGCCTACATTATATCAAATTTGTATGACAGCAGCTTCTTAAGTCTTATTTCTTTTACCTCATTAAGGTTTTCAAAGGATTATATTACAATTTTATTGTACTTTAGAGTTTCAGATGCATTAAGATTAAGCTTATTGTTTGGGTAATAAAATTTTTGTTTTTCTATGTGTTTTACATTTGAATAAGTTTGGTCTAGGATAGTTATGGAACAGTTTGAAAAGTATACAAAATAATTTCCTACAAATTTAATTTCTCTGTCATCGCATACATTCATGTCATCGTTTACATTTGAGTTAATGTTCTTTATAAAGATTGTGTTGTCATCTATAGATATAATTTCAGTTTTATTATTTCTTATTAGTTTACAATTGTTCTTAAGTATACAGTGTTTGCTTACTTCTAATTCTTTTATATTCTTGTTAACTTCATATTTTAAAACCTTATTTTTATATTCAATAATGAATTCTTTTTCTTCCTTAATTTCCATATAATATTCGTTTGGTACTGGCATTAATAATTTTAGTGATAATGTTACAAAGTTTCTGGGAATTTTGATTGCGAATAGCAAGGTGTTTTCTTGGTATACAGTTACTCCTAACTTAATTTGCTTTAACTTGTAAAAATCTATTTTGTATCTATCTATCTCTTCATTGGTAAGTATGTTCGGGTACAAAATGTTGTTTCTAGTTGATATTATATTGTCCTGAATATGTTCGACCTTATCAGCTAAATATTTTAGTTTAAATAGTTGGTCAAAATAAATTTGTTTCAGTACAACATCTCTTTGTGTTCTCTGTATATTATTAAGTTGTTTTGATATAATAATTCTATCACGTTCGATTGTTTCTTTTAAAAGTTGGAATGTATTATTAAAGGAGTTATTAATTTTTACTTGTTTGTTAAGTTCATTTATCGAATTATGGTTGTTTATTGAAATTGTTCGTAAATGTTTGTCTATGTTTTGTCTGTCTTCGTCACTCATTGTACCAAAGAGCCAACTTTCTACTCTTCCTACTATATTAAGAAGTCCTCTTTTCTGTCTGTTTTGACTTTGTGTAAAATGTTATTAACTTCTTCGTTTAGGATATAGTTCTCTTCTTTAGTTATTTAGTTAGTGGTTGCGCTATTTTAGCGTAGTCTTTGATAAATTTTCGGTAAAATCCAGTCATTCCCAAGAATGACTTGATTTGCTTTGCTGTTTGAGGTAGCTGAAGTTTTTGAATGTTTTGAATTTTTGCCATGTTTGGTTTAACTCCTTCTGTTGTTAAAATATGTCCTAAGTATTCGGTTTGTCTTGCGAAAAAATTGCACTTGTCTGCTTGAATTTTGAGGTTGTGGCGTCTGAGTTCATCGAAAATTGTTTGAATACTTGTGATATGTTCGTTGAGGGTGGTACTAAAAATGAGTATGTCATCTAAATAGATGACACATATTTTGTTAATATGTTCCCTCAGAACAGAGTTAATTAGCATTTGGAAGGTGGCTGGGGCGTTCTTAAGCCCGAAAGGCATTCTCACATATTCGTAATGGCCTGAAAGGGTGGAAAAAGCTGTTTTTTTTCTGTCGTCCTTTTTAACCAATATTTGGTGGAAGCCTTTCGCAAGGTCTAATGTAGTGAAATATTGCGATCGACCTAATTTCTCTAATATTGTGTCAATATTAGGAATAGGGAATTTGTCATCGACATTAGCTTCATTAAGCTTCCTGTAATCTATGACAACGCGATATTTCTTGGTTCCGGAATTGACCATTTTTTTTGGGACAATCCAAAGTGGGCTGAGAATTACTTTGTGTTATGATTCCTTGGCAAAGCATTTCCTTGATTTGTCTATTGATTTCTTGTTCGTGGATCTGTGGGTATCTGTATATTTTTGAAAAAATCGGTTTGTCTGTTACGGTTATAATTTCGTGTTGGACCTGGTCTGTATGAGTAAGTGTTTGTCCTTCCTTGTAAAATAAATCGTGGTTTTTATTTAGGAAGTTTATTAACCTGCTTTTTTCATCAGAGTTTAAATCATCTCTTAAATAAGATTCTATTGGTTGTTTATTGTTTTCAAGGGAATTTATCTCATCATAACTATATGGGCAAGAGTTAACGAATTTTATTTTCTGACTGTTTATTTCAATGTGTTCTTCTTTTAGATTGATTACTGCCTGTAGTGGTTTCAATAGATTCTGTCGTATTATGCCATCGAAATTTTTGTTTTTTATTTCCGTTAATTTCCAGATCATGTGGGCATTTTCTTTAAATTCGTCTGGCAATTTTGTTATTATTTCTTTATTAGAAATGGTGGTGTTTGTAAGGGTACTAAAGGTAATTGGTTTTTTCAAAAGTATTCTTTTATATGATGGGAGTTTATTTTGGTCTAAGATTGTAGTTGAGGATCCAGTGTCTATGAGACAGCGGATTTTACCGGTCCCTATATTTAGTTCTACTATCGGTAAATGATGGTTGAGGGTTCCGAATGAAAATTTATTTCCTCGTCTAAGTGTTCTACGTCCATAAAGTTAGGGTCGTTTTCATTTCTCTGATTATGATAAACACTCCTCATTTGTACTGTGTTATTGGGGTTATTTCCTTGTTGCCTGAACTGACCTGAGTTATTATTTTGCCTAACCTGTCCTGAAAAAGGTCTAGGATTTCCTGGATTAATCCTATTGTTATTTCTGTTTTGCCCTGAATTCGCTCTATTGAATGTGATATGTATAAATAAGTATGGGCAACATACTTGCAGTACACACTGTTTATATTTAAGTTAGCATAGGTTAGTGCGTAAGAACATGCGAAATAAATATTTAGTCTTAAGCTGACCTTCAAGTGTTTCATTTGGGCTCTCGCATACATATTATTGGCGACGGGGAAAAAAAAGAAGATACGGCGGTTGTTTTTTTTACTATACGCGTTACGGTTGTCTCCTTACCGCTTAAGACTCGAAGAGAAAATTATTAATAATTGTGTCATACAAAAAAAAAAGACTTGGTACAGTTTGCAATATGACTAATTTCATCGGTCGCATAGAGTATTTTAATATTGGAGATGACTTCGATTCTTATATCGAACGTATGCAGCTTTTATTAAAACTTAATAAAATTGAAGATAAGGCATCGTTTTTGCTCGGAGTGGGCGGACCGGATTTATATAAAGTAGCGAAAACTCTAACATCCCCTAAAATGCCGGAGTCACTTACATTTGACGAGCTAGTGAAATTGTTAAAAACACATTTTTCGCCCAAACGAAATGTAATCGCGGAACGATACAAATTTTTAACACGAAACCAAAATGCTGATGAAACGTTAACGGATTACATTGTGGCCATAAAAAGCTTGGCAGACACATGCTCGTATAAAACATTTCTGGATGAAGCTCTTAAGGATCGTTTTTTAATGGGAATCAGAAACACTAAAATTCAATCGAAGCTGATTGATTCTGCACCAAAAACATTTGACGAGTGTTGCGAGGTTGCATTGAATATGGAGATGGTTCAGCACGAATTATGCAATATGACCGGGACAAGTGAAGAGGACACAGATGATTTTAATCTCATAAATAATATCACTCTAAATTCGAATAATAATTGTAATTTAGCGAATAAGTTAGGGAAATATAATAATCACAGGGCTATGCATTATCCCACACTAAATTGGTTGAGGTTAGGTAATGATCCGTTGCATATGGAATTATTTTGTGATGATAAACTTGTTCTATTAGAAATTGATACAGGTGCATGTAATACAGTAATTCATTACAGCACGTATAAGAGTATTTTCTTACATAAACCATTGCAAAAAGCAAATCAAACTCTGCATGTAATATCAGGTGGTACAGTTGATGTAGTTGGTTATATTTTGGTAAAGGTGAAACATCCGCGTCTGAAGGAGGAGCACACACTCGAGGTGGTGGTGCTAGGGGGTGAAAAATCATTCACACCATTAATGGGTCGCACATGGTTGGACAGGTTATTTGTGGGGTGGAGAGAAGGATTTAAAATTGGCAGTTTAGTGGACGCAGAGGAACCGGTGAAGAACATTTTAAATAGATTTTGTTCGGTGTTTTCAAATAGGTTGGATGGAATTTACAAGTTTAAAGCCCGAATTTTGTTAGAAGAAAATGCTACGCCCATATTTTGTAAGCCTTATTCTGTCCCTTATGGTCTACGAGAGGCTGTAGAGCAAGAATTGAATCGATTAGTGGAGGAACAAATTTTGTACCCAGTGAGATACAGCACGTGGGCGTCACCCATAGTGGTTGTAGAAAAACCCAAAGGTGGAATTAGATTGTGTGTTGATTGCAAGGTGTCCGTTAATAAATTTGTGAAGACAGACCATTATCCACTGCCACGAGTTGATGACATTTTTGCGAATTTGTCAGGTTCCGCATGCTTCTGTGTTTTAGATTTGAAAGGCGCTTATGAGCAACTAGAGGTGGTAGAGGAATGTCAAGAGCTGCTGACAATCAACACTCATAAAGGATTATTTCGATTCAGGCGGTTAATCTTTGGTATTAAATGCGCGCCTGCCATTTTTCAAGCCACAATGGATGAGGTTTTGAAAGGAATTAGAAGAGTCCAGTGCTATTTGGACGATATTTTAATAGGAGGGCAGGACGAGGCAGATTGTAAAAGAAATTTAGAGATTGTCTTGACGCGATTGGATAGATTTAAAATTAAAGTAAATTTAAAGAAATGCCAGTTTCTAAAGAAGAGTATTGATTATCTGGGACATGTAATTACTAACGAGGGTATTAGACCTAGTGATGCCAAAGTTGAAGCCATTCAAAACGCTCCCGCACCCGAAAATATAGATCAGTTAAAATCTTTTTTAGGTTTAATTAATTATTATTCACGGTTTATTCCTAATTTGTCCACGGAACTGACGGATTTATATGCTCTTACTAAGAAGAACGCGCCATTTAAGTGGTCAGAGTCTTGCAATGATGCTTTTGACAAGTGCAAAAAATTATTATTGCAGAACAATCTTTTGGTCCACTATGATCCCCAAAAGGAAATTGTATTACATTGTGATGCCAGTCCTTATGGGGTTGGAGGTATATTGTCTCATGTTATTGACGGAGTTGAGCGTCCAGTGCTATTTGCATCAAGCACTTTGAGTTCAGCCGAACGAAATTACTCTCAGCTGCACCGAGAGGCATTGGCAATCATTTTTTCAGTAAAAAAATTTCATCGATATATATATGGTAAGCCGTTTACTATATACAGTGATCATCAACCACTTAAGGAACTACTTAGTTCTACCAAGGCCTCACCATCAGTGGCAACGGGAAGAGTTTGTAGGTGGGCGGTATTCTTAGGTATGTATCAATATACACTTAAGTACAAAAAAGGCTCTCAAATGGCAAATGCTGATGGACTTTCACGATTGCCATTACCAGAGCCAACAAACATAGAGAACCTTGCTGTAAACGTTCTTAAGCCTTTTATATCTAATAATGTAGACATTAAGGTAATCCAAATAGAGACAAGGAACGATAATATTTTACAACAAGTTCAGGATATGACTAGAAGTGGTTGGAAAGGAGGTTGTCCTTTACATCTAAAACCATATTTTCTTAGGCGAAATTACTTAAATTTTGAGAATGAGTGTCTATATTATAAAGACAGAATAGTTATTCCACAGACATTAGTGTCAAGAATTTTGGAAGTGCTTCATGATACCCATGTGGGAATTGTTCGTATGAAGATTTTAGCAAGAAGCTACGTTTGGTGGGATGGCATTGAAAAGGATATAGAAGATTATGTTGTAGGTTGCGAAATTTGTGCTAGAGCGAACGGAAAGTCCTGTTCAACGGTACAAAAGGCATGGCCAAGGTCTTCTTATTTCTTTGAGAGAATACATTTGGACTTTTTTTTCTTTAAAAACAATAATTTCCTGATCTTAGTAGATAGTTTTTCCAGATGGGTGGATGTCAAAGTGATGAAAAGCACGAATGCGGAGAATCTGATTATTACATTAAGAGTAATATTTTCCTACTTTGGATTACCGGCGACCATTGTGTCTGATAATGGACCGCCATTTAACTCGGAATCATTCCTAAGCTTTTGTAATATGAATGATGTAAACTGTATGAAAAGTCCTGCATATCATCCACAATCAAATGGGCTCGCAGAAAGGGCGGTTCAAACCGTAAAAACGGGATTGAAGAAAATGCTTGGGGTTAATAACTTTGATAGTACGTTACCTATACAAACTCTGTTAGATCGGTTCTTGCTAAAATATCGCACAACACCATCAACTGTTACCAAAATCTGTCCGAACGATTTAATTTTTCAATATAAAGCGAAAACATTAATCGATAATGTCAACCCAAGATTTAAAAATAAATTCGATGCAGGGCAGCGGGAACAAAGTAGTCAAAATAATAGTGAAGCGGTAGCTAATCGAGCAATAGATCAATGCAAGATATTTTTAAGGAACGGAGAGGAGGTTTGGTATAAATTGAAAACAGGTATAAGCTATAAGTGGGTTCCTGGAATAGTTATTAAAAGGCTCGGAAATGTAATGTATTTAATTAATTTTGACGGCTATAACAGAACAGCACACATAAATCAATTGCGAAAAAATAATTGCAAGCAACTACAATTCTCACCATGTATTGTAAGACAAAATAAAAACATAGCTTTTAATTTACATGTACCCAAGAAAAGGAAAAGATCTATCAGTGATGACATGGAGTATTTAGTACCACGTAGATCTTCTAGGTTAAGAAATAAAGAAGTAAAATCGGAGAAAAAACCTTTTTAAAACATTGTTATAAGTTAACCACTGAAATTACATTATAAGAAATTTAAGTATCAGAATAAATTAACTATGAATTAATTATGAATTAGCAAACAGTATATTTTATAAAACAATTGAGTAGATTTTTTATATAATTCGAAGGCTTAACAATTTATCCAAAGTTGGGAGGAGTGATATGTATAAATAAGTATGGGCAACATACTTGCAGTACACACTGTTTATATTTAAGTTAGCATAGGTTAGTGCGTAAGAACATGCGAAATAAATATTTAGTCTTAAGCTGACCTTCAAGTGTTTCATTTGGGCTCTCGCATACATATTAGAATGATCTTTGATCATTGAAATTGTTTAAATTATTTTGATCGTTAAAACGTCTTTTCTGATTAGGATGTTGATTTGAACTTTGACTTGAATTATAATTGATCGTATCATTTCTATATATTAGACCTGACTCCTCTAAAATGTAATATGCTTCTCTTAGTGTTTTAGCCTGTCTACTTAAAATTATGCTAGCTAAGTGTGGTCTTATGCCGTTTATAAATGTTTTAAGAATCATTGATTCATTGCTTGTATGAGAAAATTCGGTTGGTCTATCCATATCGAATTCGTATTTGCAATTGAGCTTATCTAATATGTCCCTAAGTTTGTTAAAATATTCACTTAGTTTAGTATTCCTGGTTTTCATTGCTTCGTGGGAAAGGCTGTAGTAGGTTTGTCTCACTCCGTAATTCCTGATTAGTTCCTCTCTTATTTTTTCCCACGTTGGATTTGGTCCAAGTGTCCTTATTGCCTGGAGAGCCGGCCCTTGTATCTTATTGATGATATGCCGTTGCAGAAAATAACTTTCCAATGGTCCTCCAAGGTAGCATGGGAGAAATAGCTCTACTTCCCGTATGAAGCTTGATAACGAGTATTCGTCTTTACCGCAGAACTCTTTTATTTTAGACGATTCCTTCAGGACTTCGTCCATGGCTAGGTTCATGCCTTCAACTGCCATTTTGTTTAATTCACTTTACTCTCTCTTTTTGTCTTTAGACTTATTTACTTGCTTTCACTTCACTTTTCCGTTCTTTTTGTTTTTAGACTTATCTATTTTATTTGTTTTCACTGCACTATAGGATTATGTTCTTTTTCTTCTGATGTCTTTTGACGTTCAGAAGTACCGACTGCGCCGGTTATGTTTGTACGTTCCGCGTTTGACTTTTTAAAAAAGAAACACGAAAAAAAACAAATGGGAGCAAAATGAATCTTTATTATGTGAATGGTTGTGCGGCTCGACTGCAACTGCTCTGCTCAGTGCTCGAGCTTACAATACAATATGTTGAACTTCTATGAAATTCTCTAATATTCTATTTTGCTGATGCAGTGTAACCATTTTTTTCCATGCTGTTTGAATTTATTATTCGCGAAAAGGCACTCTCAAATTTCGGTGCCTGCTCAGGAATTTCTCGGAAGGTGGGAAGTTCGTTCGTCGACACGTTCCCACGACTTTGGGTATCAAGTGTCGACGTAACCCCCGTGACCTAGATGGATGGACCTAGATTATATTTATATACAGAAATAAGAAAAAATTATATATAATATAAATATATACATATATAAGTAAACCCTTAACACCCGAAATATATACAAATTAAGAAATTATTTAATTATTTTATTAAAAAAAACTTTATTTTATTTCACTGCTTGTCTGGGCAGCAGTATCCCTTACACGATTCAACTTAAGACTAAACTTCATGCGTTTTTACACTAGCTTAAATACTAATTGTGTGGCTGGGTAATGTGGAACGTGAATGGGAAGGATCGGGTGACACGCTGTCCGGAGCTATGTTCCTATCGGAAGAAGTGTCGCTTCATGTTCCCGGGCACTGGTACGTGTTGGAATGTGCATGGTCAGCAATCTTGAAGGTGGTGTTTGGCGTACTGTGGGACCTCCCAACACTCGGTCTGCGTGTGTTGGATCAAATTTGTTTATCGTTAACTCATGTTCCCGTGCACTGGTACGTGTTGGAATGTGCATGGTCAGCAATCCTGAAGGTGGTGTTTGGCGTACTGTGGGACCTCCTAACACTCGGTCTGCGTGTGTTGGATCAAATTTGTTTGTCGTTAACTTACATACATATACATATGTATATGGTATATATGGAAATATTGAAAAAACAATTACTTCTTTTTTCATTCTTTTGCTTCATATCTCTTCATTCTTTTGTTTTATACTTATATGTACATACATATATTTGTATGTTTTATGTGATTGGTGTTCGTTGCCTTTGTTGGTATCGGTGTCCGTTGTCCGCTGTTCTTTAACCGCTATTCGTTGTTTTTATTATTTTATTTTATTTTCCTTGCACTGCAGAGAGCCCCACGTTGGCTGCCAATTTTGTTGTGTCAAAACACAACAGCTGAACAGCGCGTTCAGCTGCGCACGAAATACGTTCTATGGGTAGCACCTTGATTAAAAAAAACAACTTTTAGTTTCTTTTTTCGACCATTCGGTTTAACGTTATAATTCTGACTGACTACAATTTTCTCTTCCCTTGGGAAGGAAAGTTCCATTTGCATAGGTGACTTCATGAGCTTGCACTTCTGGCGGATATTGCCCAGACGCTTACTGTGCAAGATCATGTTCACCTGCGCAATTACAAAGAATTCCTATAATAATGTTACAATTTGATATACATATATGTATGTGCATGGTATGATCGTCGGTGGGTTGGATGACCGATGTGTGATGACCTACATACTGGATACTGCTGGTTTGATGATATATGTATGTGCATGGTATGATCGTCGGTGGGTTGGATGACCGATGTGTGATGACCTACATACTGGATACTGCTGGTTTGATGGTAAGGGGGCATTGGTGTGGCGGGTGTTAAGGCGTCTAGGGGGTGACGGGGTGATGGGTGACCGTCGTAACTCACGCGGCTACTCAATGGAATGGGGGGTTCGGATATTGGAATTGGGGGAATTCAGGGCGCCATGTAGTTTTCCGTAAATCTAAGAAAATGAAAAAAAAGAGTATTATATTATATACCTATATAATGTAATGGATTTTATTTTATTTTAGATAAATCGTACAAAGATTACAATTGTTATAGGGTTTTATTTATCTTAATCGTATAAAGGTTACAATTGTTACAACACTTATCCACATCTGGTTTATACAGCTTGACGGCTGTTCAACGAATGAATGTGTTGTGCTGCGTGCTCGTCTTCGTCCGTTTCGTTTCGTTCCGCTTGTCAGTATTGTGCGCTGTGTGTGCTGTGTGTGTTATGCGTATGGCGTGTTCGTCGGATGATTGTCCTGCTGTAAAGCTCGATTTTAGCTTTGGCAGGTCTCCACTCTCCTTCGGAGAACTTCCCCTGTTTGCCACCTTACTACCTCACCTACCGCGCGTATGCTGTCCGAACACCGCAGTACACGCTTAGCAGGTAACTAAGCAAAGCGGTTACAAAACTATTTGCTTTTCTCTTCACCGCGCGTAAGCTGTCCGAGAACCGCCGTACACGCTGAGTGAGCAGCTAAGCAAATATTCCCCCTTGATAAAGGAAAACAACAAAAATGAATATAGTCAATAAGAAGACTTTATTCGCTATCAAAAATATCGCACAAGTGTGGTACTTTTCCTGGGACGCTCGTGAGAACTTACCAAATACCAAACCTGAGTGCTATATTGTGGCGTACGTGACTGGTTGTCGTCAGATCGTCCGTTTGTCTAGGGTGTTGTCTGCATGTTCGGTTCCCATCCCACATGTATAATATAATTTATTGTTTTGTAGTTGGGACAACGGGTTGCCCAATATCCACTACGTGGACAACACGGCTGAAAATAACGGGACGGGCTAGATAACCGGGGAATGATGAGGCGTACTAAAAAGATTATTAAAAATAAAAAAAGATACTTAGGTGTGGAACGTCCTCCGTCGTTGGTACGTTTCGTTAATCATCTGCTTCGTCCTTTAGTGCGTGTTCACATTGGCGCAAGAAGGACAAGCGCAAGAAAGCAGATAGTGTTCACATTTGCATTCAGTTTCATTTTATTACCAGCAGAAAGAGTGAACCTAGTTAAACGCGATAATAATATTGGGATATAATATTGCATTTAAATGGAATAGGAGGTTATGTTGGCTTTTGCAGCAACAATGTTTTCATGTGGTGCTGCATTGTTTTTTTGAGGAGGAAGAGAACAAAAAAAGAAAAATAAAATGGAGAAAAGAGTGGATGAAAGTGTGGAGATTAAGGAGAACACAATCAAGTTCCTTTACACTTCTTAATTCGGAATTACGACTGGAAGACGTTAATGCGTATAGACGTTTTTTGAGAATGAATGAAGTCTGTTTTGTGGAATTATTAAATGTGGTAAAGCCATTCATAATGAAAAAAAATACTCAACTTAGGGATGCAATTCCACCTGAAGAGAGTTTAGCGCTTGTGCTAAGATTTTTGGCTACGGGCGAAACATTTCGAAGTTTAGATTATCAAACCAGAATCTCGCTTGCATACATATCGGAGCTTGTACCGTACTGTTGTCATATACTCTATACAAAACTGAAACACAAATATTTAAAGGTTAGTGTATTTGCGTAACAAAAATAAGTTTTGAATGAATAAAAACATAATCTCGTTTCTAGTTTCCAACATGTGCTGAGTGGAAAAAAGTAGCAGATGATTTCATGCAAAGGTGGCAATTTCCATTATGTTTGGGTGCTTTGGACGGAAAGCATATAGGATTTAGATCTTCTAAAATCGATGGATCTTTGTACTACAACTATAAGGGATTCAATAGCATTGTTTTGTTGGCAATGTGTGACTCTCATTACAAATTCACATATATAAATGTTGGGTGCAATGGTAGGATAAGTGATGGGGGTGTACTTAACAGGAGTGATTTAATGTACATCATAGAAAACTCAAGCCGGTATTTTCCACCAGACGAAGTGATAGGCGCAAACCGAAGACTGCCATACTGCATAATTGGAGACGATGCGTTTCCTCTGCAGCGCCATATAATGAAGCCGTACCCATACAACAGCAGTGAACATTATAAAAAAATTTTCAATTTTCGGTTAAGCCATGCACGCCAGACAATAGAGCACTCCTTTGGAATGCTATCAAACAAATTTCGGGTTTTGCAAACTATGATTTATTTGCGACCAGAAAAAGTTAAATTAATTGTACAGGCATCTTGTGTACTGCACAATTTTCTATTGAATGAAAACAGCAATTATTTGGAAGGGCAGCTATCGGTTGGAAATGCACAACAATCAACAGAAGGCCATGCGAATTCATCGAGGAGGTTAGGAAGCATAGCATCACAAACGCGTGACGAATTTGCTGCATGCTTTTCAGAAGAAGGGCAACTTCCATGGCAAGAGCAATATATATAAAAATCAAAAATATGTAGTTGTCTGTTTTAAAGTAAATAAAAAGAAATATTTTCAATGTATGAAATTACTCAAGCTTTTTATTTCGTCACTTATCATATACATATGTACATATAATAGAAAAATAGATAAAGAAATGAAAAAAATAAAAATAAAAAATTCATATATACATGGATACATATAGATAACTCAGGCTTATAAAGAAATGAAAAAAATAAAAAAAAAAAATTCATATATACATATATGTATGTAGATAACTCAGGCTTATTGAAAGTCCTCGTCATCAAATACATCTTCCATCGCGCTTTCCAGCAAATTTCTAGACGCCGAGGAAGTTGACGAACTTTGAGGATCATCAGATAAAGAGATGTAATTCGGTATCGATGATTTCCTCAAATTTATCGCCTTTTGTTTCCGTTGTGCTTCCTTTACAATATCCATTATTTTCCACTTTGTGTCCATCAGCAAATTTTCGTCGGTGACAAACACCAACTCATTTTCTAAATTGCTTACAAAGGGTCGTATTGGTGTTTGACTCCTCCCCAAAAATGTCTCCATTAATTTTTGGGCCGTTGCTAGAGCCTTCTCTCCTTTCGATTTCAACGGTGTTGATCTTTTGTTCTAAACAAGTATAATTTGGTTTAATAGAATTCGCAAATAAATTCAAACATTTATACTTACAATGTAATTTGAAGTGCTCGGATTTTCATTTTGTTCGAAGCTTAGTGGTGACTCCGTTTCACTATTTTGGAACGATAAATCAAAGTCCTAAAATAAGAATTTATAAATTTATCAATACACTGAAATAGTAATTTATTAAATAAATTTACCGAAAATTAAATGTTGGATTCACCATATAAACTATCTTTACAATTATCGAAAAATCTCAAATTTTCGAAGCACCATAATTTAGGGATGTACACCTCTCCAGTCCCTGCTCCACTTCGCTTCGACGCCAATATCTTTTGTTTTTCTTTTATATATTGTGTCTTCAACGTCTTCATTTTGATAAGGACGTCCTTCGCCGAAGTACCTGGTCTGCTTACTTCAATAATTTTCACTATTTCTTTTAATGATTCATGTTTCTTTAATCTGTTTTTATATTCTTTATTTGTAACATCATACAAATTTGAATGGTTTGTTACTAACTCTATTAATTGCAACGTAGTCGCCTTCGTCCAAGTTGTCATCTTCGTAAGCTAATTCAACTTCTCTGTCCAACAGTTTGTCCAAGAATGAAGAAAAACTGTCAAAAATGGAATGAATTAAGAATGAAACGGTTTGCTTCACCCGAAAATCCAAATTGAAGATGGATTTTCGGTGCAAGCAACCCTTCTCGTTTCCACTTACTAAAAATCGTTCCCTCTCTTTCACGTAATTTGGTGCGCTTCTACCAATGTGAACACGCACTTAGTTTATTTTCCTCGGGTTTGTTTCCCTCCGATGTTGAGCACGTATCCTCGTATATACATATGTGTGTATACGGTTCTCGTTTCCTTCTATGTCTCTTGTACATTTCTTTGTCTCTTGTATTGTTCTTCGCTGGCGGCCATTGTCCGTCCAGCTTCACTCAGAGTTGTTCTCGAATTGAATTGGTCATTGTCCGTCTGTCCAACCGGGAACACATACATGCACTCACACTACTTTGGTCGTTGGAACAAAGGGAATCACCTCCAGAGTTCCAACGCCTCCACATTAAAATTTTCGGACCTTCGGACATTCGTCCGGTTGGAAGGGGTTGTTTTCTTGGTTGAGGTGGACCGCGTTCACCACAGTATCTTACGTTAATTTTTAAACCTAACTAAACATCCCTCAGTTATAATGATAATTATTTCTATTTCTATTCTCTTAAGTTCTCTAGGGGTTATTGGGCTACCCGTTTACAGAGATTGGGGAGTTTACAATTAGTATATACATATATGTTAACACATATAGCTTTGTGGGGACGACACTTTACTGTTTGGGGTCACAATCTTCTTTTTCTTTTTATCAAACAATATATATTTTAGGTTAGGCACGCGGCCTTTTGATTTGTTGGGGGATGGTCCCTTTCACCCTGTTGGAGCTGTCCGGCAATTGTTGCGAGACTGTCCGTCTCGGTCGGTTGGGGCCGTCCGCCCTTCGCTTTGGACCGTCCGTCCAACATGGTACCTGTTGGTGGTGCGACCTCCTTAAGGTGGCTGGACCAAACCGGGCCATAGCTCTAAATTTGCCATAGGAACACCAGTAAGTTCTTCCCTCCTTAGGAATGGAGGGATGGAGAGGAAAAGGTTTCGTGCGTATTTTGCACGTAACACAGCAGTAAAACAACTTTTATTGGCAAACCTTCCTTTTGTAAAAAATCTTCTACTTGGAATAAATGTATGAGCCTACTATCATCCACAATTTCTTATTATGTTCTTACCTGTGGTACAAACAGTTTGTGAAACCACTCCTTGAAAATATATATATGTATATAATATAGCTACAGTAATCAACCGGAATATCAAAGTTTCGGAAAGAACGAGGTTTTTTTTTGCCTTGCCAATAATCACTTTACTTTGTGATATGCTAATAACGTAATCCTGGTCTCCTCTAAGAGACTCCTCTAACTCCGATAACTAACATCAAATTAACTCTATTGACTCTCGATATCAGCTACCCTTTTATATGATATTTTAGTACGCATCTTATCCCCTCTTCTTTTCTTGATTCGTACCCACGTCAGACATCGGTTTCTGCAGCGTAGGTGTAAACACTACGAAACTCGACCCCGCTTGTACTTTGCTCCGTCCCATTTTCATTTTCATACATGCTGGCACTCATTCACAATATCCCTTAATTGCTTTTCTTTTGGGTTTTGCTATGGCCGTGCACGATTTGGTGTTTACCCAATGTACCGCATGTAGTGCATATGAATGGGCACACTTCAAAGGTGTCATGTGTCTTCGTACGCTTCAAGGGTGTCGTATGTCTTGATTCATCGTTGGACTGTACTGACCCCACTTGAGTTTGTCGTACTGCACTGACCTATACCTTTAAAATGGGCACATTTGTATCGTGTGTCTGGATTCATTGCTAGCGTTGTTGGTGGTGAGCAATTATCATTGGGTGTCGAATAGCGATGTTGACGGATATGGGTGGAAGAAAAGAGAGAAGTGTGCATTTACTGAGTGAGCGATGCGTGCGGTCATGTTGTGTGAATCACAACAGTCCTCAGTTTCCGGTATGTGAGCTTGCTCCGGTAGTGCTTCAGCTCCCTTTTGAAGGTTTAATTCTTCGGGCAGCATTTGTTGGTTCACTTTTGAGTGTTTTAATTGTTACTCGTATGAAGTTAAATTTTCCAAAGCTGAGGCGAACTTCATTGATATATCTTCAATGTTTTCTTAATGTCGCCTGTCACTTTAAACGTGCACTTTTCTATAGTAAGGTAGGTACGTTTCACGGATAATTGTTTATCGGATATTCGCTCTGATAATTTGACAATTATCCTACCGACTGCACCAGAAATGGAAACAATATTTCTTTGTTGATGCTAATAACGTAATCCTGGTCTCCTCTACTTTTCGGCTTGGAGCCGTTTTTTCACAACCGGCAACATATGTTTTGTCAGGCAACATCTTCCAAAACAAACCCGACTCATTGGCATTATAAATTTGGTTTTTCGACAGGTGAAGCTCATGTATAACTTTTAACAAATTATTTTTGAGTGGCGCAACTTCGCCACGATTGGATGAAAGTTTTGAGACAGGCTTGCTCGACTGGTGCAACAACCTGTGATGACTCCTTTGACACCCATCAACACCACACTGTTTGCGGCGACGACTGCAGTTTTGAAGAGCATGTTCCTCTTCTAAGCATGCGAAACATAGACGGTGACGTTTGACTTGGGTCCGCCTCTCATTCACACTGCATTCCAAAAGACGTTTGTTTCAGGATACCCATTATAAACAACAATTCAACAAAAGCCCTCATTTCTTCTTCTTTGACCTCCCGTTCATAAGGCTCAGCTTGTTTTCCTTCTTTCTTCCGATTGAATTGTTCATTTGTGTATTTTACAATTATTGCAAACATTTCACTTGTGTATTTTTCACTTGTAAATTCAATGCATCCTCAGAAGTTCGATTTTTTTTTGCATCACCTTAACAACCGGGAAGACGTATAAATGCTTACCTGTACTTTTTTCTACTCACAAAATACCTAACTGGTTTTTTTCGTGTAGGTGAAGATGAAATGTGATCTGATGATTAATCGGATTCACTATTTTCTGCCAAACTTTCCACATCGGAAGAACGAGTATCACTCTCATCATTCATACTTCCTTCAAAAATCGTTGGGTCAAAATCTTCATCTTCATCACTGATACTGATGGTATCGTCCTTTAAGAATCGTCGTGCCATTGTCTCTAATTTTATCTAAGAAACACAAAACCGAAAAACGTACGTAGCTGCGAATCATGGGTATCGACACTATTTGTTTTAAAACTGACTCCTCTTAGTTCATCGAATAGCTCTTCCAAGCTCATTCGATCGCCAAAAATATTAATTAAAACGTTCCTTATGTCTGTCCATGTGGTTATGTGATTATTTATTTCTATAACTTCCCTAGCGCGGCCCTTTAATTTGGCTTTTATCATGTCTGAAAAAATGCTTTGTGCTGACGGGTCGTATCTGGTCAATAATGGGTGTATTTTATTAACTTGGTTAAGGAAATTTTGCAGCTCCCTGTATTGGCTATTGAATTCAGGCAACTGTCCTAAATATTTAACAGGGTCTATATTAAGGGATAATGCTTCTGTGGATTGCATCGTATTGAAATTATTGACGATTTCGCTTATGATTTTCGATTGGTTTCTTAAGGTCTGAAAGCCAGATTCTAACTCGCCTATCATTGGTATAGGTATCAGTATATGTGTGTATAAGAATCAGATAGTTCGATAATATTGTAATGGTTTACTACAAACAGGTTGGTTTTCAAAAAAAAAAAAAATATGGTATATACATATATTATACATACGTCGTGTTAATGATTAATTCTTATCTCTAGTTACATACGTATTTTGTTGTCGAATCTTCCTTGTACAGTTGTGTTGGGGTTGTCATCTACGTTGACCTGTGCTCCTGGTTTGATGGTGCTGGGGCTCCTCTTTGGTCTTGCCTTCTGAGCCGTTGTTGCCGTGCCCGTATATGAAGTCGGCAGTAGCTTCTTCGTAGATCCACGATTGGGACCTGTTACGTTTGGCGCCGTGCTTCCTTACGTTACTCAAGGGAAGAGCGTCAAAAGGAGAGTCAAACAAATTATACAATACTTTTTCTTTAAATATTTTTTATTTATTTAGTTTATTAATAGTAGTTAGCTCTGAGAACTAACTCCGATAACTAACATCAAATTAACTCTATTGACTCTCGATATCAGCTACCCTTTTATATGATATTTTAGTACGCATCTTATCCCCTCTTCTTTTCTTGATTCGTACCCACGTCAGACATAGGTTTCTGCAGCGTAGGTGTAAACACTACGAAACTCGACCCCGCTTGTACTTTGCTCCGTCCCATTTTCATTTTCATACATGCTGGCACTCATTCACAATATCCCTTAATTGCTTTTCTTTTGGGTTTTGCTATGGCCGTGCACGATTTGGTGTTTACCCAATGTACCGCATGTAGTGCATATGAATGGGCACACTTCAAAGGTGTCATGTGTCTTCGTACGCTTCAAGGGTGTCGTATGTCTTGATTCATCGTTGGACTGTACTGACCCCACTTGAGTTTGTCGTACTGCACTGACCTATACCTTTAAAATGGGCACATTTGTATCGTGTGTCTGGATTCATTGCTAGCGTTGTTGGTGGTGAGCAATTATCATTGGGTGTCGAATAGCGATGTTGACGGATATGGGTGGAAGAAAAGAGAGAAGTGTGCATTTACTGAGTGAGCGATGCGTGCGGTCATGTTGTGTGAATCACAACAGTCCTCAGTTTCCGGTATGTGAGCTTGCTCCGGTAGTGCTTCAGCTCCCTTATGAAGGTTTAATTCTTCGGGCAGCATTTGTTGGTTCACTTTTGAGTGTTTTAATTGTTACTCGTATGAAGTTAAATTTTTCAAAGCTGAGGCGAACTTCATTGATATATCTTCAATGTTTTCTTAATGTCGCCTGTCACTTTAAACGTGCACTTTTCTATAGTAAGGTAGGTACGTTTCACGGATAATTGTTTATCGGATATTCGCTCTGATAATTTGACAATTATCCTACCGACTGCACCAGAAATGGAAACAATATTTCTTTGTTGATGTTAGTGATTCAG
Organism: Merodon equestris; assembly: GCA_958301585.1. Taxonomy (NCBI): domain Eukaryota; kingdom Metazoa; phylum Arthropoda; class Insecta; order Diptera; family Syrphidae; genus Merodon; species Merodon equestris. The sequence continues at coordinate 47,470,797 of OY284413.1, forward strand.
CGATTCGACCCGAGATATAGCACAATAAGAAACACCAGCGATTCTAATTATATAACGATAATTTAATTTAATGTTCGTAAGATATATACATATACAGTGTTGTGCAAAACAAACGCAACAAATTTAGTCTGCACATGTAAATGTAAATAATTTATTTTTCAATGCACTTTCCCAAAAATTTTAAATGCACATTTACGCAACAATGAAATAAGAACATAATAGTATATTTTTAAAAGCAATTGACACTCACATAATAAAAATACATAGCAAAAACCACAATATGTAATTAATGGCACTGTGCAAAACTAACGCAACAATGTGTTGCATTTCGAAAAGCAACGGAAAAATGCTAGCGATATTTTTCCAAGTTCTCTTAAATTCTCTATTACTCATAAGAAAGTGAATCACTGACCAGTCAAAGGGATATTTTTGTTGAGTGTGGAGCTACAACTATGGCCCGAAGTAAATTAACTGATCACATCAAAAATCAAATTATTTCTAAATTTCGAAATGGAGAGAGTCAAAATTCCATTGCTAAAAAATACGATATAAACCGCTCCACTATATCGAGATCAGTTAAAAAGTAGAAAACAACGGGAAGTGTAAGTACAGCACATTTGGGTGGTCGACCATAGAAAACATCGGAGAAGATCGATAGAAGAATTTGTCGTTTTATTAAAAAAAAATCCATTTGTGTCTACTGAAAATATTGTGGCATCATTAAATTTAAGTGTCCATCCAAGTACAGTAAGAAGAAGAGCTTTGGAAAATGATTTCAAAAGTTACAGGCCCGCGAAAAGCCGATGCTCAAAAAAATACACATGCAGAAAAGGTAATTTTTAAATATTTCGTTTTAAAAGCACAAAACCTAAGAATTAACAATTAACAAATATTATTATTAACAATTATTAGATTCAATTTTGCAAAAACGCATTTGAATTGGTCCGTAGAAAAATGGAGAACTGTCCTTTTCAGTGACGAATCTAAGTTCAATTTGGTCAATTCAGATGGTATGTGCACAGTAAGACGTCGGAAGGGCGAGAGACTAAATCCTCGGAACTACAAAATTACAATAAAGCATGGAGGTAATGCCATAATGGTGTGGGCATGTTTCTCAGCTAGTGGTGTTGGACCCTTTTAGGAGATTGTGGGGATAATGGACCGTTTTGCGTACAAAAATATTTTAGAAATGCAGATGTTGCCGCATGCTGAGTGGAATATGCCGCTTCGATGGGTGTTTCGGCACGATAACGACCCGAAACACGCATCAAAGCTGGTGAAGGATTGGCTAAAAAACAATCTAGTGCAAGTTCTCGATTGGCCGGCGCACTCACCAGACTTGAATCCCATTGAGAATCTCTTTGGGATTCTAAAGCGACGAGTTGTAGGTCAACACTTCAAAAATAAGCGAGAGTTGTTCCAAACACTAAGGGCTGAATGGAAACAAATATCTCAATCCATAATCTCAAATTTAATATCTTCAATGCCACGCAGATATGCTGAAGTTGTTAAAAATAAGGGCTCCTACACCAAGGATTAGATTTGTTGCGTTAGTTTTGCACAGTGCCATTAATTACATATTGTGGTTTTTGCTATGTATTTTTATTATGTGAGTGTCAATTGCTTTTAAAAATATACTACTATGTTCTTATTTCATTGTTGCGTAAATGTGCATTTAAAATTTTTGGGAAAGTGCATTGAAATTTAAATTATTTACATTTACATGTGCAGACCAAATTTGTTGCGTTTGTTTTGCGCAACACTGTATTTGATAACATTTATCGAACGACTAGTAGGGGACGAACCACCTCCTGAGAGCTCTGACGAAAAGCAAGTGTCCCAGCATGGATTGCATCTGCCTTGGCTTACGCCCGCGTATAGTCACGCCGCGCATGCGTGTGGGTGCGATTCTGTGTATGCGGGTGCCTACTCGTCTTTGTGTTTGTGTGTGTGAATGCCAGGGCATGCATCGCGCGATGTTTAACACGTACAATTGTTGTTGGGATGCAACTGCAGAAAAATGGTTCGATATAAATTACAGAAAGTGGTTCGATGGTAATAACAGTGAGGCAATTTACAAATGGTAGAAAAAAAGAAAGAAATACAGTGATCACAAAAATCACTTTACAAATTATAATAACAAAAAATACTTAGCAATAAATTAACAATAGGAAGGAATGAACACCAAATCTAATACCGTAACATAAATCTCGAACAGTTGAGATTATATTTTATTTACTTTAAAATATTGCTTCTAAATTGAAATAGTATCGATCTGAGCAGGTCAGACCTCGGGAGCACACAACACAACATGAGGAGTTTCGCTTCTCTTTATATACCGTATTGATTTGGATTCGATGCGACAGTGTTGCAATGAGTTGTGTGGGGTTAGTCATTAACGTCATTTGTTGTGATGTCAGCTTCTGAGCGGGCATTGTAACAGTTTCTTTATACATTGCAACAGCGTCGCAGCGAATATGCTGTGTAAACTATATTATATTGGTTTTAGCGCTTCCTGCTATAACTGCTAATCTGTGACAGCCACTGTAGAGCGTCTCCTTCCAATGACGAGCTCAGTGCCATGATTAGATTGGGGCCTTCCAGGGGATTGCTGATTAAGATTAGATTCGCAGTCTTGCACCAAGCGACTGCGTCTGCACCATTCGCCGGATCAAACTTAGGTAACTTCACTGTTGTACTTCGCGATACCGAGTTTGTCACTTGCATTGCATTTATCAGACTTTGAAACTTACGTTGTTGTTGATCTACTATTTCACGTAGTGTCATCGTGTCAATATTTTCGTTCGGCGGGGCCGATCCCACTTGTGATAACGGAGAAGGGTTGTCTTTAGACATTTTCTGATCGCGCAGTAGAGCTCGTTTTCGTGTGTTCCGCATGAATCTCGCACCAAGAACTAACTGCCACTGTTCTCTTCAACACATCAATCCTCGTCTTTCTTCGTCTCTCTTCTTTACCATGTTTTTCGCAGAACACCACCTCACAACGAGACCTACTCGGCAGAGAAACATGTTCTCTGCCCCGCTCTCTTTACATGCCTCTTAAATATCAAACAAAGTGTAAGTTAAGGATTTCTCCTTGGAGAAATCATAAAAAAAACCGCGAACGGAGAGACTTCTGTCTCCCCCCAACTGTTCGACTTACAATAATACACACGTTAGTAGCTTCATAGGGTATATTTATTAGTCCCGTACGAATCGTTTCACAATCCAACTAAAACTAAACTCTAATTCTACTCCCGGTTGCACTCGAGGCCTTCGTCCCGTTCCCAAGCTGCGGTGTCATCATTTCTCCTGGATACCTGTGTCCGCCGTAGTTCATGCAAGCGTCATGTGATACCTTTGCACTTGCAGCTGCATTCGATGTGTATGCACTTTTGTCGTGGGAACGCGTTCGCACATGAAAAAAGATGACTAAGCAAGTCTGGGTGATTTGCCTCCATGCGTACAGCTCGTGGCCCGAGTGCAGGGTGTTAACTCCTCCCCTTTTAAATATCTACGTCCCGTAGATTGCGCGTGACGTCACCGCCCAAAGCGTGTCTTTGCGATGAGCAAGGATGCGGCATGCGATCTCCCGGGTGGGCTTCACTCTCTTCCGGTTTCCTCCTTAAGGATGGTACTGTTATCGGGGGGATAACGACGCCGCGATTGATCTTTCGCCAGATGATGCAGGCAAGTAGTATCAGCAGTATCAGGGTCAAGGCGCTGGCTGCTGAAGAGGCGTTGAGTTGGTCGTCTAAGGCCTTTAGCCGCTCTATGTTCCTCACGCTAAGGTCATGAATGTATCCCAGATCGATCTTTTGGTTGCGGCTGGTGATATTGACAAGGGCAGACGGTAAGGCTTGTACTTTCGTCGACGTATGGCTGAAGAATGTTCTATTGTTTAGTTGGATCATCTCATTGTTTAGTCGTATGACATAAGTTCCCTTTAGAGGCCTAGACACATTATAAGACACTATTTTACCATTAAAGTTTGTGACGTATATCGTGTCCTCCTTTATCAATTCAATGACCTCTTGGTTATTACTCCGGAAGGTGCATGCTGCATGTCCTCCCTTCAAATGTCTGGGTATGCAACTTTCCTCACTTAATCGCTCCAGGGCCTTTTCTTCACATATCGTCATATTATTTAGTGAAAAACATTTCGTAACCACGCCAAATGTTTCGTGATGATTAACCAATATGGTTCCAAAGTCTAGATCCACTTGCGTTCCATTAATGATAGGTGAACGCGTCAACACCAGATTGAACTCTTCATTTCTCACCTTGGGCATCGAAAGAATGTATAATAATACTGACCCGTTAGAATATATGGTCGGCGTTCCATATTCTACAGCCTCAATTTCGTTCGCGTATGGCAAAGTTTCGATTTTGGTTAATAATTCTGTTAATTTCCTCGCCATCGAGAAGATTGGTATTAACCACGCCGTTTCTTGCCATCTGGCATGCTCGTACGATTTCATTGACCTCCTGTTTGACTATCAGTATTTCGTTTAATATGTCCTGCAGTTGTCTCCCGGTATTTGACGCTCTGATCTCATTCTTAAATTGATCGATTATCAAATTGGTTTTTTTCGTGATATCGTTTATGACTCCAAAAAGTTTGTCGTTAATCTTATATTGGTGATTGTTGTTTTCTACAATGTGCTGCTCACTTTGAAGAATTTTGTTCCAATCAGCAGCGTCCGGGTTCCCGGCGATCCACTTCCAAGCAGAGCCAATCCAATCTATTGATCTTGCTTCTCGTGGTCTTCCTTTAAGCAACCGGATTCTTTCTCGTATTTGATTTGAATGAAATTCGATTACGGCTCGTCTTCCGGGTTCTCTCACAGCTTCGTTTGCTGCCTTATTCATCGATTCGAGCAGGTCATCGAACTTCTGTAGCCGGATAACGTGCACCAGTTTAAAATATCCATTTATTATCCATGCCTTGCCTTCCTTGATTGAAACGATGGGTTCCTCATATTTGAAAATGTTGAATCCACGCACAGCGTTTAGGAACGGTAGTCTGAAATACAGTGATGTGGTTTGGGAACATTCGAAGGGAATGAAATAAATCAATTGAAATTTACATCGTAATTAGTTATTATTTATTACAGATAGCCTTAAAATGGGTATAATGGATACAAATCGTCAAAAAAAAAAAATTCATTTGATTAAAAATAGGCTTATTTTAAGTAAAAATACATAATTACATAAGGGTTGTATGCGGGGTGTCACGAGAGTTGTGCGGATGTGAACTAGATATTTTTAATGTGTGCCTTATGCACTCTTCTGCCATCCGCGGTGATGACGGTTACTTTATTGTTTTTTGCCACTATTTCTTTGCGGTAGAGTGGCTTATTTTTTGCTTTAATACCTTTGGAAGCTGTAAAGATAATGTCCCCCGTTTTATATTTCTTTGGAGGTGACCTCTTTTTATTTCTGCCATTGTTCGTACTTCTTTGTTTCCTCAAAATCTCAGCCCTCAAGTCTTTATTTACCTTATTTCGAAAATCGGTTAAATTTTGGTAGTTGATCCTTTGAACCCGACCGAAAAATACGTCGCTCGGCTTTCGATTGGTAACCGAGTGAATCGTGTTATTATACCTGTCTACCGCTATCCCCAGCTGCTCCCTTAGCCTTAGGTCCTTATACTCTACCTTGAGGCAACGGAAGATTTCTATGATGGTCGAATGAAATCTTTCAACCTGTCCGTTGACCTCCGATCGGTGTACTGGAGTGCAGTAGAGTTTTATACCCAACATTTTTATATAATTGACTATGATTGGGCTTAGAAAGCTGCGCTCATTGTCAGTGACCAAAATCTTCGGCACTGTGAAATAATGAAGAACCTTAATATTTTTTTCCCTGAGGTGGAGAACCGATCTATTTTTGATATGGAATAGCTTACCAAATTTCGAAAACTTGTCAACGCAGCTGAGGAATTTCTCATTTTGGATTTCAATTATGTCTAGGTGTAGGATCTCGCATGGGTAGGAGGGTATAGGAGTTGGTTGGAATTCGGGATGGATGGGATGTCTGTCGTATTTGTTTTCGGTACAGATTTCGCAAGCTTTCGTATATTTTTTAACAAGGCTGTGCATCCGAGGGAAATAATAGTTCTCCAAAAGCTGTTCTTTATTTTCCCGTGGGTTACGGTGTGCTCTCCTGTGTTCTTGCATGATAAGTGTACATACCCGGTCCGGATTTGTGACGTCTTCTACAATCCGTTGCGTAATTCTCAATTTATATGCCGTAAAGTTTTCCAAATAGGCTTGTTGTAGGGCTGCCAGACAGCTTTCTGGTATTTTGATCCCATTTATAACATTGGGCCTTAATCTAGTTTTAAGCATGGCTGTGAGGTTGTCTTTGTCTGGATTCATTATTGCCACGTAGTGTCGAGAGAATCCAGGGTGGGGTGCCTCATAGATTTCCAGGCCCTTACCTACCCTTACAATAATTTGATTGCGGAAAACATTGATAGGTGACTCGACGTGGGGGATGAGATCCGTGCTATCCTGCTCCGCGCTATGGGCAGTTTGCAGGGAAGAAGCACCTTCGCTTGACGTCTCGGTAGCGTTATCAAGGTCACCACTCGGGTTTCCCTGCTTAACGTTTTCCGTCGCTGTTTCGTCATGTTCTTCATTCGCTGATTCTGTGGCAGCGTCGCTCAAACCCTCGCTCGCCGTAGCAGTAGCAGAACCATTTTCGGGTGTTTTCGAACTTGTTTCCTTTTCGAGCAAAGCCGAGTCGGATAAGTGGTTCGCCTCGGTTCTCAGTCTTGAGAGAGCATCAGCCACAAAGTTGGATTTACCTGGCTTGTAAATCAATTCGTAGTTGTACTCTTCTATGCGAGCTTTCCACCTCTTGAGTTTCGCGTTAAAGTTCCTATTGCCCAAAGCAAAGGTCAGCGGCTGGTGGTCGGTAAAGATGCGAACCTTTTTTGCCCCATAGACATAAGAACGAAGGTTGTCCAGGGCCCAGACTATCGCTAACATTTCCTTTTCGTTTGTTGCGTAATTCTCCTCGGTCTTGTTGAGGGAACGGGAAATGTAAGCAATGGGCCTATCCTTGCCAAACTCGCCCTGTGACAGTACCGCTCCTATGGCGTAGTTCGACGCGTCTGTTGTTAAATTGAAGGGCTTTTCAAAATCGGGGAAAGCAAGTATTTCTGTTGACGTCAATAGACACTTCAAATCGGTGAAGGCCTGAAGTGCTTCATCGTTAAGATGGATAGCAACGCGCTTTGACTGGTTTGCTTTTATCTGAGCGTTTTCACCCCTAGTCAGATTCGTCAAGGGTTTTGCGATTTTAGCGTAGTCGCGTATAAAATTCCGAAGAACCGGCAATGGAAGGGTCGTATTTATCCCTTTTAGTCGCGAACGTTAATAGTTGCACGCGACCTACTCGTGGTACGACGATCTTCACTATTGTATCCCTTAGCCTTCAAGGATATCCGCATGTTCCCGTGGGTATGCGAAAGGTTGGTATTCAGAAATAAATGGTCAGCTGTGTTCCCATGGGTACAGTGACTCACACCCGATTAGGAGTGTTCTTCCTGATTTAATACCGATCCACAGGCGAAAAGGACACAATATTTGCCGGTCCCTGCTCGGGCGCCAGTTAAGGATTTCTCCTTGGAGAAATCATAAAAAAAACCGCGAACGGAGAGACTTCTGTCTCCCCCCAACTGTTCGACTTACAATAATACACACGTTAGTAGCTTCATAGGGTATATTTATTAGTCCCGTACGAATCGTTTCACAATCCAACTAAAACTAAACTCTAATTCTACTCCCGGTTGCACTCGAGGCCTTCGTCCCGTTCCCAAGCTGCGGTGTCATCATTTCTCCTGGATACCTGTGTCCGCCGTAGTTCATGCAAGCGTCATGTGATACCTTTGCACTTGCAGCTGCATTCGATGTGTATGCACTTTTGTCGTGGGAACGCGTTCGCACATGAAAAAAGATGACTAAGCAAGTCTGGGTGATTTGCCTCCATGCGTACAGCTCGTGGCCCGAGTGCAGGGTGTTAACTTGTATTCCAGATTTACAAAGTTTATTATTTTTAATTCGTGTGCACCACTACACGCTTATCATTCTACATACTTATTCATCTACGACATATACAGTATGTGGCCATTAAATTATGACCGATGAGAACTATTTGCTTTAACCGCAAATAAATACAATATTCATTTGATTTTTTTTTGAAGAAGTTTGAAGAAAAAACTAACTTATCTTGTTCCAATAGCCACTCTCGCAATCTCTGTGAAGTTGTGCCCAAAACAACCGTCGTTTTCGCTTGACGTTGGTCAATTTGGGCTTCTTTGCTGGTCTTCTACAGACCAAAGAATTTTCTTTAAATCGACGCCGTAGGGTTCTCAACGATATGTCGATTCCAGCTTCGTTCAAATCCTTCAAAATGCAATGAGCTGGTGCAATACGTTCCTGAAGAGCTTTATGAACGATTTTCCGGTCAGTCCTTGGTGTTGTTTTTCTTTTTTTGCCACAATTATTATTTGGCGTAACCAAGGTTGAACCACCTGATATGCTCACGTGTTTTGCTATGTTGACAACGGAAGACTTAGCAATTCCAACAATCTTGGCATAGCTGGACTTCTTCTCAATCAACAAAGCAGCAACTTGCGATTTTTTTTCGACAGAAATGTCGGATTTTTTACCCATATTGACAAAAATCGATGAAAATAGGATCTACGACTTTCTATGGTTTATATACATATATATATTTTCAAAAATATTGTGCTGCTGCTAACGGGAGATTATTTTATTTATGTCACAAATCACTTTTCCACTTGATAAAATAGTTTTTTTACAACCGCACGACTGCCAACTTCGAGCTAAACAAGTATAATAAGAAAAATACATATAAACCAATTTATGCGTTGGTACACATTTACCGTACGCACGGAAGTAAGTCCGACTGTACCTGGTGCTGAAATTCAGGAAAGTATAGAGAAAACCCGTAACTAGCGGTATTCTTAAAAACAAACAAAAAAAACGCATTTCACATAACACACACTTCAAAAAGCAGCAAAATCTGTTGAAACTATTATGACTCTATCGGTCATAGTTCATTGGCCACATACTGTACATGGTGTAATGTTCATAGCGTTAGAAATTATTATTTCAATCCTTTTACTTTAGAAATACAAGAACCCGATTTTAAGCGTCACTATTTAACAAAAAAAAAGCTTTCGACGTCTGTCCCATTCCGTGGTTCAAGATCGACTGACTCTTTATTCTTCATACGTATTTAAGCTAACGTTAAGAAGTACGTGTGGAAGCTAACAAATACATACACATGCTAAAACAATTTCTTTTTGTTTTGAATATGGTTGCCACACTGGGTTTTAATTATATTCACAAGGTAGGCCAACCTCTTGCGGTCTTTATATTTCCATATTTGACCGCAATCAGATGTGTTTCTCTCTTTTTTTCTGGCAGACCTCTATGGAACTCGTCCCCTGCCGAATTGCTTGAATTAGAGAAAATATTACAACCACCACCTTTTTCCTTACACTAGAGAATCTATTGTAGTTAGGAATTCTATAAAAATCTGTACGAACGTAGAACATATTCTGTTCTTGAATACAAGAAGACAATACAACAGCTAAAGAGTCTGGTTTCATAGCACGAATACTGGAACCCAATGGTTCCCTTACACCAGAGAGGTAGGCATTTAAGCACATTTGGGCAAAAAGATCATTTTTGGTTTTTATAACGCTTTGCTCATTCTCGTGAATGAGGACCTTATTATTCATCGTAGCGTGGATCTCTACAATATCACTGTAGAATTGTTTTGCCTTAATCGTGAGGGTCTCTGATTGAGGAGGTCTCATTCCTTTTGTGGGAGTAGTGGAGGATAAGGTTTCGATTTATATCCTCCCAATTTAAGGCTGTGCCATACGTGTTCACTATGCCTGTCCTTCGATTTTGTTTCGAATTGACGTGAGGATTATTTGAGCGTATGGACTGCCTTCAATGCCTCTTGTGAACATTTCTTCTACGTTTGTAATAAATTCATAGAGCAATCTTGGATTGTCATCGAATCTTGGCAAATCCATGACTGCATCAGGAATTCGAAGAGCTTCAAAAATGTCTCTCATATTCGGTTGAGGAGCTACAGCTGGTAATTCGATTCGCTGTGGAGCTGGTTGAGCGAATTCTTGATTCATATTTATGCTTACACGAGGGGGAAAATTCACTTGAAAGGAGGAACAAGGTTCTTCAGATGAAGGTGCTCGCGGTAAATAACTTACATAAGCCCCAAAGATAAAAGAATAGTTTGCATTGGTTTCCTTCCAGCGATGAGTTTTCAATGAGTTTCCACCTTATTTTTATTAACCTTATTCGGAGTCTTCGATTGAGGCTTTGTGTTTGATGAGCACGCACTACTTTTTTTCTTGACAAAATATTCACTTTTGTCGCAATGTCATTGAGTCACTATACACTTTTTCATTGATTTTTCTGGTTTCTCGGGATTAGAACCCCACGGTAACGAAGGCGTACGTGAAACTTAGCTTTTGCCGAGGTGATTTAATGAACTTGCCAATCGGAAGTCGAGTAGACGCTAACTCATCAATTTCATGAATTCACCTTTGCATTTATAATATTTTCTTAGAATTCAATGGGTAGATGTCCATACATGTCTCTGTTGCAGCTGCATTGGATGGCTTGTGCACTGTTGCTGATCCTCCTAGACGTATTGTTGTTGTTGTTGTTGATGAGTAGTTGGTATGGTAACTCGCGCTAGTTTTATTAATTCCCAAATGTTCGTGAAGACTCCGACGAACGCTTGTTTCGGAAAGATTAGACATTGCCGAAAGTTCTTTAACCTTCAAACGGCGATCACTAAGAACAATGTTTTCTGAAGAGCGATGTTTTCGGAAGTGATCGAATCGGCTGGAAATCCAGGACGATCTTCATCTTCGGGGGACTCGTATCCCAAACGAAACCTCTTTGCTCACTTTTTTACAATTGGGTTAGAAGGCGCAACTTTCCCGTATACACCATCCTATCTGTTCTTAATTTCTTATGGAGTTTGTCTTTCTTTTGTCAGAAACTGCACGATATGGCTGCACGATATTCGATATTTCGATACGGTCGACATATTATGTATATTTGCACTTTTACAATAAAATAAATAAAACAACTATGAACTCGTCAACTGCGTTTGTGATTACTGGAGACTTTACACTTTCAGCGAGTATAAATTACGTCGCCTTCAAGAAAGTTTAAACATGTCCGAAAACTTTTGGCGCTCCCTACGTACTTCAACAGTACAAGTAAACATTTTCTCAACATCTTGGAAAATTTCATCATACATTTCGAATCTTGTCCACGTAAGATTTGATACATTACACGAGAAAAGTAGCATATAAAGATGAAGTCAGTATTCCGGATTTTGAAGATGTGACCACAATATTCTTATATTTTTTCATGTATTCATCAACCATCTTGGCAGGATACGCCCAGACAACGTAATACTACAGTAGATGACGTCTTAGTCCCGTCCTAAAGCGAACTAACTTATTCTATATTAACAAACGAAATCATAACTTAATATTAAACTGCCGAGTTGCAGTTCCCACGCAGACCCAAGGTTGCCTACGACCAAAGTTCAGCGGATGTGTGACCATGAATTGCAATGCATTCATTTCTAAGTTCCCATACGAAATCATGCAGCGCGGGGATCCAATTTCGTTTGAAGGTGGGATAGCCGATCGTGTTAACTTCACATTAGGTAAAAACAAAAACCAATTTTTTGAAATTCGACTTAAGTTTGAAAAAAGTCTTCAATTTTTTTCTAAACGAGTTGCTTCGGATGTTTTATGAAAAGCATATCATCAATATTGCAAATAGATTCGTTGCCCTCATCAATATTCAAATATTGCTTTAAAGTAAGTTCCCTAGTTGCCTTTGGTGTGGGTGTTTCTTGCTCAACACATTCTACTTCAAACTCCTCATTTAGCATTTCTTTGATAAGCTCTTTTTCAGTTATTCATCCAAAACAATCTTCGTTCTCGTTATCGTCGAGATATTTAAAAAAATAATCACATTCATCACCACTGTATTCCCCGTTCAATTCATTTAACGGAACTTAATTTCCTTCATGAACTCCTCCTGCTTCTTTCGAAAGCCCCACTTTTTTAAAACAATTTCTAATAGTTTCTGGGGTAACTAGCCACCAAGACCGTTGCGCAACATACAATGCGTTTATAATTGTAAAATCCTTTAAAAAATGTTCTATGTAACCACTCTCAATTGCCAAGACGTACTGGGTCTTAAAAGACTGTATTATACTTGTTGAAAAGATGCCATCAAAAACATAACTTGTAAAAAAAAACCAAGTCTCCCAACTCAGTTCTTCTACCGTGAAACGTTGTAAGAGCTATGTAATACCAAGTTGGTTAATTTATTCAGTCCCTACTGAAGACAGAAGGTCCCTTAAGTTATTACGTAATTAGCTAATCTAACAACATCTTATAGTGACCATATTAATATTAAAAATCTTGTATGATTTAACCCATTAATGGCCAAAAAAAACTACAAGGGTTTACTTGAAATTTTGTTTATTTTTTTGTCATAAGGAATAAAAAAAAGTATATGATTTGGAAAAAGTACCGTTTTTTTTTCAGCATTTTAAAGGGGTGTACCCAAATTGGCACAGTGGCCTCTTATGAGTGCTAATTTTTAAAACAAGGTTTTTCCATGCACAGGGTTTTCTTGCATTTTTTGCAGCCCCAGCGACTTCTGTTATGACAAATAACACATCGTACTCGTCTCGGAAGCTTTTACGGTACGTGGTCGGCGCCGTCGAATTGCAAACCCTCTATATTGGATGTTGAAGGACGAGCAGAGTGTCTTTGGGACGATTGCTTCAGATAGAATCTGGCAATGCTTCGTCGAAATAGTAATTGGTCCATGGCTTCTGCACTAGAATGTACGTGCAATCTCCAAGCATTTGATATGGCCATATCAATCATGTAGGTGAATAATACCCACCACCATTTTTTACCATGTAAATTAACGAATTTTATATTTTTGTGCTTTAAAAAAAAATTATTTGTTGCAACGGGGCAGCACTTCCCCTTACATGATACTTAGTTTTCTCAAAACAAATTTTCCTTACAACTACCATAAATACTATTTCGCTGTGCCCACTGCGAAGTTGGCGTGCTGGATCAGGTGTCGGTGATTGCCAGACGACGAAAATGTGCGGCTCAGGTGTCGGCGTGGGTCCACACTCGGACGAGATTTCCTGGGCTTAGATGTGCAGCTCAGGTGGTGGCGTGTGCAACCTTGGATGGATGGATGGTGATAGATAGATGGGAAATGTTGACCTGGCGGATTCCGTCACGTAGCATGTTGTTTGCTGCTGATCGTGAGACGCAATCTATTCCGCGTTAACTTGTATGCCGATCCTATACATCCAAATTGATTGGTCCATTTCATCAACTCCACCCATGCTTTTATTATAATTTTGAAATAAATGCGGGATCTTGACATCAACCTTTTGTTTCTTTTCTGCAGACCATCTCTTTACAGTTCCTACCGGCTCGTATGAATCATAATTCGTTGCCATTGTGCAAATGCTGTTGTCTTTCCAGCGGACCAGTAATACTTAATTTTTTTTGTCGAATCTGTAATCATACTCTTCTCTTGATTTTTTCTTCATCTCCTTAACATTTGGTAATGGGCATTTCTTGGTGCGGTTGTCACGAAGGTTCCTGTAGCACGATAACCTAATTCGCGCAAATCATTTAGCAGATCATAGCTAGTGAAAAAGTTATCAAAGAAAACTTTGTGATTTGCAGGATCCGTTATCATTTTATTTAGCAGCATTTTAACAACTTTAGTTGTGCTGGACATAACAGTTCTATCACAGTAAATATCGAAGCTGTAACAATATCCTGAAGCACTGGCTGCTACCCAAAACGTACTGGTTTCCCTCTAATGAATTGTTTTGCTGAGTGATGACCATAGTATGTATATGGTGTGTGAATATGACTCCGCCCTATTTTTGTTGAAATAAAACACATTTGTTTGTTTAGAAAATTAAAGAACAGTTTATTCAAAGTATGCTCCATCTGCAGCTACAACCTTTGCCCATCTTTCAGGTAATTTACGTATTCCTTGTCTGAAGGAATCCTGATCTTTTGAGCTGATCCAATTATCAAGCCAAATTTTGATACTTTCGCGTGAAGTGAACCGTTCTCCTGTAAGATTGGGCTGCATTGTCCGGAATAAATGGTAATCCGACGGAGCTATGTCCGGCGAAAATGGCGGGTGGAGTAGTACTTCCCAGTCCTGTCCATCTAAATATTTTTTCACGACTTGTGAGGTGTGCGGTTTGGCATTGTCATGTTGAAGAATTAATTTACTGTGCCTATTCACCCATTCTGGTCGTTTTTCTTGTATGGCTCGCTTTAAATGCATTAGTTGTCGTCGGTAAACTTCTCCATTAATAGTTTCAGAGGGTACGAGCAACTCATAATGCAAAATACCTCTCTGATCCCACCAAATGCAGAGCATAACCTTGCCACAGTGAATATTTCTCTTTGGCTGTAATGGGCCGGGTTCACCTGGCTTCACCCAAGATTTTTGGCGTTTAGGATTTTCATAATATATCCATTTTTCATCTCCTGTGACTATTCGATGCAAAAATCCTTTTCGTTGCTGTCTTTGAAGTAGCATTTCACAAATTGTTTTCCTACGTTCCATGTCTCTTTCTTTTAATTCATGTGGAACCCAGTTACCGAGTTTTGCAACCATTCCCATTGCTTTTAAACGCTTCGCAACAGTTGATCGTTCAACATTTAACGCTGCAGCCAGTTCCGCTTGAGTTTGGCAAGAATCCTCTGCCAATAATGCTTCCAACTCAGCATCTTCAAATTTTTTTGGGTGGTTTTCCATGTTCTTTGTCCTCAGTGCCAAAATCATTATTTTGAAATCGTCGAAACCATTCCTTACAAGTTGTATTAGATGGATCATGCTCACCGTAAATCTCCACAAGCAAATGATAAGTTTCCGCTGCACTTTTCTTTGCAACAAAATAGTGTAATAACACTTCCCGCAAATGATGTTTACTTGGAACGAAAACCGACATGTTCAAGGAGCTAAAAACACTAGTTGCTTACACTTCAACCAAATGTCACGTACTGTTAGTATTTGGAGCATCGTTGTTATCTACAAGGTGTATATTCCTTTTTATTTCTCTGAATCTATTACTAGACATAGCATTTGACACTACGTGCACTCCGATATCCTCATCTAATGACCAATACATACGTTCTCTAGGTAGTTTATGATAACCAGACAATATTTAAGTATTCCAAAGAAAATCTTCAACTCTCCAGCATTGATGGTAAATTGTGTCGATTGTTTTGACTCGCGTACAAGTTACTAAAATCGGCAATCATAGCAAAAACTTCGTCGTCAAAAAACATTTCAAATATTTGAACAGGTTCCAGATCACTCACTGCTTCTTTCATGCTAATTTCATTTAGTACCCGGCTGTCAGATTCTGTGTAGAAGTTTGTATAATTTGGGGTACACCTTCGCCAAACTGGTGTGTTTGATGTAGATGGACTTGGTCTAATCGGATGGTCATCTGTTTGAGGCAAACTTGATCTAATGCGACTTCTCTGGGCAGCTAAAGGCTCATCATCGCTGCTATTTTCTGAATCCGAGAGAACACTAACATCGCGGACAAATACCTCAATATTTCCGGGAACAACATCTGGCAAGTAAGGTGGAGCGTCATCGGTTGTAATCGAAACCCCCTTCTTCATCAGTGACAACACTTGGTTCTGGTGGAATTATAGCCAAGTCATACTCCAAACCGTCACTGTCTTCTACTATGGAATTTATAGCCTCTTCTAAACCTTGAAAGTTGTTACTAGCAGTAAATCTATGTACGCCTACGATCCATTCTCGAACTCTGGAAATCTGAAAAAAAGGGAAAAACTGTTAAAAAATGCGATTTGAAATTCAAGAGTTTCGTATAAGAACTGTTGTCCTTTGGAAAATTGTCCTCGTATTTATATCGCCACTCGTCCGCAGCGATTGTGGTTGGTAGGCTACCTACTCGTCCGCAGTCATTGTATTCGATGGTTTGTAGGCTACCTACAGTAATATTTCGAATATAACAAGAACTTACATTCTTATTATACTTAACTGCGATATGTTAGAAATCATAAATTATTTATTGAATTTTATATATTGTAAGTAATCACGGTGATAATATTTATCTACTTATTATAATATTTAAAACCAATACATACCTCCACACGTGTCTTGACATAAAAATTCAGCGAGTAAGTATCAAAAAATCACTAATGATAGCTGAATCGTTTTAGTGTATATTAAATCACTGCACTTCTAACTACTCAAAACTGTAATAATATTTTATTTGGTGTCAACATTTTTTCTTTCTACCCTCAATAATTAGGCGACCAAAAATGGGTTAAATAAATAGATTGACTTGTCCATCGCATGAAAACACAATGTATTTCACAAGTAATACATATTATATTAAATTAGATAGTTTAGTGCGATTGCCAAATCAATCTATTTATTTAATCAGACAAGCGTACATTTTTTTGCTTTTCCGCGCTTATTTTGAATGAATTATTACTATTATAATTAAGATGCAGGCGATAGCTGAAATTGCCAAGTAGCTAACATTCTTATGAATTCTAAGTGTTATTATATGTTCTAAATTAACAAAACTTTTAAATAAGATTTCCTCGAAACTTGGAGGTTTACTAAAATTATATTTTACATCACTGGTATAAAAAAATCTATCTTCGAAATTTATGTTGGTGTTACTAAAAGTTTGGTTTAATATTTGAATTGAACAGTTATTAATCGTAATTAAATAGTTTCCTCTTAATTTTATCTTTCTATCATCACAACCATTTATTAATTCTTCATTTTCCATATTTTTACAAAGGATTGTATGTTCGTCTAATGCTTTTATTTCAGTTACCCTATTTTCTTTTAGCTTACAATTTTTATTCGTTGTACAGTTATTGATTGGCAACAATTCTTTTTCGTATAAGGATTTGTCATTGTATATGTATTTAGTCTGGTTACTTTCTATAAAGTATTGATCTTCCATGATTATTTCGTTATGTTCTTCTGTGGGTATGGCTGTTAGAAGTTTAAAGTCAACTAATTTATATGAGTGTGGGATTTTAATTGCTATTATTAGTCTGTCTCTGTCGTATTTTAGTAATCCTAATTTTACATTTTTCAACTTATAAAGATCTAGTTCTGTGGATTTTATTTCGATTGCTGTCATCACGCTTGGATGTAAAAGTCCCTGTTTCACTAATGCTCTGCTATCTGATATTTGGTTAAGTTTATCTTTAAGAATTTTAAGTTTTAGTATTTGATCAGTTTTTAATTGTTGTATAATAATTTGTTTTTCGTTTTCGGTTAACTCTCGATATGCTTTTGCTATTTGTTTTCTATCTTTTTCTATAGTGTTTTTTATGTTAGTAACAGTGTCGTTAAAGTAGGAATTAATTTGAATCTGTTGCTCTAAATTGTAAATAGCATTTCCATTGTTTTGCTCTATAATTTTCATATGCTCTGTTATTGCTTCTCTATCGTCAGCGTCCATTGTCCCGAACAACCATTTCTGTGCGGTTCCTATAGCGTTTATTAGCCCTCGTCTTTGTCTGAAGCTCCTATGTGGTTCTATGGCTGTTATCTTTGACTCTATACTTTCCAATTCCTTCCTAATTGTTGGGTCGTTATTAATGTGTAGCCTTTGAATGTTGTCCCTAATGGCGTTTATATTTTGTCTTAATTCGTTTGTATTTATAATGTGTAGTATCGTCTTCGTCTCTCGTATTAACTCTGTTTGTCCCATTTTTATTTCAATATACCCGTTGTCAGTTGTTATCCTGTCTATCGTCAGTGTCGCTGTCGTTTGTCCTATCATCAGTACAGCCAGTCCGAGAAACGCTAATGTCGTCATCTGCAAACATACGGGGTCTCTTAATATTCATTGGGTGTTCCCTACCTACTCGTTTTAGTCTATATCTACGTTCGTCTTTATAATAGTGTCTCTTATAGTTCTTTACTGGTATAATTTTCCGCTTTTCCTGATAACTTTCCCTATCTAGATTTAATTTCTGTGTTCGTTTTTCTTTTTGTGTCTGTATTCTTTTAACTAAGGTTGCGAAGTCAGCGTACATTGCTTCTTCAGGCGTCATTTGAATAGTGGAATCGATATCTATTATTATAGGTCTGTACCGCTCTATGTATCTTTTGAATAAGCGTCAAATCTAAATTTCTCATAGCTACCAAAATTTCCTGTAACGTCGAATGGAATCTTTCGATGTCACTATTTCCAGTGTGAGTGTTGGGCTTAGTCAAGTGGAGTTCGACTTCCTGTTCCCTTAAAAATTCTTTCAGATGTTCGGATTTAAATTCATTGTCTGTTATGATTTTAGAGGGTTTACCAAATTTGGAAAAGTGTTCTTCTATCGTTTCTATCTTCTTCGTCCAATTTCGGTTTGGCAGAAAGTAAGCATAAGCTTTTTTTGTCAGTTTATCGATGAGAGTTAAGAATGGATGTTTTTTAAAGTAATATATATCCATGTGGACAATTTCGTTGGGTCTACTTGGTGTTTGACTTACTTCATATTTCAGTTTTATAGGTTTGCGTTCGTACTTGGTCTCTAGGCATGTCTTACAATTGTTGATTATTCTGGTTATTTCTTTTACTAGGTGGGGATAGTATATAATATTCTTTAGGCTGTGATAAGTTTCTATTATTCCACTATGGGCACTTTGTTGTGTATGGTATAGGGAAATTTGTTTATGTACTTCTTCTAAAGTCTTTATTTCCTGTGCTCTTAATGTCGCTTTTATAAATTTAATTTGTTTGTCATGTCCAAATAGTTTTATTAGTAATTGTTGTATTTTATTGAATTCGTGGTCTGAAAGTTCCGTATAGATCCCGGTTAATCCTGGTTTTATGAATCTCATAAGTAGGTCTGTCCAATAGTCTTCTCCTTTTGTCATGTCCACGAATATTATACGTCTGCCATGTAATACTTCTATTTCATTGTTAGCGTCGTTAGTGAGTATTAGTTGTGTTTTATATTTGTTAACTATAGTTTCTTGTATAGGGATATGGTCAAGTAGTTGTTGTTCTTGCGAATGTGTCGTAGCGTTATCGGACATATTGTTTACTGAGTGGTCGTTGTTAAGTTCTTTTTCTGGTACGCCCTCAGGAATTCGACTTAGAAAGTCCGCTATTTTGTTCTCTCTACCTTTAATGTACTCAATGTCAAATTGGTACTCTTGTAGTTTGAGTAGCCATCTTTGTGTTCGTTGACTGAATTCTTTTCCTAAAATTTTTTTATTAAGATATTTAATCGGTTGATGGTCAAATACGGCCTAAAATACCCTACTGCCGCTAGGAATTCTTTGTCAGTAACGGAGTAGTTTCGTGGTCATTTAATGACCTAGAGGCGTAACAGACTGGCTGTCCCTCTTGTGTGAGTACTGCCCCGATGGCATAATTACTTGCGTCGGTGAATAGGGTAAATTGTTTTGCAAAATCGGGAAATTTTAGAATAGGGTGTTTTGTTATGTTTAATTTTAACGTCTCAAAAGCCTGGATATATTCCGGATCATTGGTGTTGATTCTTTTATCTTTTTTTAAGTACTTGATCATTGGATTTGCAATTTTAGCGTAATCCTTCACGAATTTGCGATAATAGCCGGTAACCCCTAAAAATCCTTTAAGCTGTTTCTCATTTTTCGGTAGAGGATATTCCTGGATGCATTTAATTTTAATCGGGTTGGGTTTCATTCCCTCTGCTGTGAGAATGTGGCCCAAAAATTCCGTGTTTTTCTTCATAAATGAACATTTGTCGAACTGTACTTTGAGGTTGTGTTTGGATAGAATATCGAATATTGTTTTGAGAGAGTTAATGTGCTCTGTTAGGCTGGTAGAGAATATTAGTATATCATCAAGGTATACCACACAGATCTTGTTTATGTGGTCCCTGAGAATATCGTTCATTAGTCTCTGGAATGTCGCCGGCGCGTTTTTCAGACCGAACGGCATTCTGATATATTCATATAATCCACAAGGTATCACAAATGCTGTCTTCGGGATGTCGTTTGGTTTCACCTTGATCTGATGGTATCCTTTCGCAAGGTCCAAGGATGAAAAGTATTGTGCCCTACCCAATTTATCCAATATGCTTTCAATATTGGGTAATGGGTATTTGTCGTCTATCGTGATTTCATTCAACTTCCTATAGTCGACACATAGGCGGAACTTCTGCTTTCCAGAATTATCCAATTTCTTTTGCACTACCACAATTGGCGATGCATATCTACTGTTGGATTTTCGTACTATACCTTGTTCTTCCATCTCAGTTATCTGTTTCCGTACTTCCTCTTCATGCTTTGGGGGAAGCCTATAAAGTTTAGCGTTTATTGGGTGCTCTGTCGTCGTACGGATTTCATGCATTATGGTATCGGTGTTAGTAAGTGGATCACCATCCTTGTATATTAGATTATTGAATTTATTTAATAAGGCTTTCATTTTTTCCCTTTCTTCTTCGTTCAGATGGGTAAGGTCAACCTCCTTCTCAGTTGAATGTAGCTCGAAACAATCAAGAGTTGTTTCGTTTCCTTCTGAGTAGAGTGGTATATGACTATTATTTTTCAATATAAGGAGTTTATTGTCAAAATCAAGTGTTTTGACAATTTTTCTTAATAAGTCCATACCCTATAACAAATCTTGGGTCGTAGTTAAATTCTTTTGGTATCTTAGTTATAATTCTCTCGACAGTTTCGGTTGTGGCGTTGTTAATCGTCTGAAGTTTTAAATGTACTCGTTCGTAAGTCCTAAATTTGCTACAGTCTACACGTCTGGAGTTAATGATGCTCATGGTTGAGCCTGTGTCAATCAGTCCTATGTATTTTTTTTCGTCAATTGTCATATCCATGAATATTCTGTTCCCGAGGCTTAATTGAGAAAAAACTCTATATTGTGTGCTTCCTCAGTTCGGTTGGGGGTCTGTCCTTCATTTACTGTTTCACTGTGCGCTACGTGCCCTATCTCCATCGGCTCTGGTTGACGCGGGGCATTTCTGAACTGGCCAGATGGGTTGAAAACTGGTTGTCTAAAGTTTCCTGACCTAAATTGGTTTGAACTAACTGGTTGAGAGTGATATTGATACCTATATTGTCCTGAGCTTGTTCTCTGCTGGGGGTTGTTGTTAGAATTGTATCGATTTTGACTAGTCTGTGGGTTCTTGTATTGGGGATTTCTAGGATGAAATTTATTTTCTGGTTTGGTGGGTTTTGTATGTTGTATTGGTCGTCGATCGTGAATTGTAAAGTCTAAATTATTTTGGTCGTACCCTATATAGGTATATAGAATATTTTTTATTTCGTGTAAATCGAACTTATCTTTAATTTCTCGTGCTAGGTTGCCTGATACTAATTGTTTTATTCTATTTATTACAAGTATATAAAATGTGTTTTTTGATTCTACTGGTTTTACTTCATAGGTAATAAATGAATTTATTTCTTGTATAATTTGTTCTAATTTGTTATTCAAATCTTCAATTGAACTTACTCTTAAATTGGATATTCTTCGTGAGATGTCCTTATAGTTGATGGCTGGCCGGAAATGTTGTTTGAACAGTGTCTTGGCTTCTTCCCAGTCACGCGGCTGATTGTTGAGTAGAAGTTCCTTCGCTCTCCCGGTGATTTTTGAATTGAAGATTGCTTGCCATAGTTCTTTTTTTGTGAGCAGGATCCAAGGCGCTGAGATGCGTCTCCACGACGTTTATGAACTGCGTCAACTGGTCCCTTTCTCCAGAGAATTCTTTTATGTAGGAGATTTCCTTCATCAGGCCAACGGCTCTGCTTGGTCGAGGTTGATTGGTTGTGTTTAAGGCAACCAGTGCCTCCAATGCTGCAGACATGCGTTCCAGTACTTCTCGTTCTATTACGAGTTTCCAGAACTTGTCCGTTTTTTCTTTGCGAGGAATTTTGGATTAGCACACACTGTTTATTATTGGCGAGTTATCTAGTGCGGGTTCTCTTCACTGATTTTTAGTGATTCGCGGTGATTCTTCACTGATTTTTAGTGATCTGCGGTGAGTCTTCACTGATTTTTAGTGATCTGCGGTGAGTCTTCACTGATTTTTAGTGATTTGCGGTGATTCTTCACTGATTTTTAGTGATTTGCAATACCGGTATTTTTTCTTTTCACTATTTTCTTTTTCGAGGTTTTTTTTTTTCACAAAACTATTATTACTATTTGGTTGCGTTTAGTTAGTTCTTTCTCGTTTGGATCTTTCAGTTGTAGAAAGATCCTACCGACTGCGCCAATTAAATCTCTTCTTGAGATGTATTGAAAAAAAAAAACTTTTCTGTTTATCTTTTCGTTGATAGACCGCTTTATTGGACTCGCACTTAACAACTAACTCGTACAATTCCGTTTCACTTAAATCTAATCTCTACTTGGCATGCTCAGCTTCGTCGTCGCACGATTAAAGTGTTTATTCAGCTTTTCGGATGCGCGAACCTGACACAGGTGAGTGCACCCGTTTATGTTATTGAAAATATCGAATGACGGTCCGTGGAATGCACGGGATATTTGAGCTGGTTGAGAGTGGAATGCATAGGATATGTAACCTGTATAGTCAATCCATTCACATTGAATGCAGCTATGCCTGTTGGAGCACTCACTGCCACTTTTTAGTTTAAATACATCTTAACCCAACTTTCAGAGTTTTTATTAAAAAGCTCTTTCCAGTGCCACCAGTTCCACTCACAAAACAGCGTAAAACGTCAGCGTTATTATCAGTTGTGTCCATTTTATGTGTGGTCATATCGAAGACTCTTTTTTGATCGGCATTAAGTTTTGCGATCATACTTTGAAGATCAGTCTGCTCTTCTCCTACCAGATTGATTCTCTGAAAGTCATCCATTGCGTTTGCACCTTCCACAGCTTCAAAGTCTAAAGGGTTTTCAGGACCATCGTCATCATCAACAATTTCCCTTTCTTCGTTTATCTCAGCAACTTTAGATTCTATCATTTCACATGCTTTTTGTATCTTATATCTTGACTCTATCATTGAATAACCATAATCGACTCCTTCTTTTAAATCTTCTTTCGCCAAATTAAAGGCCCCCGTGTAAGTATCACACCCCATTTTGAGTTCATCTAAGGAACGCCATGGCTTGAATAAAAGAAGTAAAGAGAAGAAGTATTTCTCTGGTACTTGTTCTCCGTCGTAGAAATAGTGATTGATCAAATACGGGTTAGCTCTTCTTTTCAGGAACTTTTTACCGTCATTCATCTCGTAGCACTCGACTTTAGAGGTTTTAACAATATCGCAATTTTGAGCGAAACTGTACAAGTTAGTAGTCTCCAACTCTTTAGGCCGTTTAGGATAGTGGTCATCAATTCAAGACTCGTAATAAATATCGGTGGACCCGGTTCCAGCATCATCATATCAGATTTAGATTTAACGCGCCGGTTACGAAAGATGTTGACGTCCAGCCATCGAATTGTTGTGGTAGGATCTGGAATACCAAGTAGAGTGTCACTGTCTTCCACAGAGCCGCACTCTCTATTAGATAAAACTCTAAGGCCAATGTTAAACAGACGGCTTCTTAAAGGTTTTGTAGATTTTATGTCTTGAAACATAACAGCAACATGAGTTTTCTCGCTTTTGGTGGTATATTTAGTGACGTAATAATTTAAAATAGCTGTTTTTTCGCCTACATATTGAATGTCTGTATTTCCATGCCAGCAAAATCGCGGGATTATAATCATCAACCATAAGCCATTCTTTTTTGCGTACAATACAGTAAAGTCTACTGTTAGGCGACAATGTTTTTCTTGCAGCTATTGATTCTATTATATTTCTAATATTTGCCAAATATCGCTGAGTTAGAAGGTAACTCATCTTTATTAAGCATCTCAAAATACTGTTCAGCTGTAATTTTTTCTTTTTTGATTAACGCAATTCATTTTATAGAATATGCCTGAATTTATTTGACCTATATTAGTATCATTAAGTAGAAAAAATAAATATTGTTGATTTAGGCGGAATTGAGAGTGTTTTGACATTAGTCTTGCTTTAATATATTCACTAGATGTTAACTTTTGCTGCCGAACATAAAACTGCCCATATTTACCTTCAACATAGAGATCAGGAAAGCACTTTACATCTAAATCTTTATCTCTAGAATCAATTGGAGCAGCGTTGACTTTGAGCATTTGGTAGAGTTCTTTCTTTCTCCTCCTTTCATGCAAGGGGTAAATAGTGTATTGTTCATATACAGCCTCTTTTTGTGATGTAACTTGTGTCAGTAGCCCATCGTTTCCTTCTACAACGTTATCTACTTGAGATTCTAATTGGTCTATTATTTACATACTATATGAGAGTAAAGGGCATTTATACCATTTAAATATTTTAAGGCTTGGTAAACCTTATTGACATCTACAATATTCTCCCACACTATTTTTGATTTTGTTGGCATACCTCGTACTATAATATATGTACATTTCAGGGTTAGTAATCGGGTGTTCTGGTCTAGGCAGCTTTTTCAAAGTTTCTTCAAGAGGTAAAGGAAGATGGAAAGTTCTGCCTTTTACTTTTTTCACCATATGCCTATTAGGTGAATGTTTGTTTGCAACGTGATTCATTAGCATTACTACCTGAAATGCTTTGGCGCGTTGAATTAATATCTTTTCATAGTCATTTAACTCGATTATCTGTGGTGGAACAGTACCAACGTGTAGATCATTTAGAACACAGGCTGCTGGCAGTTGATTTGCTCTAATTTTTTGTAAACACGAGTGACAAATGTATGGGCTGTGATCTAGATTGTTGGTTTTGTAATAATTGAGAAGATTATTCCAAATACTGGTGTCTATAGCTTTTCTTAATTTGTTCAGAGATGAAATATCTCTTGAATAACAAAGTTTTATACACGACATGCACTCAAGCTTTGGAGTATCAAGACACTTAAGTTTTAAACATTTAAACGCAGCCTTATGTTTATCTATGACCTCATCCTCTACAATTTCATGTGACTCTTCACTTTCCACAACAATACTGCCAACTTTTGTTCTTTTCCGTGTTCTTTTATTCTTTCTTCGTCAGATTTCGAATGATTCATCAATATCTTTTAACCCTTATGTTCATACCCGGGTACCCGGGTGCCCACCGAGCTATATTTTCATTAAAAAAGCTGAGAAAAAATTTAAATTTCATTTTAATCTCCCGGATCGTCGTTTAGGTTTTCAGCATTTAGGTATTCAGCAACAGAATGATGATTTTTTTTTTTTTTTTTTTTAAACCAAAAATTGAGTTTAAACTGGAGCTCGTTGCATTCGCACCCGGGTACCCGGGTACCCACGTCAATAATAAAACAGAATACATGCAATTTTTTTTTTTAAGGCATTAAAATATTTATTTACTGAAAAAGATATGATACAACAATAATATATGTTTATAAATAATGTCATTGATCACATTCAAAACATTTGATAATATTTTTTGAATACTCATCGCAAACTGGCAATTCGCATTCACTGCAGTTCTTATGCGTTTTCTGATAGTCTTTTTGATAGTCATTTTATTACAAATATGACAGGATCCCGTGATTTTCTTCCTTCCCGTTGAATCTCTCTCAACCGATGGTCCAGGATTTACTGCGATAACTGCTACCTGACGGCCTACAATGCTTTTAACAGCAATTCTTGTGGTGTAGTTGCGCATTACCTGAGGATTTGTCATACGTCCTTCAATCATTGGCTTAGCAAGTTCCTCACTTAATTTGCGCAAAAAAAGACGTCGTTCCGTTGTTTTCTTTGTGAGCATTTTATTATAATATGTCGCTAGTGAAGCGATGTCCAACATGTTGAAGAACATTGCTACTGGCCATCTTGAACATCGACGTTGGGTTGTATATCTCCTAACCATTTGATCCATGGTGTCCACGCCGCTTTTATATTTATTATAATAATTAATCATGTCCGGTTTTTTTTTTGTATTATCACTCACAGCTGTATCCGAATGCATGGTTGATATTAAAAACTTTCTCATGAAAACCAAAAACTGTAGAATATTGTTCTCTCAATTTATTTGCTACCATGACACTAGGTATGTATGGTTTATTTTTTTTTAATTGTACCAACAACGGTCAGATTCCACGATAGCAAGTGCTTTGCAACGGGTAGAGTTGTAAAAAAATTATCCATGGCGATATTTCTTCCACTTCCTCGGTACAGAGATGCTAGTTCTTTTACTATTCTCTCTCCTTGGTTTTTTTCACGAGTATCATTCATTTTACCGGTGTAAATAATACCATGTAAAGGATATGCGTTTTCAGCATCACAAATCCACCAGATTTTTATACCATACTTCGCTGGCTTTGAAGGCATATATTGGGTGAATCCTGTACGACCTCGAAAAGGATATTGATGATTTAGTAGAAACAATAAAACACGTCACAAAGGGCTAAACAAGAAGGAAGTTTATTTGGTTTGATATTTTGACAGATTACAATGTGTCACTTAACGGCCTGATCACACTTATTTCATTTCATTTTCAACACTTTCCCTAAATGAACAATTAATATA
The DNA here is from genome assembly GCA_958301585.1 of Merodon equestris. NCBI lineage: Eukaryota > Metazoa > Arthropoda > Insecta > Diptera > Syrphidae > Merodon > Merodon equestris. The sequence continues at coordinate 47,497,476 of OY284413.1, forward strand.
CATTATAATCTTTAATAAAATAAGGACTTGATTTAAAGAAACAAAAAAAATTCTTTCATTACTATCGTACAAAATTCAAAAGAAAACTTTAAGTTAAATACAAGGAAAAGTTTTTGGAGTTCCGTATGTCTAACAATAATCGAAATTCAAAAAATGTATTTGCATGCAATAAACAACAAGGGAAAATTCAAATTAAGTAAGGCCAAAACGTATACTAAAGGTTGCTTGTTTGTTGCTGGGGACCGCTTTCGTCAGAATGTCTGCTAGCATCTCATCCGTTTGCAAATATTTAATTCTAATTTCACCACTCTCGATCTTCTCACGGATAAATTTCGATTTGATCTCGATGTGCTTTGTCCTTGACGAATACGCACAATTGAACGCAAGTTGAATCGCACTTTTATTATCGCAGTATATGATCATATGTTTCGGTGAATCGATGAAAAGTTCATTTTGAAGCCTGTTCAACCATATCGATTCTTGAATTGCTGCGACCATCGCCATATACTCAGCTTCTGTTGTTGACAATGCTATGGTTGGTTGTCGTTTTGTACACCATGATACTGCAGCACCCTGTGCAATGAACACATAACCCGTCGTCGATTTTCGTTCATCTAAATCACTCGCCCAGCCTGCATCACAGAAACCCACAAGTTCGTTCGACGACTTGTAGTAAGTAAGTTTCTTTTCGATAGTTCCTTTGAGGTAGCGAAGTACGCGTTTTATTGCCCCCCAATGTGCTTTCCCTGGATTCGTGCTGTAACGACTGAGTAAATTCACAGCAAAACAGATATCTGGTCGTGAAATCTGTGCCGCAAACAAAAGGCTGCCAATCGCTTGTTTGTATGGAACGTTTTTCATTTCATCCCTCTCACTGTCAGTAGATGGACTCATCTTTGACGTTATTTTCTGGTTCAAGTCAATTGGTGTCGCGACCGGATTACAATCTGTCATACCAAAGCGCTCTAAAATGTTCGTGATGTATTGTTTTTGATCGATTGCAATCGTACCAGCTGTTCTGTTACGTGTGATCAGTACACCAAGTACAGATGATGCATTTCCCAAATCCTTCATCTTGAAGTGTTGCCGTAGTTCATTCTTCAACCGTTGGACACGTTCTTTGTCATTCGAGAAAATCAGCAAGTCGTCAACGTAGATTGCAACGAACAACATCTTGCCACCGTTGGTTAAGTAGTAAATACATTGATCTGACCTTTTTAAACCAAAATGTGTAAGCACCTTGTTGAGTTGTTGGTTCCACAGCCGACTTGATTGCTTCAGCCCATACAGCGATTTTATCAATTTGCACACGCGCTTCGACCCATCATCGAAGCCTTCCGGTTGTTGCATGTAGATTTCTTCCTTCAGATCACCGTTGAGAAAAGCAGTGACGACGTCCATCTGCTGAACATCTAAGTCGTATTTCGCTGCCATTGCCAATAAGAAACGTATTGACGCATACTTCACAACTGGGGAGAACGTTTCTTGGTAGTCGATGCCTTCTTTTTGTGAGTACCCCTTCACAACTAGTCTCGCTTTGTGTCGAATCGCGTGACCATTGCTGTTCCGTTTGGTTTTGAACACCCATTTACATGGAATGACCTTTTTCCCTGGCGGCAGTTCGACCAATTTCCATGTATGGTTGTCGCGCAAAGATGTCATCTCGTCTTCCATTGCTCTTTTCCATGAATTGGCATTTGTGTCCGACATAGCATTTCCAACGGTTTCTGGATCGAGTTGAACGCTTTCCGTAGCGCTGAAATTTGAAGGTAGCATCTGCTGAATGGCAATTCGATTTGATCGACGCACTTCATTGGGAAATTCAACGGTTTTATCTGGTATATGCATCGAGTCATCATCGCCGCCACTGACAAACAAATCACTGCTTTCAGTTTTTGAGGTATCGTGGTCAGTTGGGGATGGCATATCTTTGACGTTGACAATGGATAGTTCACCATCACATTTCTCCCCACCTGAATTGACATTGTCGGCATTCAAGTCAGTATCATCATGGCTGTTGTGATCGTATACTACCGGCGAAAGAGAAGAATTAGTATGATTTTTGTTCATATCAATTACCTGTGAATTTGGTTCCTCGATAAAAATGACATCACGGCTTATCACTATTTTCTTCTTCTGCATGTCGTACAAACGATACGCCTTTGATTCGTTGCAAAAACCAAGAAAGATGCATGTAGCTGATTTAGCATCCAATTTCTTGCGTTTTTCCTTTGGGATGTGAACCATAGCTTTGCATCCAAAAACTCGCAAAACATTTAAATCTGGTGCTTCGTTGAACCATATCTCTTCAGGTGATTTCATTTGAATGCTACGACATGGAATTCGATTGATGATGTACGCTGCAGTATTCACGGCTTCGGCCCAAAATGATTTCGGCAAATTGGCATCAATCAGCATACAACGAACCTTCTCAACGATCGTGCGGTTCATCCGCTCAGCCATAACATTTTGCTCGGGGGAGTATGGTGCCGTTGTTTGATGTTCGATCCCACTTCGAGCGCAAGCAAGTTGAAAAGCATTATTGACGTATTCCTTTCCATTGTCGGTGCGAATCGTTAAAATTCGCATTCCAGTTTGACGTTCGACGAAACTTTTAAAGCGGATAAAACATTCGAATGCGTCCGATTTCTGTTTCATGATGTACACATACAATTTTCTTGAATAATCATCCAAAAAAGTAATGAAAAATCGCCCACCACCTATTGAATTAGTTGACATTGGCCCACAAACATCAGAATGTACCAATTCCAATATCCGTGTTGCACGCTTCCCTTTGTGTTTGAACGATAGTCTTGTCTGTTTCCCTTTGACACATGTTTCGCAAACCGTTGAATCAAAAATATTTATATCAGGTAACGATTTTTTTAAATATTTTAATTTATCGATGCCAACATGCCCCAATCGACGATGCCAGAGCTGCGAACTTTCACTCGCTTTCAAAGCAGTCGCACTCACAAAACTGTTGGTGTTTACATCACTTACGTCATTGGTAATGAAGGTACGAACATTGTTTAATCGAAACATGTTGTTTTCTTGAGAAGCTGTGGCAATTAATGTTCCACGGCGATCAAATATTCTGCATCCCTTCATATCGAAATGAACGCTATTTCCATTTTTTAACAGTTGGCTAACCGATAACAAATTCGCACATAAATTTGGCACATATTGCACATCATTCAGTGTTGCGGTTGTTATAGCACTGCCATTAGATATGTTCAATTTTACCTGACCGGCACACTCTATTGGTACTGTCGCACTGTTCGCTACCACAATTTCTTTGTGTTTTGCTTCGGTTGTGTTGTTCATAAACGATTTGCACATCGTCATATGTGCAGATGCACCAGAATCTATGAACCAATCGTTTGAAGCACGATTGTTTACAAAAAAGGATGAAAATAAAAGGGTGTCGCCTGTTCTTTTCATGTTTTCTTTCCGTTTTTGACAGTTCTTAGCAAAATGACCTGACTGACCGCATTCGTAGCAACTAAATTTCTTTTTCCACTTGGGCTTTATTTTGTTCATTTTAGCCGCTAAAGCATTTTCCTTCGGTTGTGAATTCATTTGAGTTTCTTGTAGTAATATGGTCTTAATCGCATCGACCTTAAGTGAACCACCAGAATTCTCGATGCTCATTACCATTGGACGATATTCTTCGGTCAAACCACCGACACATAATCTTCCATCGATGCACAGGTACTCAACTGCAATGTTACAAGCTGTTGTAAAATCGCGATTTTCCCTCGTGTGTTGTTGTCTTCAAATGCTGTGGTCAAATTTGTCCACGCTTCTTTCGCTGTATTCGCATCACTGATATAAATTAAAGGAAATTATAACTCCTTTGTTTTTAATAATTTCAATTTAACTTTATTTCAAGTACAATTTACAAAATAAAATCTATTTCCCTTCATGGGGAAGTTGATCTACACGGGGAGAACTCCAAATTAGCACTGACTTACGCTTCCTCAGCGAGAAGATGCTTGGGTGTGGAAATCATCAGTTTTAGTACAATGCATATGTATGTACTAAATTTCAGCTAAGCACGCTAGCAAGCGTCGCTGATGCTTATTGGTGGTAAATGTGGCATGTTGTTTGTTGGTACTTGGTACAGCCATCAACCCAGCAACCAAGGGAGGCAATTGCGAACTGGCTTGTTGCTGTAATGATCCGTAACTTATACGAATAAATTGAGGGATCCAACAGCAATGTAATTTCAGACAAGGCCTTCAAATCGTTGCACTTTGTTTCGGAACTTGCGTCGGCCGAGGATTCCGTTTGTGTGTACGACCATAAACCCTTTATCACCAGATATGATTTCGCCGCTATTTTCCAAATATCGAAATTTTCCCGTCCTCGCAATTTCTCGATAGAAATCTGTTGAGTACTCATAGCGGTCGGCAATTGATCTTCTTTATACGTATACTACGTTTGACGCAAATAAAAAAGAAAAATCCACAAAAAATCGCCTCACCAAATCGTCATCGATGATCCAAAAATGGTTTAAATTACACCTCTCGCCTTCCTGCTTCTTGTTTCCTTATTATTTCTCGCTGATGGCGTTGCCTGGGCCTATAACCTGATGATTTAGTAGAAACAATAAAACACGTCAGCTTCGAACAAAGGGCTAAACAAGAAGGAAGTTTATTTGGTTTGATATTTTGACAGATTACAATGTGTCACTTAACGGCCTGATCACACTTATGTTCGTCGATGGTCAAATTTGCTGTAGGCTTAAGAATCTCATAATGTTGTGGAATCTGTTAAGTCCAATTGTCGCGCGATATAATGGATATGAGTTGGAATGCCACATGTCTGTATTGGAATTATTGGCACCAGCACAAATCAAAACGGCGAAGAATGAGTAAATTTCCGGCATCGTTACAGGCTTTCATTGACGTTGAGCATTCGGGTAAGTTTCATTGTAATCTGCATAGGTAGCCAATGCTTGTTTGTTTGTGTGCCGGTGTTACAATTGGCGCCGTGCTTCCTTGATATACCAAGGGAAGAGCGTCAATCGAAGAGTTTAAAAAATGAAAAAAAAAACACGTTTTCAAAGATTTGGTGTTTTTTATTTTAATTCCCAAATTTACTTAAACCCACGTGAGTTTCGGGTTTAACACTGGTTTAACTCTGGATTAACTCTCGTTTATCTCTCGTTTAATTCTCGTTTAACTCTCGTTTAACTCTCGTTTAACTCTCGTTTAACTCTCGTTTAACTCTGCCTATCCTCGATATCAGCTACTCCTTTTATACGATGTTGTGCGTACGCATCTTACCCCCTCTTCTTTCTTAATTTTTGCCCAAGTCTGAAATCTGCTTGTACGTAATACATACGCTGTACTTTGCTCCGTCCAATTTTCGCTTTCATGCATGAATGCAGGCACTCATTCACAATATCCCTTAATTGCGTTTAATTGCTTTTAGGGTTTTGCTATGGCCGTGCATGATTTGGTGTTTACCCAATATACTGCATGTATCGCATATGAATGGGCACATCAAAGGTGTCATGTGTCTTGTACGTTTCAAGGGTGTCGTATGTCTTGATTCATCGTTGGACTGTACTGACCCCACTTGAGTTTGTCGTACTGCACTGACCTATACCTTAAAAATGGCACACTTGTATCATGTGTCTTGGTACATTGTTAGCGTTGTTGGCGGTGGGCAATTACCATTGGGTGTCGAATAGCGATGTTGGCGGATATGGGTGAAAGAAAGAAGAGAAGTGTGCATTTGCTGAGTGGACGATGCGTGCGGTCCGTTATGTGGATCACAACACCGGACAATAATATTCACCATGTTTTCTGTGAATATTTTTTTGAACGTGTCACTTATCGACAGTGTTTCTGTACTGCGATGAGGCCCACTTCGTTGACGTAAAACATTTTGAACGCTAGCCTGATGTTGATGTGGTGCTGTCTCTTTCCACTCAGTTCCATCCTTCGCAATAAAACTGTTAGTTGCTGATCCTAGAATTTGTAATTATTACAATATAAATTAAATATTTGCAGACAAAAATTATTATTTCCATTATACATAATCAGCAAAAAAATAAGTACTACCTGTTGGCTCTGCGCTTTCGACTTCATCATCATCCTCACTCTCACTATTTTCACATTCATCCTCTTTCTCTTCTTCTGCATGCTCGAGGACATTTTCTTCTGTATCATCAGCAAATTGTGCACATTCATTATCTGAATCATTGTCCGAAACTGGGAGATTTGCAATGGACTGCGGAACCCAGTCTTCGTCATCACTATCAGACAGTCCATTTGAATCACTTTCATCTTCATTGAACATACTTTTCAAATAAGCATCTTTCTCTGCGGCACTCATTCTAAAGATACAAGTATTATATTATTTTATATGTTAAAAATTAGATTATTTTAAATTATAGCAAAATTACACAAAATTCGAGTTAAAAAATGTACAAATATTTCACATACTTATGTGAAGTTTACTTACCTAGCAAAATCTGCTCGAGATACTTCTTCCATATTATTTTTCTTTCACTTCACTTAGAATTTGACTAACACGTCTGAATTAGCCGGAAACTCAAAGCATACTAAAGTGTCTTTGCCTCTAATACACTGTAGAAATGTTAGAAATAACCTTAACATTCCTTCTGACTTATAAATAAGCCCCATAAACTACACATGCCTGCATTGCACAATCCAGTGATTGGGCATACCAACTGCGAGTGTATGGTGTTGACTGTGATTGGTCATGCGGCATGAATGGTTTCAAAAATTTTTGATATGTTCGACGTTACGGCTACCTCTTATCCCGTCGTCCCCTAACCAACCAATGAAAATAGAAGGATCCGGTCCGGAGTAACATTTAAGTTTGGTTTGATTAGGTTTTATTTGGGTTTCCTAATTCTTGGCAACAAATGTTAGATATGCACATATGTATTATATTTTATTTACTATATTTCCCGAAAGAACACAGGAAACGGATCATACAATTAGTTTATGAGCTTCATCCTGTTATAAAACATATGTCTCAAAAGGACAATGGGAATTTTTTGTCATAAAACATGTGTAACCCAATCTTTTTCAGTATGTAAGTAATAGTTTAAGACTATTCACACGACTGACCATTGTATAGTTAGCATGAGTAGTGTATGGGGGAAGCGTGATTGTGTATTCTTGTGATTATGCATTTAGGCAAGTGTAGTGTATGGGCCCTATTAAACTTATTTGAATATTTAATATTACTGTATATTACAAGAAAAAAAAATTTAACATTATTTTTTTTATTAAGATATAAAAAATTTCAATAGTACCGAGCATGGTTACCTGGGTACCCTAAATACCTAAAATACCCGGGTGCTAAATAGTGTTGGTAAAGTTGGGTATGAACATAAGGGTTAAAATGTTAAAAATACTCTGTACTTGATATATTTCTCTTGAAATTGTCCTTAGTCGAGGAACATGCGCTTTGAGAGTGTTAATATAATTTAAATACTCTAATATTTTTTCTTTTTCAATTAATGTGTAATTCTGAGCTGCACCAAGTTCACCAAGCTTTCGAAATGCTTGATAATTGTATGATTACGTTCTCATCTAGTACACATAGATCATTACAAGACCAAACTAAACTATGGCCATGCTTTTTTACATTCCCAAAGACCGCTTTTCCTGCATCGTCAATCTCGATGGCTTTGTCCTTGTTTTCAAATAAATTGTAAGCCTCTTCTGCGTAATATGGCTCCTGGTTACTTCTATGCTCTGATTTTCCAAGAAAACATTCTAACTTGTTATTTAAAGAACTACACTTGTGCTCATATAATTAAGTCATCAGAATTATTTCAATTGGATGATTTTAAAACTTCAAATTAGTCTGCAAAATTATATTGTTTCATCATATGTTAATATATGGCTTATAAATAATAAAATTTCATAGTAAAAAAAACTAAAATATGACATGAAAAAAAATATCGTCAAATTTAGGATGAAATCATTATTGGAAAGGCAACATATAATTAAGTCATCTGTAAGAAATTGAGATATTAACTTACATTTTATTTTAAAGAACTTACTTCTACCTTTCTTGTCTTAATATTTGGTTAGATAACCTTTTTGTTTAATTACCTGCGCACACCGGTCATTCATTGTGTGGACCAATGCTGCACATTCGCTAGGAGTGATCTTTTTCCACCCTTCTTGGATTATTTCCCAGAGGGTACTTTTGTTGTGGGGTTTTCTGGCGGAAACAGACCTTTTTATAATACCCCATCGATTTTCTATGGGGTTAAGGTCAGGACTTTATGCAGGCCACTGAAGAACTTTTATTTTTTCCTTCTCAAACCATGACTTAATGACCCGAGAGCAGTGCTCCAGGTCGTTGTTGCGCTGAAATGTCCACGCAAGTGGTAAATTGTCAGCAAAATCGCCGTTTAGGTGGTCTTTTAAAATTTTTTTGTACATTTCACCTGTCATTTTTCCATTTATCTGGACAATTTGACCCACTCCAGATGAGGTGAAACATTCCCAGACCATAACCGATGAGCCTCCGTTGGCGACGGTTGTTTTTGTATATTTAGGGTCCAGTTCTTTTATTGGGGGTCGTCGTAGATATGGCCTTCCGTTCTTCCCGAAGACGTTAAATTTGTTCTAATCACTCCAGACAATCGTTTTCCAGAATGATGAGTCCTTATGCCAGTGTTCACGAGCGAATTCCAACCTTTTTTTGATATTTTTTTTGGATACATTTGGTTTTCGTCTCGCAATTCGGCCATTCAAATTATTCTCATTTAAAAGCCTTCGGACAGTCTGCGTTGAGATATTTACACCGTAATGGCTCTGCATTTCCGCTCTTATTTCAGTTGAGGTGAGAAATGGATCTAATTAACTCGTCCTTATCAACTTTCGGTCCTCAGCTTTAGTGGTCTTTTGAGGTTTCATCCGCGGTTTGTCATTAAATGTGGCATTTTATTGTAATAATTAATGGCGTTTTTAATTTTGTCACGAGAAAAGCTTAAAAGCTTTACAACTTTTTCAACGCTTTTCATTTTCTGAAAGGTTTCCCATATCAGCTAGCGTTGCGAGCTTTTCTTCTTTCCCATTGCAGCAATTTTCCGTTTTTTTCTTTATCATGCATTTCAAAAGAAAAAAATATTAAAATTAAACTCATTTAATTGAGCTTGCACTTCGTAAATACTCAATTTACACTTTTTAAGATAAATGACTTAATTATATGAGCACTTACCCGTACTGCTTACTGTAAATTACTGATCGCTATTTCCCAAAACGTCAGTTTTTTCCTGTTTTATTCTAATAAACACATAACTGAATTGACAGAGGATCACGTCATGCACAAAAAAATATATACGTTCACGGATAAAGAAAATAGTTGGCAATAATGCAAACATTTTCCCTGAGACTTAATTATATGAGCACAAGTGTACCTGGAGGGCACGATCTTAGTTTTTCTAACGATACTTTAAATTTATCATTCAATTTATCAATAGTTTTATTAAAGTTTCGTAATGTTTGCTGCCTGTTATGAACTGCCCATTTAATTAGTTTCTCTGCTTCTAATCTGTTCTTAATTTCATTTGTTAGCACTTGGGTAATTTTTTCTAATTTTTTTAGTCGAAATTGTATTTTTTCGTTTGATCTTTTCCTTTGGACAGATTCAAGATTTAGCTCAGGGTGTACATCTTTATAACGTGCCACAGCTTCCCGGTTAACTTCGGGGTGAAAAGCAGTGTAACGTGTCACTGCTTCACGGTTAACTTCGGGGTGAGAAGCAGTGTAACGTGACACTGCTTTTCAGTGAACTTCGAGATGAGACGCAGTGTAACGCGCTACAGCTGCTCTGTGAACTTCCGGACATGAAGAACTGTAACGAGTTAATGTCTCCTTACGTTTTTCGGGGTTGTTCTGGCGATAACGAGCCGCTGCTTCTTTGATTTGTTGAGAATGGGATATCGCCGAAGTTTTAGGTCTTCCTTTATTAACCTTTTTAGGTCTTCCGCCCTTCTTAGGTAAGTTTTTATTATTTTTATTCATATTATCATTATTCGGAGGCATTCCTGGAAGGAGCACTTCATAATGGCCGCCTAAGAAACTTCGAGAAAATCGTAAACGTTTCACCGGATTACCAGAATCACCACCGAATGATCCTCTCAAAAGGCCGTTTTCGTAAACCTCGAAAGCATACGAATACAAAGCGGCGGCGGCCATAAGTTCCGACGCGGAATCATAGGTAGTTGATTTTACCATTGCCGTCGTGTACAAATCAACGTTAACGTAGGGATCTCCGCGTTCGTCATAAGTATAAAATTGTAACTCATCCCAATGCACTACCATATACTCGACTATAGCAAGTCTAATCTCATACGATGACTCAATATTCCCTTACATAGAGAATGACAAAGAATAACATAAACACGAACCATCGCCAGGTATAGGGGCAACTCTATGTGGGCAAGGATGGTCATTCACATACAGTATTTCCGAATCCATTGCGACTACTGGTACTGGTACGCAAGAGTTTTTTTGTTAAGGAATACGATTAATAGAAAAACGTGACTTTAAAATACTTAAAACTTATTAATATATTTTAAAATTATCCAAACAACGTCCAAAATTATAAACGAAAATCGCAAATTTAAGGTACGATTACAACGTATTAATATATGTACTTACCTTAAAATTATCCAAACAACGTGCAAATTGTTGGCAAATAATATAGGTAATCCAATGAGTAAGCCTTCAAATCGTCAAAGTAATAATAATCGAAATTATGAACGAAAATCGCATTCTAGGAACATCCGAACAGCAAGAGGACACTCGTGACTGATGTTCTCAAGTAGAACGTGTTAAATTTAAAAGAAAAAAAAACGAGTGTCAAAGTTTTTTATTATTTCACTATTTTATAATATTTTGTTTTAAAAGAACGAAGAGGTTCGAAGTTCCGTTCTTAAAAATTATCCCCGATCGTCTTCAACTACTCTTTAAATATGCTATAAAATGCAAGGATATTGTGTTACAAATGTTTTATTATCGAAAATTCCCAATATCCTAACTTAGTTTTATGACAGGAAGTGACCGAAGGGTCTTTGGATAATTAGTATTCCTACTCTCTCGTTTTCTTTTCGGAAATATTCCTATGGTCGAACATTTGTTACCAGGATTTACGGAAACACAAATAAAACCTAATCGGACCGTTTTTTTTTTTTTTTTAGTTTTTAATTCATTTTTATTCATAACTTCTTAGATCTATCTATAAATGCTTAAAAACTAGCTTAACTATCTTAACAATCTAGATATCTTATTGGCCCTAGGCGGACACTCTAAAATAGACGTAACAACTTAAATCTATGTCTTTCGACTACTATATCAACTTACCACTAACATAACTATATCTAGCTTAAGCTAAGAAAAATGTTTTTTTATTAAAAACTTAGCACATGATCATTTGTATTATATATAAAACTTAAGCCTACCTTAATGTAACTAAACCTAACTTATTCTACCTTAACTAAAATATATTTATATAAATTATATATGTTGAAATTGAATAAAAAGAATATTTTATAGTTTAATTTTCTTGTATGATGACGAGGGTACATCCGTCCTTCGCTGCCGACACGCCGAGAGGAAGCAAAAAGAAAAAAGGAGACCAGCGGATGTTTTTAGGATCTGCAGGGCAATTATCAAGAAATAAAACAATTTTCCGACCTTGTTTTGTGATTTCTTGGTCGAGTTTCAATACCCACTCCTCAAAAATAGAAGAAGTCATCCAGGAATTTTTATTACTGGAATATTTAACAGGAATAGATTTTATTCTTTTAAAGCATCTCGGCTTCGGACTTTTTCCAATAGCAAAAAGAGGCAATTTTTCAGTGCCGCTCATATTAGCAGTAACAAGGCATGTAACCCGTTGTTTACTATGCTTTCCGCCATGGCATTTCTCGTTTTTGAAAGCGAGGGTTTTATTTGGTAAACACTTATAAAAAAATCCTGTCTCATCTGTATTAAAAACATCATTTTCTGCATAACGCTTCAATATCGATGGCAAAATTGTCCGTTTCCAAGACCCAGCGGACTCATCACTGACGTTGGCACTCTCTCCAAACAGCGTTTTATGCACAATTCCCCACCTTTATTTAACATTACCGATTTAAATAGTGAATTCAAATTGAAAAATGCATAATTTACCTGTTTTTGAATTTTTGCAGCCAGCCTTCGCTAGCGGAAAAATCTTGTATTCCTTTTGATTTTGCAAAAATTAGGGCCTTTTCTTTAATCATAGGGCCCGTTACTGGCATATTTTTGTCTGTCATTAATTGAATCCATTTTCGTAAAGTTGAATCAAGCTCCCCACATTTTAAAGGCTTTGATCGAAACGAATTCAAATTCACAACTTTTTCTACAGCTTTTCGAATCTTTATCCGATTTTTCAAAATGGTAGATAATGTACTTCGGGGAATACCAAATTTCGTGGGAACTTCAGTCTTTTTTGAGCCTTTTTCAATTTCGTCGATAATCAGCATTTTTTTTATTTAAATTTAATTTTTGTAACTTTCGCGGCGACATAACTAAACGAAGTGTCCAAACTACAGACGCCCAATGAATGACTCTACGACACGGAAGAAATCAATTCAACACGCAGTTGCAACTCCTCCATACATTTACATATGTTTTGTATTTAACTAAACACACAAAATTACGACTATGTATTTGTAACCAACTTACAGTTATTGGTTTCTTTCGGAGAAGAGTAGATAACTAATCCATACACAACCTTTTATTTTTAATTTTTTTTTCTGTTGTTGCGCCTTCAATCGTGATCTGTCACTAATCAATGAAACGAGGTTCACATACACAATTTTTCTGCCGAAATAATTTATCCCGTGTGCGCTTGTAAAGCATTACACAAGTTTTTCTCCTCGTAGAATCACTCCCGTGTGCGATGGTTCAACGGGTGTTTGAGTATGAGATATGGAGGGAATTTTCTAGGAAAAGTAACACGAATAATCATGCCACAAAGTTCGATTTTAGGAGATTTTCGACTTACAGAGAGTCGACTTATGGAGTGTAAAATATGAGGAAATTTCAGTCTTGGGTCTAGGTTCTGAAACATTTGTTCGAGTTATAGGAAATTCGACTTATGGATGTTCGACTTACAGAGGTTTGACTGTATATATATCTTTTTTTTTTTTTTTTTTTTTTTTTTTTGTTTTTTTTTTTTAAACGTATATATATCCTACTACCTACCCTACCTTACCCTACCCTAGCCTATGTAAGCCTGCCATTGGTGTTAGGCAGGCGATGCCTTGAAGAGGCTGAAGCTCTCAAAGTGTCCACTGACGTAGCTTTCTCCAGCCACCAAAAGCGTTGATGCTGTCGGACTACGTCTCCTCGATCCCGGCGTGAAACCGATCTACAGAACCTGAGGCGCTCGGGCTCACGGAGCGCGACATCGGGTTCGTAGAGGAATCGCCGTTCCACGGAATTGCGACCCACGTGGAAGATTAGCGGTACCGCCAATCTATCCTGGATCAGCCCACATCTATCTAAATAGAGGAAAGCTTCTGGCGGGACAACTATCTCGTGATATAAATCATTGGGGTAGTAAGCCCCGGAGATTAGGCTATTGACCGAAGACATTGCTCTTGCAACGTGGTTTCGAATCAGTTTGATCAAAAAATTATCTATCCGTACAATCCTGGCCCTATTGTATAGGACCTCGTTCGGGTAAAATTTCGTGTACTCAGATTCGGGTGTCCTATGTAGCCCCAGACACGTCCTGAGACATTGTCTCTCAAACACCCGAATCCTTTCCATTAAGCTGGCTATCACATTGAACCAGACGGGACATCCATAGGCAACCATGGGCCTGAGTAAGGCCATGTAGCAGATTACCTTCACCCTAGAATCAAGTTGCCTGCTATGAAACAGCCCCCTTGTCAGAGCGAAAGCGCCCCGGGCCCTTGCCAGAGCAGCATCTACATGTTTGTCAAAATATAGATACTGATCCAGCACGATCCCAAGATATCTGACCACACTTTGTCTCGCCAGTGGACGCCCGTCCGGTCCTAAAATTAAGAACCTGCGCCAGTTTTTTCTAGTGTCCCGAGAGGCCCTAGACAAAGGCGTTCTGAACAATATAGATTCTGATTTCTGGAAGTTGATTTTCAACTTCCAGTCATCACAATACTGCTGAATTTTTTCGAAGTCACGCTGCAGAAGAATAACAATAACGTCGATCGTTGGACCTGATCTGTACGCGATTAGGTCGTCTGCGTACGCTATTGAATGGTGAAGAGAAACTAGCAGATCGCTTAGGTAAATGCTGAAAAGGATCGGCGAATTTACCGTACCCTGTTGCAGTCCATTTTTGATTTCAAATGTTTGGGTCACGTTGGCAATTTTCACTACGAACTTTCTACCTGTTAACATGTCAAAAATCATATATAGCAGTGGTTTACTTATGCCCAACCGACTGAGCTTGTAATAAAGACCTTCTAACCATACGGTGTCGAAGGCTTTTTCTAAGTCAATCAGACAGGAACCCGTGCATTGGTTCTTGCATTTATTCCATTGGACATCCGACACAAGCTTCGACGCGGCATGAATAGTGTCATGCCCCGCTCTGAAACCGAATTGGTTATCCGGGACCTAATCGGACCGTATGATAATAAACTTGGACCGGATCCTTTTATTGGTATGGTGCTGGGCAATGTATAACTCGCGAGTTATATTGCTATAAACAACTTGAGTCAAAAAAATACAATTTATTTTTGACCTCTTGGTCTTAACTTCAGTCCAGAACTGATTCACAATTCAATTTTTATTAACAATGAAACCTATCTTGCAAAGGTGATCCCACGATTCCGCAACATTAAATTGGGTCACAGTTTGCCCAGACGCTGATTATGCGAAATCGTGTTCTCACCTGTGCAATTACAAGTATTGGATGTCATATGGAGTGTGTGAAATACATAAGTTCCCTCGGTGAGTGTCCGGTGGGGCGATGTCCTATTACTGGGGCAGGCGGCTGGCGTGTGTGAGGTGTTACGTGTATGTTGGATGCAGTAAGGTGATGAAGTTGTTGGTTGGCCAGGGGGCGACGGGTTAAGACGTGGCCGTCGTAACTCCTCCCCCCTTAGAGTAGAGCGAAGGCCACAATGATGTCATTGGGGCTGGAGCGAAGGGTTGTAGAGTCGGGCCTGGAACTGGGGTGATATGGATCTTCTTTCGGTTGGGGATGATGATGATGATGATGACGATGGTGAGTGTGATGATTGTTGATGTGGTAATGTGGTGAAGGATGTCGGTTTTAATGCCTAGGCTGGTGAGTTGGACATTAGTTTGGAAGTTGTACTCCTTCAGTTTCTCCAGGTTGAGGATATCGTTGGTAGAATTTGCCTCGATGATGCTGTCCGGTGGTGGTGGGATATGGACTTCGTCCCAGTAGGTGTTTGGGTCGTCTTCGTAGGAAACGCCGTTGACCTCGATGGAGCAGTTTTGGAAATGCAGGAGTCCTGTACCTTCTATGGATGTAAGTTTAGCACTGCAAGTGGAATTTATTAGTATTCTTGGAACATTAATAAATAAGATAAAATTAGGTTCTGGTTGTAAGATTTCTTCGGTTTTTCCAACGTCGCTAAGAGGACAGTTAGCCGCTTCGTTCGCCATTAGTTTGCCGATACAGTTGGAGTTCTTGATGTCTTCCTGAGTGATTGGTCTCGAGCAATAATACCATTTTTCTATCTTGGGGCAAGGTGCATTGAAGTACTGTATGCTATTTTCATTAATGCTTATGTAGGGTTTCGTGATTATGCGTTTTGTATTATTAATAGGGAGTGGGATAGGGAGGGGGTCGTATGTTGCTGTCGATATTGATTTTCTCTTTCTCTGAAAGGTACTGGTCTTGGGTTGGGATTGGACGGTGCTGGTTGGTTGGAGAATCGTTTCCAAGGGTTCTGATAGTTGTTTTGGGTCAAGCTATTTTGTGTCTGTGGTCTATAGGAGTTGTTGTATGCGGGTCTAAGGTTAGATGAGTATCTCTGGTACAAGATATTCTGCTCTTTAATGCAGTAACTGAATGCTGTCGCCAATGAGTGCGGCTGCATTGTTCTAACCCTAGAACCTAGCGGTTCTTTAAGACCACTCAAGAATGAGTTGAGACACATCTCGGCATTTAAGTCTTTCTTCGCTTTGATAACGCTAGGGTCACTCTCGTGAATCAATATGTTGTTACAGAGAGCTGATTGAATCTCAACCACCTCTCCGTAGAATGATTCAATCGAGTTCCCGTATTGTTTTAGGTTGTGCAAATCTCTGATAAGTGAGGTCTCTGTTCTTTTGTCCGAGTAATGGAGGATGAGATTCTTCTTAATCTCGTCCCATATGAGCGGGGTGCCGTACATGTTAAGCACCTCGTTAGCTTGTCCCTCTATTTTATTCCTAATTGCTCTTAGGAGTATTTGCCCGTACGGGGTGTTGTCGGTTCCCCGTATATAAAGAAGAATTTCCTCAACATTGTTGAGAAACTCATATAATAATCTTGGATTCCCATCGAACCTAGGCAGGTCCTTGATTGCGTCGGGAATCCTCAGGGAGTTAAATATGTCCGTTTGGGACGTAGTTGGATTTCTGGGGTTTTGGTCGGGCATGATTATGTTATCTTGTTGAATACTATTGTTGGGACTAGAGTCTGAACTTCCAAAGGAGGTCTCAAGGGGGGTTTCAATGGTGTTCTCTGAAATCGATGGTAGTTTCTTAACTAGATAAGTTTCTTAACTGGTATGGGAAGAACCTGCTAGTATTGTCTTGTTTTTTTGTGGGGTTTGGCATTTGATTATTTAAGTGGGGAGCAGGGAAGGGGGGGTAGTTGGGAGTTTCCCAATCGGTTTTATTTATAATTTGTAACAATAATTTTTTAATTATATTTCCTTCTTTCTTTTTTTTCTGACAGAACAAAGGTTATTTTATATCGTATTGGTATATATTTATATAGTATATGCTTTTATATATTTATATACATATATATTTTCTTTTATTCAGTTGCGATATGCTTTGCACTTTGGCTGTCGCAGAACAAATTAACTTGTCCGACGTGTAGCTGAAGTTCAAGTAAGATGTTCCGAAAATATGGTACATCCTTTGCTACTCATGAAAGTGTGATGTATTCGGCCTCTGTGCTGCATGTAGCAACTATTTTCTGTTTACGGGAGCCCCAATGAACTGCTCCACCAGCGCACAAAGTGGTGGATCGCAAATCTAGCTGGACAAAATTAATGAATCGCGTTGGGTTCACTTCTCACTTATATATTTGATAAAAAATGAGTTCAAATATATGTATAAATGATTATAAAAAATCAATATTTTCTTTGAAAAAAACATAAATACACCTAGACTTTAATTTATTCATTTTCATGTTCATCATAAAGAGATTCTTCCTTCTAAAGAGCACCAACAGACAATAATGAAAGAACTTCTTTCGTTATCACACCTCGAACTCGAATAGGACTGTGACGCAAACTTGCGATAAATGGATCAGAATAAATTAAGAGTCGATTGAAAAGATCTGTATTTGTATATATTCTCGATGTTTTTCTCGTAAACAACTCTCTAAATTTCTTCGTATCCTTATTTCTTGCTTCTTGAGCTTCTTCTGACAGCTGTCCTATCGGAAGAATACAAGACCTTATTATATCTATTCCATGAAAAAGGGTTTTATGGACGCTAACTGGCATAAGGTACCATGGGTATTCGTTTAGATATAAAAGATAAAAAAGGTAAGCATAAAAGTAGAGTCAACAAAAAAATTTAGTTCGCCATTATAAGAATTGTAGACAAATCTCTTATTTCTTGCTGAATTAAATTAACTTCGTGAGAAATTAACTCAGTGGACTCTTTGGCAAAAACAAACTTGATTGGACGGCAGTATCTTGTAGATGAAGGTGCCGGATTTTGTCATACAATTATTTTTCCTTGTTTAGAACTAAAATTCATTTGAATAGGAACCATTGAAATACTGAATAAACTTTCATCTGTATGGCCGCCCTCCTCTTCTTCTGTTTATATTGCTTTTGCTCAGCCCCATCGCATTATCAAAATATTAAGACGATTTTCAGTTTTCAGTTCATTTATACCAAGTAAAACCTCTTCTTGAGCTAAACAAAGTCTTTCAATGGTATGATTAACTAATGACTGAAGGTAACTTTTTGCATGTATTTCCGTGATTTCTGTTTCAGCTGGATAACATTTCTTCTTAGCTTTTTGAACATTAGTGTAGGAGGGGAAAAGATCTTTGCATTTTGCGTTGACTTTTTGCCGAATAACATCATATTGATGTTTCGACAAATTAGCATCAACCATTAAAGACAATGCTTCATCGGGAGAAAGGCACACTGAAGGCACAGACTCAGAGCTAAATCTCTTACAAAGTCTTTTCACTTCCGTACCTTTACTGGATGCAGCTTCCGATATATCTTTCAAAAGTTTGGCTCAATTTTGCACAGGGTCTTTGCTAACTCGATTTGAAAGCGAATTAAATGTATGTCCTTGTGAGCCGAAGTTCGTTTATAGAGTAACCATTCAAAATGAAAGGGCTGTGGCTATCAATCAGTAACACATAACGGCAACAATATTTGGTCAAAAACTAAAACTTAAAACAGGATTTTCCATGTTATTACAAAACCGTATCAAGGCAAAGAAAACAGGTACGCCATTAATAAAATTATGTTTTTAATTACTTTATATAATCATGTATATAACAAATCGTATTATATTGACTTGGATGCTGATACTAATTATTTAAATTGTTATGTCAAAAGACACAACAGCTAGTGTGCGCGCGAATTATTGTTTTATGTTTTAATGAAACGCAACTAGTTAGATAACACGTTTTTATTTTTTCTTCTTTAATTTTGCTCCCGGAGATAGAGATGTTGCTTACACGACTGCTACTAACCAAGTGCCCATTCACTCGTTTTGCCGCCAGAACCAAGCTTGGTGAAAAAGCGCCGCTAGACCATGTAGATAAGATGGGCATCATGTTGCTGATTGCTGATAAGGTGTGGTTGTTGATAAGGTGTATATGTAACTCCTCCCGCCGAAGAGTGGACTTCATGAGGTCAATGAGTTGATGAGATGAAGTTGACGTGTGCCGTTGAAATCTATTAGCTAATGCTGTTAAGGATTGGATTAGGATTCAAGGTGTTGGGAAAAACTAGTTTTTGGCTGAGTACATGCACGAAGATTATTTTACGAACAAGCGCCATATCAACTGTTGAAATTAATTTCCTTTCTTTTATATAAGTACATACATATGTGTGCCGATATGATATTTTCACCTTGCGAAAGTAAAATGATAGTAACTCAAACAAATTCATATTGATAAATTTTTCAACAATTATAACAACTCATTTGCGATTGATAAATTTATTAATATCTTAAAATGATGTCGCATTACTTTACGTTTTTATCTAATTTTAATCACTATTACCTATTTACTAGTATTATTTATATATCTATCTGTTTATGTTTTTTTTTTTTTTTTTCTGTTTGTGTACCTTACGTCTATTTGTATGTACAGTTATTTTGTTGTTTTTCACAACTTTATGTTAAGGTACCTAGGGGCTAACTTATTTCTCCTATCATCTAATTCATATATATCTTCATTTGGTTCATAGTCAGGTGGGTCAATTCGTTGTTTGTTACGGTCATCTATGGTCTTTTGTTTATATTTCAGGCTTCTTTCATGGATGAGTCTTGCCAGGTTTTTGAAGTTCTCTATATGATTTCTTAAATATTCTTGTTCTGTTTTAAAGGTAGTCTCTACAGGAAATGGTTTTGCTTTGTTTATGTGGTCTGTTAGTAACTCGAAGGGTGTTACTTTTGTAACAGAATGGATTGAATTATTATATGTTAAGACTGCCTCATCTACGATCTCGCTTATGGGCTTGTCCTTACTTCCATGTTTTATGATACGAATAAGTTCAGTCAGGGTTGAATGAAATCTCTCGACTGGTGAATTGCCAGTACAGCTTTTCGCGCAAGTCGTGTGTAGTTTTATGCTATATAGATTTAAAAAGTCCTTAAAAATTGTTGATAGAAATTCGTTGCCATTGTCCGTTACTATTTTACCTGGGATACCGTGATGAGAGAAAAAATGCTTTAAGCTTCTTATCAGATTTATACTGTTCCTTGCATTTAGTAAGTATACAGAGGAGAACTTAGTGAATTTGTCAATAATTGTTAAAAATTTAGTATTGTGTATGGAATAAATATCTATGTGAACTATCTCTAGGGGCTTTG
The DNA here is from genome assembly GCA_958301585.1 of Merodon equestris. Classification (NCBI taxonomy): domain Eukaryota; kingdom Metazoa; phylum Arthropoda; class Insecta; order Diptera; family Syrphidae; genus Merodon; species Merodon equestris. The sequence continues at coordinate 47,517,776 of OY284413.1, forward strand.
ATGGCGTTTCCGTTAACTCATATTTAAGTTCTTCTTTCCTTCTATCATATTTGTTTATTTGACATACTTCACAAGAGTTTATTAGTCTCGTTATTAAATTTTTCATGTTCGGAAAATATGAACTTCGCTTTAGGTGGAAATAGGTTTCTTGGATACCTCTATGGTGAGATTTAGTATGATATTCGCGTACTAATTTTTCCTGATTATCTCTTTCGGTGACATCATCTAGTAGTATTAGAGATCGTAGAAGCCTAAGACAACGACTACTAAAGTATTTAGAGAAGACTGCCTGAATCGTTCTAAATGTTTCATCGTCAGTCAAGATTGCCGTAGTTCGTTTAGAGTTCATATAGTCCTTAAAAATTGAAATAACCACATCCGGTTTACTTACATCGTTATATTCAATAGTGTATCTTTTTTTTCTTTTGAACAATATTTCAAATTTAACAGTGAGTTTCGTTTTGTTTGGGTTTTTCTTTAGAATAATTTGATTAGAGAACTCATTAATTGCTCGTTCTGTAATGGGTATGCCATCATTCAAATTTTCATGCCCTGAATGAATTGTAGATAATGTGTCGATATCGTCCACATTATTTATAAGCGATATACATTCTAAATCCTCGTTACAAGATGCAGTGGCATCATTGATGTTAATCTCTACTCGAGATAAGGCGTCAGCGTTTTTATTTAACTTGCCTTTTTTATAGGTAATGAAGTAGTCAAATTCCTCGAGTCTCAATCTCCAACGGACCAATTTAGAATTCGGTTCTTTCAGAGAAAAGAGCCATGTTAAAGGTTTATGGTCTGTTATGATTTGAAAGCGCCTACCAAACAAATAGGGACGAAAGTATTTCGTGGCCCAGACAATGCATAACAATTCTTTTTCTATAGTACTATAGTTTTGTTCGGATCTAGATAAGGTCCGACTTGCGTAGCAAATTGGTTTATCTGATCCGATCGGGCCTTGCGATAACACAGCACCTAAAGCAACGTTACTAGCATCGGTAGTGAGGTTAAAAGGTCTGGTAAAATCAGGGTACTGCAAAAGAGGGTCGTTACACAGAATGGATTTGCAGGTCTCAAAACATTCCACATACCTTGAATTAGTGTTAATAGTATTCCCCTTTCGAAGGCATTCCGTCATTGGTTTAGTTAAATTTGCAAAGTCCTTGATAAATTTTCTATAATAACCAAGGAGTCCCAAAAACGACTTAATCTGCTTGGTTGTCTTAGGAACCGGAAACAATTTAATTGCCTTTATTTTATCGGGATTAGGCCTTATTCCTTCAGATGTCACCAAGTGCCCTAAAAATGCTACCTCCTTCTTAAGAAATTCGGACTTTTCAATTTGGACCTTTAAATTTGCGTCACATAGCCTTTTGAACACAGCAGCAAGGTTTTCAATGTGTTCTTGAAGTGATGTCGAAAACACAATTATGTCGTCCATATAGACTAGGCAAATCTTACCTTGCAGATCCCTAAGGACGTTGTCCATAACACGTTGAAAAGTCGAAGGAGCATTCCGAAGTCCGAAAGGCATTCGAAGGAATTCGTAATGTCCATTGTTTACTGAGAAGGCTGTTTTTTCGACATCTTCGGGCGACACTTCGATCTGGTGAAAACCTGAAGCCAGATCTAATGTACTGAAGTATATGCACCTTCCCAGTTTGTCTAAGATTTCATTAATATTGGGAATGGGATATCTGTCTTCGATAGTTTTTTCGTTCAATTTCCGAAAATCTATTACGAGTCTCCATTTCTCTTTTCCACTTGCATCCTTTTTTTTGGGTACAATCCAAATTGGAGAGGACCATGGTGAAAAACTTGGGCGTATAATCCCTTGATCCAGCAAGTCATTTATTTGATTGCGAATCTCATCTTTATGTATATAAGGATATCGATACGATTTACAATATATTGGGATTTCGTCTTTAGTTTTGATTTTATGTTTAATTTGATTTGTAAACGTTAAGTTTTGTCCAGGTTTAAAAAATATTTTTTCGTAATGTTTACAGAGTTGTGATAATGCATGTTTCTCTTCGCTATTTAAATGGCTTATGTTAATTAATTCAGATATTCCTCTGTTATCTACGTTTCCTTCGTTAAGAATAGTATAATTATGAATTTCTAAGTAGCTGTCCTCATCATATATTTTAGCAGTAATGGGTTGTTCAACAATGAAGCTTTGTGGAAAAGCGGCCTGATTGATGACTTCTAAAAATGAATACCAATTTTCTGCTCGATAAATTCCTTCTGGTATTGTAAGGTTTTTTGTAATTGTAACAGGCTTGACGTATATACTACCTATTTCCACATCAACAGGAAGTTGACAAACTGCTTTACTGTACGCAGGAATCGTGTAAAATTTTGACATTAAGTTGGGTTTGTATTTTATAGGAATTTTGTGATTGTTCACTCCTAAGAATGACTGTTCTAGATTGATTGTAATACCTAGTTCCTTCAATATATCGGTACCTAAGAGTCCATCAAAATACGAATGAAATTTAAAAACAAGGAATTGCGTTGGTTTTTTAATTTTAAGTTCAGGTATGCTAGTAATTGTTATTTTCTTATTTAAGAAGTGGGTGCTAAAAATGGTTTTGATTTGGATAGGCTCAATTAGAATGCAAGGCAAATTCTTAACGATATCGGGACTGACAAATGATCGGTTACTTCCTGTGTCAATGAGGAACTTGCATTCTGAGTTATTAATGCTCTCAATGGTTATATATGGCAAATTAGTGGTGTTGTAGCTATTAATGTCTATGAATCCAATTGCTTTTTGGAGGCTTGTGGGAGAAAATTTGTGTCATCTACGTTGGCCTGATTAGTTCGTGTAGATGTGGATGGAACATCCAAATCCTGAAATTTATTCGCACCACAATTATGACATAAGCTTTCGATATTAAACAATTGGTTGAAATTCCTATTTTTAGAACTATTGCCACTAGCTATATCCATCGGCTGGGGGAGTGAAAATCGTCCGAAATTGGCGTTACTATTTTGACTGAACCCATTAAAATTGTGCCTGTTACTATTGCTATATGAAGCAGATCTCTGATATTGATGTGGATTTGGTGGTTTAAAAGTGCTTTGTGAACTCTGTCTTGAATATTGTTGTGGTCTAAACGACTGTTGAAATGCTGTATTAGGACGCTGCTGATAGAAATTTTGTAATGGAGGAGTAATTTGTTGTTGAAAATGACTAGATCTATATCTTTTCCCTTGCATAGGTGGGACATGGGTGTTATTGAGGTAGTAAACGTTCTGTTCCTGAAGGCAAAAGTTTAAGGCCTCCGAAAGTTTGCTTGGTCTCATTGCTCGTATAGTCGACCCTAATGGTTCTTTTAAGCCCGACAAAAAGGTATTAAGGCACATTTCGTTATATAGAGTCTGCTTTGAAAAAATTACATTTGCGTCTCTCTCGTGAACTCTTATGTAATTTGATAAGGTTGAAAAAATTTCTAAAATTTTCGAATAAAATTGCTCGACGGTGTCGCCATTTTGTTTCACCTGATGTAAGTCATTTATAAGACTAGTCTCATTTCGTTTGTCTGAGTAATGAACGATCAAATTTTCCTTGATGCCCTCCCAACTCAAAAACGTTCCATAGGTGTTCAAAACTTCATTTGCTTCACCAACTACTTTGTTACGAATAGCCCGTAGAATAATTCTTTCGTAACTAGTACCCTGAATAATACTTATGCTACTTAAAATCTCCTCCACATTGCTTATAAAATCATAAAGTAATCGCGAATTACCATCGAAATTCGGTATATCTTTGACAGCGTCAGGAATTCTAAGTGCATTACAGACATCAACCGCAACTGAGCTATTCATAACTAACGTGCTTAGTTCACCTGGTTTAATTATTTCTTCCTTATCTGAACTACCGCTTTCACTATCCGCAATGTCAGTTTTATACGAACGTTGAGCACCGGTATAAGTGATATTCGACAGTTTTCTTTGGCTTTTTGCAATGTAACCTTGTTTGTACACAACGCTTTTTTTTATTGGAGGCATTAAGGAAAGGAATAGACGGGAAACAATAGCATAGATTTAAAACGACTTACACATTTGATGTTCCCTTGAAGGTTTCACTGTAACGTTGTTTTGTGTGTTTGGTCACTACACAGTATCGAGTGTTTGATTGAGGCTTCTTAAAATTTTTTTTTTTTTTTTTTTCTTCACTAGTCTTAAGGACTGGATTGTTATATTTGTCTGTTTTACTGTTTTCCTTTTAACGAGGTTCACCGTTTATGAATAGAAATTCACCACTACGTGTACGGATTGCTTTCCGACTTTTCCGCGAATCTAGCTACTATCGTTTTCACTAATAATTCGTACTGAATGCCGCACTTAGCAATCCTACCGACTGCGCCAATTATTGTTTTATGTTTTAATGAAACGCAACTAGTTAGATAACACGTTTTATTTTTTCTTCTTTAATTTTCCTCCCGGAGATAGAGATGTTGCTTACACGACTGCTACTAACCAAGTGCCCATTCACTCGTTTTGCCGCCAGAACCAAGCTTGGTGAAAAAGCGCCGCTAGACCATGTAGATAAGATGGGCATCATGTTGCTGATTGCTGATAAGGTGTGGTTGTTAATAAGGTGTATATGTAACTCGCGTTCAGCTGCGCACGCGGCTACTCAGTGGAATGGGGGGTTCGGATATTGGGATGGGGGGAATTCAGGGCGCCACGTAGTTTTCCGTAAAACTACGAAAATAAAAAAAAGGATTAAAATATAGGCAAGTAATATAAGTTTTATTGACTTTTGATTAGGATAACGGGTTGCCCAACATCCACTACGTGGACAACATGGTCGCCTAAAAATAGCGAGAACGGTTCGGATAACCGGGGGAATGTCGAGGCGCAATAAAAAGGATAATTAAAATTAGAAAAAAAAGGATACACGTCCTCTTATCGTCGATATGTCTCCTGTATTGTCCTTGGTTTTATCTCCCTCAGTTTATATCTTCCTCAATTTGTGTCCCTTCGATATTGGATGTCCTTCCCGTATATATGTACTCGTATGTCTCTCGTTTTCTTTGTCTCTTATGTTCAGTTCTCTTGTATTGCACTGGCGGCCACTGTCCGTCCAGTCTCGCTCAGAGTTATTTTTCAATTGCCTTGTTTGTCTTTTGTCTGGCCCGTTCCAACCGGGAACACACATATACACTCACATCACTTTGGCCATTGGAACAAAGGGAATCACCTCCAGAGTTCCAACGCCTCCATATTAACATTTTCGGACCTTCGGACATTCGTCCGGTTGGAAGGGGTTGTTGTCTTAGTTGGGATGGACGTGTTCACCTTATCTTATGGCAATTATAAATAATAAACTTAGCCTAACTATGCATCCCGTGGTTATAGTACACTAAAACCTATGTGGCTAATTCTAATTATGACGTTAAAGGTCCCTAGGGGTTATTGAGCTACCCGTTTACATGTAGTGGGGAGTTTACAGTAAGTATACGTAGATTAACACATATGGCTTTGCGGGGACGACACCTTACTCTTTGGGGTCACAATCTTCTTTTAATTCTTTTTTTTTCAAACAATTTAGGTTGGGCACGCGGTCTTTCGATTTGTTGGGGACCGTCCGCCCCTTTCACCCTGTTGGGGCCGTCCGCCCACTGTTACGAGACCGTCCGTCTCGGTCGGTTGGGGCCGTCCGCCCTTTGCTTCGGACAGTCCGTCCACCCCCTTTGGACCAGAATCTTTGGATCGTCCGTCCAGCATGGTACCTGTCGTGCGACCTTCTTAAGGTGGTTAGACCAAACCGGGCCATAGCTCTAAATTCGCCATAGGAACACCGGTAAGTTCTTCCCTCCTTAGGAGATGGCGGAGAAAAATGTAGGAAGGGAGGGATGGAGAGGATAAGGTTTCGTGCGCGTTTTGCACGTAACAAAATGAGCCGTTGATAAATCGAATTGAAATTAATCAAGCACGAAGAACAACTGCGACTACAAGCCTCAATAAAACAAAAACAGGGTAACAATACTAGTATCAAAAATAAAATCAAAAACAAGATTTTCCTTCTTAGTAACCATTCTATTAACCAAAGCAAGACCCCCTAGAATATTAGTCAAATTGTAATATGTTTAATTCTTTTATATGCATATGTATGTATATGTATATATTTAGCATGTTTATAACAAATCGTATAAAACACAATTGGTTACAGAGCCTACAGCAGTCGTCAAACACATCAATATATATGTATATTTTTATTGATGCTCGATATTCGAGAGGAAAAAAGGGGAAATCGGTTTTTGAAATAGGGAGAAGTTTTATTTTCACTTTTATACATTCACTTATAGTACGTCTTCACTCCTCGAGGGTTTCCAATAGAAGGAAGAGTGTGCTCGGCTTCGGCTTGAAGGAAGTCGAAGTCGGAGGAAAGCGCAAAGAGCGATAAGCCAATAAGCTTCCGATAAGCGCAGACTAGACTTGTTTGTTTGTGCAAACGAGTCTAGTGCGCTGATAAACTGTAGAAGCTACTCTTTAATAGATGGCCTTGTATAACAATATCAAACGGGGATTAAGTAGGAGGGGCTTTCTCATATGAAGATTCCAGGACAAATACTACAAAGTTATCTATTGAAGCCATTGTATTAATCAGCTTATGTTTTTAATTATTTTTTATATATACAGATATCATGTGTAATGTTAATAGTGTATAACGGATTTCCTTATGGACATCACAGCAAGGGGCACCCACATTGAGATATCAAACAGTATTCACGCACAAGTGGTTCTCATATGCTACTGAAATTCCAAAACGAATACTACGATCAGAGGGGGGAAACAGAATTTGACAAGTTTGTGCATGCATTTACCTGTTCGTTTCATTCAGCTTTATGGGGCTTATGAAGTTGTTCAATAATGCGGCATTTCGTCTGTCTATATGTGTATTCCTAACACCCAATCGCATTCCGTTCTTTCACATCAATTCAAAATAGTTACTTTACGCAACTCACCGGAACAGGCACACATTAACATATCGAACGCAAATCAGGTATCTACAAGGTGTTGTCATAAGTACAGATATTCTAAGACAAATACTACGAACAAACGCGAAAACCGAGCATAACAGGTTGTGTGCATGCATTTGTCCTGCTCATTTATTCACGGCATTCCATGCAACCATATCTGACTTAAGTAGTTGTTTAAGACTACCTACATATACATATATGGCTATTCGTCTTTCTACATGTGAATTGTTACTCTGATTTCTGTTCCGCCATCTGAAATCAATTCAAAGAGCTAATTTACGCAACCACAGGCACCGGCACGTACATAAAATATAGAACGTTGATCAAATACAAGTGCTTGTCATATGTGCCGAGTATCCAAAACAAATCCTACGAAATGACGAAATCATCTGTCACAGGTGTATTCACATAAATTAATTAATTTTTTATTATTTTATTTAAAAAAAAAATTATTTACTTTTTTCGATCGGGCAGCGTGGCCTCTTACACTTCTCACTTAATTCTAAATACGATGAATTCTTACACTACCTTAAATACTAAATTGTCGACGAGATGTTGATGCGACGAAGAGAATCAGGTGACCTCCTAGCGGACTCGTAGCGGATGCGATAAGGTGTTCAGCGGATGGCGCGGCTCAGGTGTCGGCATAGTTGTCACGAATGTGCCGGGTGATTTCTTGGCTACTTGGAGTTGGGATGCACGGCACGGGTGTCAGCGTGTGCAACCTTGGACTGATGTTGACGCCTAGGTGCATACTAGGCAAATTCCATCACGTAGCGATGTATCGATGTTTTTGCCGTGGACCGTGGGATGAAACTTATCTGTCGTTAACTTATACAATACAAATTGAACGTAGTTCTAGTGCAACGGGGAATTATACATATATATAATGGCATTCCAAAACATATACTACAAAGATATCTATCAAAGCTATCGTATTAATCCAATACCGTTTTTAATAGCTTTATATAGATGTTATATATATTACTATATAAATTAAGAAATTATTTAATTATTTTATTAAAGAAAACTTTATTTTATTTCACTGCTTGTCTGGGCAGCAGTATCCCTTACACGATTCAACTTAAGACTAAACTTCATGCGTTTTTACACTAGCTTAAATACTAATTGTGTGGCTGGGTAATGTGGAACGTGAATGGGATGGATCGGGTGACACGCTGTCCGGAGCTATGTTCTTATCGGAAGAAGTGTCGCTCCATGTTCCCGGGCACTGGTACGTGTTGGAATGTGCATGGTCAGCAATCTTGAAGGTGGTGTTTGGCGTACTGTGGGACCTCCCAACACTCGGTCTGCGTGTGTTGGATCAAATTTGTTTATCGTTAACTCATGTTCCCGTGCACTGGTACGTGTTGGAATGTGCATGGTCAGCAATCCTGAAGGTGGTGTTTGGCGTACTGTGGGACCTCCCAACACTCGGTCTGCGTGTGTTGGATCAAATTTGTTTGTCGTTAACTTATATATTACTAATGGTATATAACAGAATTTGTTATGGACACCACAGCAATGCGCAAACACATTAACCTATCACGGTTCAAGTACAAGGGATCCTCCCATGTCCAAAGATTCTAAACGAAAAACTACCAAATAAGGAAATCGTCTCATAGGTGTATTCATTTACTCTCTCCCCTTCATCACATCTCAGGGCGGTACAAAACAAATAAGATTTTGTACTCTTCCTACTCTATATTTAATTACAGATCCCACAAAAACGGGCGTATACAATTCATGTTTAACGTCGGTCAAGTGCGATGGGGATTATATGCAAAAAATACTACCAAAGAACAAAACCATCTTTCACAGATGTATTCACATATTGTACATTTTCTCCTTCGTTACTTCTCAAGGCGGTACAATGCAAATAAGATTTGGTCCTCTTCCCACTCTATCTTTATTTACATTTTCCACAGAAAGCGGGCATACATAATACAATACATGCTGAATATATATCAAGTACGACGCGGAATTATATGCACTGGCATGTTTAACATAGGTCAAGTGTAACGGGTTATGATATGCACTACGGATTCGAAAACAAAAACAAATACTACGAAAGAATGAAACCATCTTTCACAGATGCATTCACATGCATTATCCCCTTCGTAACTTCTTAAGGCGGTACATTGCAAATAAGTTCATCATATTCCTCTACATTCTCTAATGGAGCCCTTGAAAGCAGGTCTGCCGCTGCTAAATTTTTTCCAGGTATATATGTAGGTTATTGTATAATCAAATCTTAACATTCTTAGACGAATCCGTTGCAGTGTTGGAGACAAATCATCCAGATTTTTACTTTGTAAAATTTGCAATAGAGGCTTATGGTCCGTTTGTATTACAAAATGCTGTCCAATCAAATAATTTTTTAATTTTGCACAGGCCCAAGCTATGGCTAGCGCTTCCCTTTCAATATTCGCATAGTTCTTTTCGGCCGCTGATAAAGATCTTGAAATGTAAGCTATCGGGTATTTTTCCCTCCCATGCGATTGTAATAGGACCGCTCCTAGACCCAATTGTGAAGCATCACAGGACACCGTTGTCTCTTTCGAAGGATCAAACATTTTCAAATTAGGTGCCGATGATAATTTGTCCTTTATTTCTTCAAATGCTTTTTGCTGCCACACAAATTCATTTTGCTTGCATAATAAGCTAGTGATCGGCTCAAGAATACTGGATTTATTCGGAATATATTTTCCTACGAAGTTCACCATCCCCAAGAACCGCTGCACTTCTTTGACGTTAGCTGGGGCTTTCATTCCTCTAATTGCTTTTGTTTTTCTCTATACACTCTAATTTCTCCCTCCGAAATAATATGTCCCAAGTAACTGATTTCAGTTTTTCCGAATTCCGATTTTTGTTTATTAAGCGTCATGGCATTTTCTTTTATTATTTATTTGAACGATGGCCACCTCGCAGGATACTTTGTCCGCTCCTAGCAATATATCAATAGGACCCGGGATATTAAATCCTATATCCGCTAATTGAAGGTCCTCGAGAAAGGTAAGGTTGCTGCATTGGAATGAACGCGATGGAGTGGGTGTTGTTATTTGGTTAAGATATAAGCCTCAATTTCAATGAAATGCTGACTAGTACGCGATTGTAGGGTTAATGTGACAGCACCGTGAGTCACACCAGCTTCAACCGACGAAATTCCGGATATAGGCAACCGAGCTTGTGAACGACGAAGTCCAAGTCTTTTCACCAGGCTATCAGTCATGAACGACACCTGCGAACCGGTATCCAGTAAAACGCGCGAATTATAAGTCTAGTGGACCCGTTTATTAAAAAAGTGGTCAAGGTGTGAACCGTAAGGTCCACACGACTAACTTCTCAATGAGAAGAATGAAAGAGCAATTTTTTTTTTATTATTATTTATTATTATGTATTATAATTTTAAATTTATTTAATATTTTTTTTTTTATAATTTTACCCGTGGAAGCTTTGGTAAAGGTAAACACCTCCGCCACTTGGTCGTCCTTTACCAAAGCCCCGACCTCCTTGCCATACTGTTCCGTGATTACCTCTACCTCTTCCTCGGCTTCCTCCACCTCTGTCCCGAAATCCACCACGGCCACCACCTCGTCCCTGTTTTCGGACGTGGCCACCGTGTCCCCGGACTTATGTTAAAATAAGAAGGGGTTTGTAAAAAAAATCAATTTTATTCACAATACACAATGATACACAATTGACCTGGAATCTAGTTCCGCACATCTATTTATTATGCTACAAAAACAAGCTCAGGAATTCGGTTTGACAAACAAAAGTTTTACATTACAATTGTTAAATTACAGGTATGAGGAATTCTGTGGGAACACTATAGAGAGGAAATGAGCGTTTGGATTACAAAGATAACAAGGTGTGAGGAATTCTGGAAACAAGATATTACGAGTACTTAAGTCTAGCTTACGCTATCTTATACATAACTCCGGTAACCTTTGTTTTGACCCCTTCCTTTTCTGTCTTCATCTTTTTTTTTTTCTTTTTTTTCCCTCGGGAGAGCCACCATTTCTACCCCGTTCTGAAACAATAATAATAATAAGACATGTTTGATGATTGTTAATTGTAAACATTGTTAATAACAATTGAATATTGAAAATATTTCGTCGCCCAGACTATTGCCAATAACTCTTTTTCTATTGTGGAATAGTTTATTTCCGAATTAGTTAATGTTTTGCTAGCGAAACAAACTGGTTTGTCGCTGCCTATTGTTCCTTGCGAGAGCACTGCTCCAATAGCAAAATTGCTAGCCTCCGTTGTAAGGATGAATGGTTTAGAGAAATCCGGGTATTGGAGGACGGGGTCGTTTATTAAGAGGTTCTTGCACGTTTCGAACGTTTTTACGTAGCGTTCGTCTAGAACGATTTTCCTGTCTTTCTTAACCCTCTAACGGTCAAAATCGCAATTTTCTGCTAAATAATAGGCTAAGAAATCATAATTTGAAATCAGAATTCGAAAATCTTTTTTTGATGGACCTCCAAGGACAAAACAGGTAAGGCTGCCTCAGGGCAGCTATGACCGTTTAAGTCAAAGTTTTTCTCCCGCCGTTTATCTTTGATTTCATTGTTTCACCTCTTGATTAAATATAATCGCAGATTTAAGAGGTAAATAAAAGTAAAATGTTAAATCTATCGAGCTTTTTTAATGTTTTTATTGAAAGAGGAAGATAATAAATAGTAGAAAATGAAAAAGAGGATTACTTTCGATAGTGGTAATCATAGAAACAGTTTTTGGCGTAAGAGCAGCATAGTTGGAGGTCACATTTGTGGCAAATACATTGTGTTTGCGATGTTTTGCACAATTTGCATTTCTTTTTGCCACGGTTTTTACACAGCCATACTGGAATGTGGTCACAGCCATCGAAACGTATATCTTGTACAGGATGTTTCGCTTTTTTTTTTTACCAATCCCAGAAGTACTCGGTTGAGAAACGTTCGATTCTCGGGGAACTGTTAATGATCGTCCAACTTTACGTTTTTCATTGCACATAATAAGAGCCGCAGCTATTTCTTCTCTAAATTCTGGTAATTTCAGCAATTTCTCAACTTCAATAGAATCATTACATTTATCGGCATGTATGCGACGGTATAGCATGTATGCATTCGTCGACGCCATGTCTATAAAATGATAAAACAAACGCATCATTGGATTCCGAGTTTTCGTTCGAATATGGTAGCGACCCATAAGACCATCCATAAGATCCACACCGCCCATATGACTGTTATATTCGCGTATGATCTGTGGGCAATCAACTTCAATAAATTGCTTCTGTTTTCGATCATAACGAGCGCCTTTGGTGTTTGTTTGTTTGGATTTGCTTTAGCAAATGGTTCGACACCGACGTAAGTTGATGCCAATCGCACGCTCTTGCTATCTTTCCATAAAACCGTGCTAATGTCGACGCCATACGCAGAAGCAACATATTCGGTTGAATAGCCTCTTGGTTTATCCTGTATATCCTTGTCCAGGGGAAGTTTCCAATTAGGAATTCGGTTTGCGCGCATTGTGCCCAAGCTATAAATTCCTCTTGAACGCAAATAAACCAATAAAGGCACTGAAGTATAAAAATTGTCGAAGTCGACAATATGATGCACGAAATTCGGTATTGATTCCGTTAAACGTACAACGAAATTCGAAGTTGCACCAAGGTCGGATGTTCCAGGTAAAACGCAATTATCGCCTGCACCGTTGTAAATTTCGAAACGATAAGCGAAACCGTGGGAGTCACACAACACGAACAATTTTATTCCCCATTTATGAGGCTTATTTGGCATATATTGCCGAAGATGGTGCTTTATTTTTGTGCTGCACATCTGCTCGTCAACGCACAGTCGAGATGTTTTAGGAATAGAATCAAATTGAACGTTTAATTCATTCGCTTATTTCCGAATCCGAAACAACCGGTCATATCCGGACGCACCTCTTCTTATCCGCTCCGTTTCGTCTTGAAATGATAAATATTTTTTTATCATTTTAAATCTTCTGATCGGCATAGTATTTTGAATATGCAGGAATGCATTTTTGCCCCAATAGCTCTCCAAATTCGGATACCGATACACAGACATGAACATCAATATACCGATGTAGTGATGAACTTCGAACGAATCGGTGCTGAAAACTGTGTTTATACTTTCCTGAAAGGCTGCTCTATTTGTTTCTTGAACAATCATATCGATTATTTTGTCCGTGAAGAAGTACTTAAAAAGTTTCAGCGGTGTATCCAGCATTTTGAAACTTGAAGGCAGCTGCGAATTACCCCGAAAAGCTACTTCGTTAACATGTAGCCGCATCGATCTCTTCCGCCATATCATTTTTGAAAATTCCGTTGAGTCTTTTCTGATTGCACGCATGTCTGAAAAATGAAGAGAAATAGTCGAATTTTTAATTAAATTGCTAATAGTTTATTTGAATTGTCAATAATACCTGAACCAGTGAAACCAACAGCAGAAGGCTCAACATCAGGACCACTATTCTGAACTGAAGGAAGAGGAGACTGGGCTCTTTTTTGTGGTTTGAAACGAGATGAAGTCGACGCTAATATTTCCGTTGGTTCACCTGCTTCTACTGTTTCAACGAGCGTTGATAAAGCCGTAATAGGTAAATCATCAGCTTGAATGAAACCGCCACTCGTTTCTCCTGCATTCATTTCTTTGGCCTGCGAAATGCATAGTTCATTTTCAGCCGATATTTCATCAGAAATATAGTCTGGATTGAATTCTTCTCCACTGCTGAGATCACCGTCATCGTCTTCGTCCGTGTCAAGAGACTCCATGAACTCTCTCAATTTTTCATCGTCTACATCGGATAGTTTGAAACGTTTACTTGTATTACCCTCTTTATTTTCCATTTTAATCTAAATTATAGGCGAAACGATGCAAACAATGATAAATGGCGGGAAAAAAATGTTAGCGTAAACGTTAATGGCTGCCCTGAGGCCGCCTTCGTATTTCGTTCGTCAAGCACGACATTTTCATTTGTATTTATTATTTCTTTTCTTATTATGAAAGTACATGAATTTATCTACTTACTGTACAATTCCGGACTCTTTTCAATAACTAGAAATATTCTATTTCTTTATTAATTTTTTTTTTTTTTACGAGCACTAATTTTTGTTGTTCACACACTGATTTTTCACATACAAGTGACCACTAAAACTAGACAAAACTTCGCAGTGAGCTGAAACGTAGTTCCATACTTCGCAGTGAGCTGAAACGTAGTTCAAAACTTCGCTGGAAGTTTGACTGAAGGCACGCGAAACCGTTATAAAAATACAAAAATTCGCAGATGCAATAAATGGGCAGTAGATGATGGCTGCCCTGAGGCAGCCTTAAACGATAGAGGGTTAAGACACTCCGTTAGGGGTTTTACGAGTTTCGCGAAATCCTTAATGAATTTGCGATAATACCCTAGAAGTCCTAAGAACCCGTGTATTTCTTTTTGTGATCTAGCAAGAGGATAGTTCTTGATGGCGTGGATTTTTTCGGGATTGGGACTAATACCCTCTGTTGTAACGATATGTCCCAGAAAGGCTATCTCTTTTTGAAGGAAGTGGGATTTTTCAACTTGAACCTTTAGGTTGTGTTCACGGAGTCTGCTAAATAGCTTTTTAAGATTTTCGACATGTTCTTGAAGCGATGTTGAGTAGACGATTATGTCATCGAGATAAACCAGACATATTGTTATGTATTGGCACTTTTTCGAACGTGCTGAAGGAAAAACTTCCCAGAGAGAAAGGTCGACCTTAACTTTTGTGTCCGGCGTGGAACGCCGTTGGACAGACAGGGTGCCTATTTATATGGCACTCCTATTTTACGTTTTGCCGTTTTAAGGCAAGAGAATTAAAACTGACGATGTTTGTTTGGCTGTCTAATTAATTCTGATTTTTATTGTGGACTGCTTGGGTTTTTATATCCCGAGTCGTTCATTAGCTTTTAATTGTATACATAGTGACAAAATATATTACTACTATTCTAACTTATCCTAAAATCTACGGTGCTTCCTTTCTCCTTCCAATTTCGCTTCAACTCAAATTCCATTCAGTGTTATGAATGTGGCCTTGGCCAATTGGAGTAAGTTCTATTTGAATGGGCGTTACTTATCCCATATGAAACGTTTATCATTTCGTTGTTTTTATTTTTGTTTTGCTTTAGCTGCTTGTGCTGCCGTATGTAGGTCATCAGGGTAATGCACTTATAATTGCATGCTCAGCATATTCGAAGGCACTTGTTGTTAAGTGCAGTAATGCGGTTAATATGCGGTTACATAATAGGGTAATGTGTGATCACATAACAATATAGTACCAATGAGGTCTTTAAGTACATTGTCCATCACTCTTTGGAAGGTTGACGGAGCGTTTTTGAGCCCAAATGGCATCTGGACATACTCGTAGTGTCCACTTTCCACTGTGAAAGCAGTTTTCTCGATATCTCGGTGGTCCATTTCGATCTGATGGAAACCACTTGCTTAATCAAGCGTTGAGAAATACATACATTTTCCCAACTTGTTGAGAATTTCATTGATATTTTATATGGGGTACCAATCGGAAACAGTTTTCTCGTTTAACTTCCGAAAGTCAATTACGAGCCTCCATTTTTGTTTGCCACTGGAGTCTTTTTCTTTGGGACTACCCAAACCGGTGAGCTCCATGGAGAGTAACTGCATCTCATTTATTTGCCTCCTTACTTCCTCTTTATAAAAGTAGTAGGTTTTCGTATAGACGGGCAAATTATCGGTGGTAAGAATTCTATGCTTGACGTTATTCGTGAAGGTAAGGTTTTGTCCTTCTTTAAAAAATATATCGTCGAATTCTCGGCATAATTTAGAGAGTTGTTTTTTCTCTTCTTGATTCAGGTGAGATGTGCGCAATAGGTTCATAACCCTGTTGTCTGAATCGCTGTTGTCGTAATCTACATTGAAGTTGTTGATTTCAATGAAATTAAGCTCCGATGTTTCCCAAGATACACACTTCAGTGGTTGGTCCAGGAAAAATGTTTCTTCCTTCGGCGTATTATTGCAGACTTCCACGATGCTTAACCAATTTATGGCTTTGTAAATTCCTTCGGATACAAATAAATTTGGCTTTATTATTGTCTTCCTTAGGAATATGTATATCGCCATGTTCAATGTCTACCGGAATTTTAATAATCACTTTAGAATTTGGGGGAATGATTTGCTTATCGCATTTAAAATTGGGTTTGAATTTTAGGGGAATTTACGCGTTCTTGGTAACTAGTTCTTTATTCTGGAGATCAACTTTTGCTCCTATTTTCGACAGAATATCTAGCCCAAGTAAACCGTCGAAATAGCCGTGAAATTTGAAAACAAGAAAGTTGAACCCATGTAAGGTTTAACAATTGGCCCAGTAATGGGAAATTACTGGACTCCAGTTAGCCGATATTGGTCATATGGGCCATTACAGAAAAATTTGTGGATGATAACGTCGGCCCAATAATGGTTATTTATAGTGGCCCAAACGTCGGCATGATATAGGGCCAACGATAAAGCCAATAAATGACCAACCTATTTTAGCTCTGGGCCAGCAAAAATCACCAAGGATACGCCGAAACTAGTTTTTCCAAATTAGTAATTAGCTGATGCTTAAGAAAGTAAATAACACGAATATTTCATATGAAATAGTTAAATATATTATTAAAATAATTACACTCAATGAATACAGTATAGAAAAAACTCAAAAGTCACAATATTTCTTTTTTAAATAAATAAGTAGCACTTGAAAAAATAAGCAATTCACACATATGATATGGTATAAAAAATTTTTTTTTTTAAGAATTCGATACAGTGAGAGCAGTACAGAAGTAACCGCTAATGATTCACAGAAATTTTTTTTTCATGAAAAAGTCGCACTTAAAAAAAATGAATTTAAACACCTTTTATATAAAATAAAAAAGAATAATTTTACACTGATTGAATACAGTGTAAGGATAGTGAAGTTATTATGATCTGCAACTTAACGTTGTTTGCGGCCTCCCTCACGGTCAGGTGCTCCGGAGAGCCAGCGGCCAACTTTTCCTACTAGGGTTTTTGGAATCTCAAATTTCTCACTTATTGCATCTAAAATAAATAATTGTTCATTAGCTTCAAAGATTGATAACTATTATCGACTGTATTTTTTTCATGAAAATTATACCAACCATTCAAACAACAAAATGTATTAGTGGAACTAAAATGTCTCTTGCTAGACCCCTTCACTGCTCGGCCACTACCAGAGTATTCTAATTGAATAG
The DNA here is from genome assembly GCA_958301585.1 of Merodon equestris. Classification (NCBI taxonomy): domain Eukaryota; kingdom Metazoa; phylum Arthropoda; class Insecta; order Diptera; family Syrphidae; genus Merodon; species Merodon equestris. The sequence continues at coordinate 47,535,036 of OY284413.1, forward strand.
TTTTATGACAGAATAGAAATATAGTTTCCTTTAGTTAGGAGTATATAATATACATTTTATTCGTTTTCACCGCATTTTTTACAAATAGGCTTCTCGTTCATATATTTTCCATATACATACGTACTTTTTACATTTTACACAAATTTTGTTACCATTTTAATTTTTTTTTTCCTGTTTGATGTTGACACACAGAGCATCATATATTGCATAGATATTGCAAAGACAATTATCTTATTTGGCATGTTTTCTCTTCACGTGAACTTGAATTTGTGACGGGCGTTTGTTGATTTTCGTTGCCCAGTTGTACCTCTTTTTCATATTCGATGATAAGTTCTTCTGCCAATTAAAACAAAAATGCTTCGTAAAGGCCACCTCCGACATTTAGATTTCACCGTGAAATGTCTGGCCATTTGGTCGGTCACATCTACACCAAATTTGGTGCTATTATACACATATAATCTAATTGTCGCCGGGATACGGGTATCATTTTTTTTCAATCTGTACGGAGTTATGCATTGAACTAAGAATCAGTACTTTTTTATATGCCTTAGCTTTATAAATTGTCAGAGTACAGTTATTTGAACGGTATAATTTTGTTGAGAAACGTGCCATATTGTCCTTTTTCTGCTTCGCCAATTTTGGTAAGTCTCTTCTGTTTGCTCGACCTGTTCCAACAACCGTAGTATTCTTAGCTAAAAGTTTGTTACTAGAGACATACTTGTAAAAAACTTGTCCGTGGTTATATTTCGTCCACATCCTGTATATGGTTCTATAGTTTCAAAGTAAAGTCTCCAAGCGGAACTGAAGATTCTCTGCTTTCATCTTTTCCCAAAGATGGAAAACCGTTTATTATATGCCCGGTTTATTGGGCATGCTTTCGTTGGAAACAGTTGTTCATCGACAGTCATATATGATCCTGCTTTATAACAATTTTTACTATTCTCAATGAATTTATACCACACTTCAGAAACCAAAGCAAATTTATCGGTTTGTAAGCGTTGGCTTCGTTGATTTCTGTCGTCAAATCGAATAAACCTCATAATCTCCGTGACGTTATTTCTGCACATAGTATTTGAGAAAAATGCCGGGCCCCATTTTTTGTTCCATATATGTAAGTGCTATATCCAAATATGCAATATCATATGCGCCACGTGCATACAGAAGTGCATGTAACTTTGCAGTAGATAAATCCCATTTAGACCCCAACACTCGAAACACCTCTGTTTTTCTTATATGTTCGATTATATTGTTATCAATAATCAGAGAAAATGCCGTCATAACCTTACCTTTCATAATATTTCGTTCACTATACCCTGTTGGGCCTGATGTTTCCCTAAAAATATTATGAATAGGTGCTCTTCCAGGATTAGACCCTTCTTCTACTTCTTCCCAAACAGTTCCGTCTACAGCAGTTTCGATTACCTCTTCCTCATTCTCACTATCGGAACTAAGTACAAATCTCCTTTTTCCTCCTGTCGTATAATCGAAACATTCTCTTCATCCTCATCGGTCTCAAATAGATCATAATTTTCCGCACTGTCATTTTCAATATTTTCGGAATTGAGTTTTTGATAGAATAATATTACAAAAACATATAAATCGTTCTACCGGTCAAATGACCGGTCGTGGTAGGTACGACAGGCTACAAACTTTTCTTATAAAATAAATAATTAAAAAAGAATTGAATATTGAAATATGTACTATATTATACGCATATATTAGAAAAAGTCGTGAAGTTTAAAGGCGATTCAATTACGTTGTATATAGGAAATTCTAATCGAAATTTTAAAAACGGTCATTTGACCGGTCGCGGTAGGAATAGTGTTAATGACTGCATGCAATTCGTCATCATCTTTAGGGACATCCTCTATTGTTGTTTTTTTTTTCGAGAAATATCGTTTGTTGATTCTACTTCTCGAGGCATATCCTCTGGAGGAACATCTTCTTCTTGAGAACTCATCTGTATATGCATAAAAAATCTTTACTTCAATTCTATCAGATAATAACCTCTTCAATAAATTAAGCGTCATAAACGTTCCAATTAAAATCGTGTGTAATTTTTTTTACATAAAAACAAGTACATACTTCATATGCAATTTTACAAAGAAAAATATGAATGATATAAAAAACGTACTAAATATCAAAAGATTAACGCGACATAACCAACTAGTTAAAATTGTTTGTATTAAAGAAAACAACTTACCACTTGTAATTGAGTCTAGAATAGCCGTAATAATTAACTTTAACACTACACTAAAGAAATCACTTAATTTGCTTTCAACACTTATTGTATTTAATTATTTTTAAGATTCAGAAACACAACCGTTTGACACTATAAGTAAAATCCAACTGACCAAAGATAATATTAAAAGTGTTCAGTTTCTTATTGTGATTTCACGATCACGAACGACGTACATCCATGGAAATTCACCAGGTTCATTGTCGCGCGGACACTCAGCAAAAAAATTGATTAATAATCAATATCGAACAACTCAACGAAAAATTCAACTAAAAACAAACGATATCGCGAAACCGCGGGAATCCGACAAGAAATTATAATTTGGAAAATAGGAAAAGAAACACACTGACTTTTCTTTTCAGCTTTATATATTTATTGTGTGTATATCATCACAAGGGAAGATTGGGAATGAACATTCAAATCGACATCCGGATGAAGAAAACTCGTCAGCTGGTGTCGCCGGTACCCAACTTGCAGATGTACATAAGTCAATCATCTGGTTTTGCCGTTGACCTACTTTTCAGTGGGATTATCAGCCGATTTTTATGTGGTCATTGATCCCCACTGGCAGATCAATGCATATATGCAAGTTAAAGTTTAATTTATTAACTTTTTTAAAAAATATATTTTGGGAGCTATGCTCCTTTATTACTCGACGATTACTTAAAAACTAAAACACAAAACTGAATCTTATTCTATCTTAACCTACGGTGCAACTTGGGAACGTGAAGGAATGTGGGAATTGATGGAGATAACCAAACATCTCGGGTGACGAGTGTTCGGCATGGGAACGCAATTCAGGTGCTGCTCGGGCTGAGTCGGTGTCAAGTGGAGTCGCGCTTGGTTGGTGCCGTGCGCAATCCGTGGAATGCACTGGTGTCAGATGGAACCGTTGTGATGGTGCATTGGTGCCGTGTGCAGTCTGGGGAATGTGGAGTGTGACCGGATGTGCGGTGACTTATGTTGCCTTAACTTGCATGTGTGTGGCTGGCGAAAAGAGTATGCCATCTTCTCAGCTCTCCCACGATCGGCGCTTACATTGTGTGCAGTTGCTCAGTGGGCGGGGTCAAGTGTCACACTGCTTTCTTCATCTCTCTTGGGACGATGACAATTCGTATATGCGCTTTTTCTGCGCTCCCAATTCACATTTGCCGTCGGCAATTGACTGCTGTCGTGTTCATCATGTTGATATCATGGTTGCGTTGCAACATTGATTAAATTCTACAAAGGAAGGTAATGTAACTTTTTCATTAAGGGTGTATTTACTTAAAATTGTTCGCAACTTTCGCGTTTAAGGGATGTAATGAATTCGGGGTTGATAAAAGAGGAGGATGCCCCTGTGTCAATGAGAAATTTAAGGGCTCTTCCGAATGGAGACGAAATGTTGATGTAGGGCAGCGTTGTTCCGTGCTTGTTAACATCTATGTACCCCGTTGGTTCTGAGAGGCTGATGCTCGAAAATCCTCTGTGTTGTTGAAGTGTATTTAGAAGATCTATGTCCTGTCGGTCAAAGTTTAATGCATATGGGTCCTCGGGTGCAGGTGCGTAATTTCCATTGTTGTCGTAGTTATACTCGTAATAATTATCTAGGGTCGGCTTGTAAAGGTCGTCATTTTGGGGTTGAGAGTTTATATTGTGTAATTCTTCTATGGAGTATCTAGGTTGGGGATACTGTTTGTTGTATTTTCCTCCGAAGCTACGCGGGGAGGTGGCCATATAAGAACGTCCTTTTTCTCTGTTACTTTATAGTACGTTTTATTTCCTGTAATTTTGTAATGTGTTTTTATAATTCATGATGCACAAGGATTTTTTCCATACTTACACTTTGTGTGTCCTCCCCGTTCAAGCGTCGCTTCTAAAGTGCCAGAAACTGTCAAACGAGTTCCATTGGTCTTAAAACCATCGCGATCCACTGAACTTCAGTGTGGAACAATATGTCGAGTGGCTGCACTGAACGCTCTACTATTTTGACACTTGAACAGAGAGGACACACACAGCGCTTACAAAGTTTTTTTTTTAATGGAATAATTTTTCAAATTCCACAACATCCCGGGCCCCGTGAATCTCGGACAACTTAGATTCACCAACATCTAGCTTGGCTAGTATATGCGCTGGTCGTTTGAGAACTCCGGAACTCGTCTTCAGTTCCGCTGCTCGCACCTGTAGGTCCTTGCCAGGAAATGTTCGTAGAATCCTGCCCATTGGCCACGCGGATCGATGCAGGGCACTATCACACACCAGGACAATGTCGCCAACTGCGAGGGGTTTAACTGGTTGGTACCACTTCGTCCTTCGGCATAGGTCGGGAAGATATTCAGCAATCCACCTCTTCCAAAAACACTGGATCGTCTGCTGGACCTTCCGCCATTGCTTCCTGGTGACGCGCAGCTTTTCTTGATGCGGGTGAGGTGTCTGTTCCGAGTTCGCTGTACCTAAGAGAAAATGGTTGGGTGTTAAAGGCTCGCTACCGAAAGCGTCTATCGGAATGTGGGTCAAGGGGCGTGAATTGAGAATGTTTTCAGCTTCACACATTAGGCTGTAGAGGCTATGTTCTTGCAGATTCTTGCTAAATAAGGCATGCCCCATCGCTCGTTTTACGCTTCCTACCAGACGCTCCCAACACCCGCCTACATGTGGGTTAAGAGGACAGTTAAAGAGCCACTCGATGTTTTGGGTAGCAAGTACATCCGCAATCTTTCCGTGGTCAAAGTCATACTTCTGCAGTTTTAGCTCCCGATGAGCTCCGATGAAGTTCGTCCCATTGTCTGATCTAATTCGTACGGGTGTTCCCCTCATATTCATAAAGTTACGAATACATAATAAACACGCGTCTGTCGAAAGATCTCTTGCGATTTCCATATGTACCGCTCGTGTCGTCAGGCACGTAAAGAGCGCGTGAAAGGTCCCATATAGTCAAGGCCCGTATAAGAGAATGGTCTCACGTACGGAGTCAGCCTGTCCTCGGGTAACTGTCCCATGATCGGGGGAACTGGATTTGCCTTCCAATTTTTACACAACTGGCATCTTTTAGCTGCGCGACGTACTACCACTCTGATGTGCGGGATCCAGAATTTTCGTCTAATTTCAGCGATTATTGTGTTCCCATTCTGATGTTTCCATTTGCGATGATATAGGTCTACGATGAGCTCGGTAACGTGATGATCTTTAGGAATTGTGATCGGCTTACGTGTATTGGGTTGTACTGCCATTGCATTGTTAATGCGTCCATCCAAGTGGATTATACCCTCCTCATCCATGTAAGGTGTTAGTCTATATAGTTTACTTTGGCGCTCTATTTGTTCACTGGCCTCTAAGGAATGGTAATCGACAGGATAAGCTTCCCTCTGTACACTACGGCAGATTGCCAGTTCCGCTTCATTGAGTTCCCTTATGCTCAATCGTCCCCACTCGCGATCAGCTGTCCTTTTTAAGCAGTTATCTCGGAATCGCAATATCCAGGCGATCACCCTTTTTAATCTGAGGAAGCACGAAAATGTCGCGCGCTATACTGGTGTGAAGCAAGGTATATTTTGGACGAAGTTCCTCTGTTGTGTCTTCACTGAGCTCACCCTGAGGCCATTCGGCTTCTTCCTGGTGCAAGAACTTCGGACCAGATATCCAGAACGACTCTCTCTTCTTTAAATTTATACGAGTCCCGAAATCAGCTGGGTTTAGAGCACTTGGTACCCACCTCCAATCGGATATTGCCGTGTTTTCTAATATCTCATTTACACGATGAGCAACATAAGGTTTGTAGCGCCTATGATCGGATTTTATCCAAGCCAGGACTGTTTTCGAGTCGCTCCACATGACGATCCGAGTTGGTGTTATATCATGACTACTTAATATCAATTGACGAATCCTTGCACCCAGCACCGCAGAGTGTAGCTGGAGACGTGGTATTGATGTTAGCTTCATTGGTGCACATTACGTTTTCCCGACTATGAATGACAAGCTCGCCTGCGAAGATTCCGTATCCTTGACCCTCCAATAAGCAACTGTAGCGTACGCCAATTCACTGCTGTCAGTAAATATGTGTAACTCTGGCTGCGCTCTTGAGAAAGCCACATTGTAACATCGTGGTATGCTTAGTCTCTTCACCTGCTGCAACATGTTGAGCCACATCGTCCATGCCTCATATGCCTCTTGGGGAATACACTCGTCTCAATCTACCGGCCTGCGCCAGGTTAGTTGTAGCAACAGCTTCGCTATCAGCGAGTACTCAGCAGCCAGGCCAAATGGATCGAAAACTAACATCGTTATCCTCAGCACCTCACGTTTGGTGGGCCTCCTATCTCCGTTTAACGGGATTTACTCTTCCGAAGCCTAGCACGAACTTCAGCTCATCTTGTTCCGTGTCCCAATGCATGCCCAGCACCTTCTGATTATTGTTGGCAATTCCTTGGTCCAAATGGCATAATTTGGCATTTGTTGAGCCTTTCGTTGACTATCATCGAGTTGGAAATGAATTTTTTCAGTTCAAACCCACCTTGAGCATGGATCCAAGCGACTTCCTTTGTAACGCGTATCGCCTCGCTTTCAGTGAAGAAACAATGAACATAGTCGTCGACATAATGATGGTGTACAATTGCAGCTACGGCCTCTGGATATTTTTCTCGAAAGTCTTTCGCATTCCGGTTTTTCACATACTGAGCCGAGCTCGGGGAACATTTAGATCCAAATGTCATCACAGTCATGACATATTCCTCAATCGAGTGTTGCGGATCGTTCCTCCATAGGAATCGCTATGCCATCTGATCCGCCTCTCGAATCCTGATTTGGTGGAACATTTGAACGATGTCAGCACAGACGGCTATCGGTTTCTGTCTGAACTTCATCAGTACCACCGCCAGTGGTTCCCCTAAATCTGGACCGGCAAGCAGTGCTGAGTTTAACGATGTGTCACCTACTTTCGCTGCAGCGTCGAACACCAATCGCAATTTGCCCGGTTTGTTTGGGTTGTATACGCCGAAATGAGGTAGGTACCACGTTCGATCCCCTTTAATTGCTGCTTCCGCTTGGTTTAGCTTCCTTGCATAACCTTTGTGCAAATATTCCGCCATAGTGCTAATATATTCTTGACGAAATTTCTCATCACGGTGGAATTTCTTTTCTAAGGATAAAAATCTTTTCTGAGCCATATCCTTGCTCTCAGGGAGTGTGACACCTTCACATCGCCATAGTAGTCCCGTCTCAAACCGGGATCCCTTACGCACGGTAGTATTTTCAAGCAACTTCCTTGCCCTAGCCACTTCACTAGGCTCCGCAATTTCATTTACGACGCGTACCCCCAAACTTTCATTGGCAATATAATCCTCTACCAGCTGATTCAAATCACTGTCGTCTGTGGTGCCAAACTTCGCGAACAAAGACTGATTCACCCTATCTACATTACCATTCGTTGTGGGACCATAAACCACCCATCCTAGCTTGGTAGAAGTAGCAATCAGTCCATTATTGCCCCAGGCGACGGCCTGCCATTTGCATTCGCCATATCAGCATGAAAAAATCGGGATCGCTAACGTACGTTAGTCTCCTTCTGTGCCTGTGGTTCGGTAAAATTAACACAAATCGCACTTACCATGCTCGATAGTTCCTGCAGCCATGTACTTAAGTGTTTTATTGTTGGCGTCGACTCAATTGTTACTGCGTATCGCGCCCAATCGAGTCTCCTCTGTATGGGCAGTTTCAGCAACAATTCCTCCATCAGCGTAGGATTTGAAAGGTGTTCTCTGCAGTCTGCGGCCTCCAAAAACGACGTCCGGTTCAGCACCTTGGTAGCGAAGGGAACTATTTGTTCAATGCGGTTTTCGGCGATAGGTACGACGCTCCTAACCCTAGCAATTTGGCTTTTTACTAACTGATCCAGTCGTCCAAACCTGTCTTTTAAGGTCTTCATCACCTGCCTGACATTACTACTGTGGATCAGTAAACATTCTACCGCCTCCCTTGCCTTCCCTTTAAGGGCCTTTTGGAGCCGCAGCATGTTCTGCCTATCGCTGTAGAGATACTCCTCCATGGTCATCTCAAATGATTCTTTGAACATTGGCCATACTTCGGGAGCTCCGTCAAACTCAGGAAGGTCATACAGCTTCCGTTGTTGTTCCTGCCTTGGTGATGAAAGGGTACGAGTCAACTCGCCTAATGCCGTCGCTACAGCGCTATCGTTCACGACCGCACTTGGTGCATCCCCACGTTGCGTTGAAGCCTGGTTGCTTTTTATAATTGCAGCCTGAAGATTCTGGATCATTTGCATCATTTCCTGAAGCCTTGCTTCGATATTTGAGCTTAGAGTTGGTGCCTCCGTGTCGCGCATCGTGGTGTTCATGACGTCTGAATTCTCACCATCGTCGCTATCTTGGCTTTCACCTATCTGTGCTTGCATTCTCGTTTTTGGTGGCATGCTACGCTATTCTAATCTCAACTACCCGCCAACGAATTTCCGATAGACACCCCGAACCAATAAACCCAAACAAATTCAAAAAGGTACTCACCTCGACACGCTGGTTATACTCGTTCTTCAGGGATGTTGCTTGGTGGTTGATTGCTGTCGATCACGACCTGGTTAGCGAGATTCAACCCCTTATGCTGTTCCGATGATGGCTTCAAAGTTCTTCGCTTCTTAGACGTTGCACGTTGCACTTGCCCACGTGGCGATGAGAAACTCTCGCATCCAAAAGGGAAAAATTCCGATGACACTTCAAAAAAGTTCTTCGCTTCTTAAACGTTGCACGTTGCACTTGCCCACGTGGCGATGAGAAACTCTCGCATCCAAAAGGGAAAAATTCCGATGACACTTCAAAAAGGTTCTTCGCTTCTTAAACGTTGCACGTTGCACTTGCCCACGTGACGATGAGAAACTCTCGCATCCAAAAGGGAAAAATTCCGATGTCACTTAAAAAAAGTGAAATAAAAGGTGTTGTATTTTCCTCCGAAGCTACGCGGGGAGGTGGCCATATAAGAACGTCCTTTTTCTCTGTTACTTTATGGTACGTTTTATTTCCTGTAATTTTGTAATGTGTTTTTATAATTCATGATGCACAAGGATTTTTTCCATACTTACACTTTGTGTGTCCTCCCCGTTCAAGAGTCGCTTCTAAAGTGCCGGAAACTGTCAAACGAGTTCCATCGGTCTTAAAACTATCGCGATCCACTGAACTTCAGTGTGGAACAATATGTCGAGTGGCTGCGCTGAACGCTCTCCTATTTTGACACTTTAACCGAGAGGACACACACAGCGCTTACAAAGTTTTTTTTTTTAATGGAATAATTTTTCAGATTCCACAACACTGTTGGTGTTGATTAGGTGGGAAGGGTCTATTGGTTCTTTGTGTAACTCGCGAAAACATTGTAGGGCGAGGTACAGCGGGACGATTTAGATTATAACGAATGGTGCTTGTGTCCATAGGCTCTGGGGGGCTAGTGCTACGGGAGGGTTACGCGTATTATTGTTTGAAAAATTGTTATTATTAGGGATATTAGGTTTAGGTTGGAAGTTCCTTGTAAAATTGGGGTTAAATGTGTTGTTTCTTATTGGAGTCCCAAAATGTTGATGGGGTTGGTTTATACTGGGAATTATATTTCTTCTGTTTGGCACAAAGTTAGTTCTATAATGTGGTAGGTTCGGTTGAAGGGTAATTGTGTTGTATTAGTTCTTGGGTAAAGAAGGATAGAGAATCTATTGTTGTTAGGAATTCTATAAAAATCTGTGCGAACGTAGAACATATGCTGTTCCTGGATACAGTAAGCTAACGCAACAGCTAGTGAGTCTGGTTTCATAGCACGAATGCTGGAACCCAATGGTTCTCTTAAACCAGAGAGGAAGGAAGGCATTTAAGCACATTTGGGCAAACATATCCTTCTTGGCTTTTATAACGCTTTGCTCATGTTCGTGAATGAGGACGTTATTATTCAACGTAGAGTGGATCTCTACAATATCACTGTAGAATTGCTCTACGGTTTTATTGTTTTGCCATCGAATCTTGGCAAATCCCTGACTGCATCAGGAATTCTAAGAGCTTCGAAAATGTCTCTCATATTCTATTGAGGAGCTAAAGCTGGTAATTCAACTCGCTGTGGAGCTGGTTGAGAGAATTCTGGATTCATGTTTATGCTTGCGCGAGGGGGAAAGTTTACTTGAAACGAGGAACAAGGTTCTTCGGGAGAAGATGTTCGCGGTAAAGAGCTTAAGCTATCAAACAGGCGTCCAATTTTTGGGTAAGGGAGTGAAGAAAACTTTTTGGGACTTTTCTTATGATTAGGCATTAATTTTATTAGTTATAGTTTAATGAATAATTACTTATTTTAGGTATTAATATAATTTTCTTTCTCTTAGTGCTTAAATTCTATTCGATAATATTTCAACAATATTCTTCTTCTAAGTTTTTAAAAGTGTTTTCTTTCGATGTTTAGTGTAAGTACAATATATGTATGTGTATAGGGGAGAAAAATTAAATCACAACCGGACCTTTAAACGATTGAAGAGTTATTACTTTATTCAACCAAGCACTTTATCAAACTGGAAACAAAGCCAAAATTCAAGAACCAAGCACAAGCAAGGAAGTGTGTACCAGGAAGTTCCAGAATGTAGTAGAGCTGACAACTGTCGTGTTCAGGGTTGTTATGGTTGCCAGGGAGGGTATCATCAATCTGTAACAGTATGTATATGTTAGCAAAGTTCTGTTACAATTTCCAATTATCTAATAGTTACTTTAAAATAAAATTCTACTTAAGGGATTGATTTAAATAACTTACATAAGCCCCAAAGATAAAATAATGGTTTTCATTGGTTTCTTTCCAGCGATGATCCTTCGATGAATTTCCACCTTATTCTTATTTATCTTCTTCGGAGTCTTTGTGTCTGCTGAGCACGCACTGCTTTTATCCAGGCAAAATGTTCACTTTTGTCGCTATGTCACTGAGTCACGGATTCACTATTATTTTTCATAGGTTCTTCCGGTTTTACGGGATTAAAACCCCAACGGTAACGAATGCGTACGTATCGATATTCTTTCGATAAGATCTTCCGCACTACACATTTTGATCGTCGTCAAATGCACACAGTGAGCCGCTGATACTTTTCGAACTATTCAAAACTACCGAAATTGGAGGTACCAACTGCGGCAATTATAAGTCTAGTGGACCCGTTTATTTAAAAAAAGCAACTTTATTCATTGCACTCTACAAACAGACTGACTCGTGACGCAATTGAGCGCCATCTCCCTAACCGACATTAGGCAATTTTAAAAATTGCTCAATAAATGCATTGATAATATAAAGAGGTTTATTGTACCGGCGTTCTAGCTTCTCCCACGTCAACAAATAATTTGAGTCCGAAACGCTCAAACCATTTTACAGATTAAATGCATCTTCGCGTAAAACCGATTTCAAATACCGAAATTTTTCTGCACCGGAAAGTTTAGTGTCACAGTCCACGATTTGTACAAAAACATCACGGAAACCCGGCCATTCACGGTAATCACCAGAAAACGGTGTTATATGCATGGGCTGTAACACTACTGTCGATATATCCTTGTTGCTAGAACTAGAGCAAGCCGCCTTTCCTAAACTATCAAAAAGTTCAGTTTGAGAAGCAACAAAATTTTTAAGCGTAGTGTCCTGAGTTTCATCACGAACCGGAGCTAGTTCTTTTATTCGCTTCAAAAGCGCACATTTCGCCGAAATATATTTGGCTTCCACATCCTCAAATTCAGCTTCGGGATCACCATATCCCTCCTTAGCATGAAACTCAAAAAACCCGATTGACTATCACATATATCTTTCCATGTCTTCTCTAATCTTTCTAACCGCACTTTCAATTCTAAGACATGGAGACAGTAGGGAATATTTTGCGCAACATAAAAACCCTGGTAATTGAACCTTTATAATGGCCGCGAGCTTGCTTCAATGCTTTCATTATAATCAACACGATTACGTTCAATTACCAATCGCGTGGATTCACAACGCAAAGTCACACAACCAAAAATGCCTGCAGTTTTCGCGAAAGTTACGATTCCACAGCACAGCCGACGAAAAATACCAGCAGCAAATCGAGTCCCCAAAAGAGTATGCAAATACAGCAACAGATAGGAGCATCAAACAAAATTCCGATTTGCAAACTAAGCACACTTATCTGTGCAAGAATCCAAAGTCTAGCAACCACCGCCAGTAACAAAAAAAAAAAACCGATTCCGAAGCTAATCCGGCTCGAAGGACCACTTTTGATTCTGAATAAATTAATAAAACAATTGAGTATCTACTCGTATGTACTTTCACGTTATAAATTATTTTATTCAGATCAATGCAATACGTTACTTCCCTGTAACTCGACCGTCTGGCGTTCGTAAACAATAGTAATAATTGAATATTTGAACTACTGGGTGTCGGATAGGGCGGCTGTCCACAATGTCTGGACTCCTTTTTGTCCTTTTTTTTTGTATATAGGGCTACCACGGGGCCTCTTTTCCCTTACACCAAGCATGTCAAACTCAATGGCTACCTCGGGCCAATCCAGCAGGATCTGAATTTGTATGGGCCACAAAAAAAAAAACTATAATTTTTACAAATCAAATTTATTTCAAAAAACAAGAAAACAGCAAGGATAATGGTAACTAATGTTTTCTGCCTGATACTTGGCATCTCTTCTCTGCTATCAGCTTTTCTACTTGTGGAGCAATCTTGTCGGCCGTGATTAATTTCAAAACAGACCCAAGATGTATATCAGTTAATCGGGATCTAACTGGTGACTTATTCCCTTTCATGACTGAAAATAACTGCTCGCACCGATAGGTACTTCCAAACATATGTACAAATGATTTCATATGCCAATTTTCGAGTGTTCTCAAATCGGACTGGTAAATACTTGTAAAATTCAGGCATTCCAACTGTTTTACTTTGCAAAATTATTCACAAGAGTTGTTCACTACTCAAACAAAATGACACCTGGTGTGGCGAACGACGAAAATAGAGAGAATATCACAGAGCGGAAAATAAAACACAACCGTCTCGTTGTACAAGCTTTTTTTAATTCTGTATACAGAATTCTCTATACATACGTTGTGCACGTTTACCGGCATACTACCAATTGCCTTATTCCTAAGGTTTACCTACAATTGTCACTACCTTATCGATAAGTATTACGTGTAAACAGAATAAAAAATAGAATATACATATATTTTGTAGATCGGTTCAACCCCAACTTCACCGAATATAGATCTTAATTCGGAGTCACACTGTATTTCGATAACCTCCATTTGCATATGATTCGGTACTGATTCTATATTTATGGAAAAAATCGAAGAAAATAAATCCAACTTGTTTTTCAAAGACTCAAAATCTGCAAACCTTTTTTCAAATTCAGTTCTAAGGCTCAACATTTTTTCCGTATATTTTTGATACGACGCAGTTTTGCCTAAACTTGATTTATACATATTGCATGTAGGAAAGTGCGTCAAATTCTCATTTCTCAACTGATTTTCCCAAAGAGCTAGCTTACATTTAAATGCTTTAACTTGGTCACACATGTTCGTAATAATGTGATCTTTTCCTTGTAGTTTTCAATTTAAATCAGATAAATGTCTTGTTATATCGATAATGAAAGTTAAATCCTGCAACCGTTCATGATCACGAAACATGCTGGTGTCTTGGTTTTTAATTACCAGAAACTGACATATTTCTTCTTTCAATTCCCAGAATCGTTTGAGAACATTAGAGCAAGGTAGCCAGCGTACCTCGGTATAGTAGGTTAAACCGGAATATCCGCTTCGTAAGGCTTACACACACACTATTGTTACAGTGGCGTGATGTCCACTTTCAATTTAATTTATATCGTGCTTGGTTTTCACGATTTCGTTAAGGTGTTTGATTTTACGCGCACCGGATTAGATTTTACTCGAATTCACTGAGATCAACTAGTATTTCACGCACTCACGCACTTTATCTAACTTGGTTATCATTATTTAAACGCGTTATTCAACAGTCCCTGCTCGGGCGCCAGTTATGACAAACAATATTTAATTTTTAAAAAAAATATTTTTACTTAATTCTAGGCAGACTGCCTAGTCTTTATTGGTCATAAAGAGCAATAACTTAAGACTAAAGGCTACTCAATAATCCACATGCATTTATTGGTGCTTAGTGTTTAGGTCAGCAAACATGTTGCACTTGCTTCAATCCCTTACTCGAGTGTTTGGCCGCTAGGTGTAGTGAACGGAAATTGGGTCGTGTCGATCAATTGAGCGTGCGATACGGAAAGGTGATCGATTTTGCGTTAACTTATATATAGAGAAAGAAAAAAAAATAGACTCACTGTTCTCCGGTCGTTGATTTATACAATATTATTTTATTTTTGTTTCTTGGTTTTTTTTTTTCCTTTGCTGATGTTTGATATACATATATTTGTATGTTTTATTATGTGTTTTGGTGTTCGTTGCCTTTTTTGGTACCAGTCTCCGTTGTCCGTTGTCCGAAGTATGTCCTTTGTACAACACTGCAGAGAGCCCCACGTTGGGCGCCAAATCAATCTCAGAAAATCAAGTCCCTTCCACCAAAGCTGATGTGTACTAATTGCTTTCGGGCTCAATCCTCGAGATGCACAGTCCGCGGGATAATGTATGGATAAATAACTGCGACGAAGGCACAATTTGTATGATGTCTCACACGCCATTGACTACATATAGTAATGTGAATAAACGTTCCTTTCGATTCGGGAGTTTATTTAGAACTACACTTTAAGAATAATACAAATCTGTTCTAACGTTGGAAACCAGACCAAACAACAACTTCCTAAGTGACCGAATGTGCGGATCATGCAAAATGATGCTGGGCGATACATCTGTGCGCATAAAATTATGATTGTTATGCAATTATGTGCAAGAATACAGTATGTCTTGAAAAAATGTGGTGTATATGTGTGTGGTGTTAGAATCCGGTTATAACACCCCTGAAAATGCACTATTTTGTACAAATACTTTAATTAAAAAAAAAAAACGTTTTCGATTTATTAAAAAAAATGCGACCGCGAGGCTTGAAAGTTCGGTTAGAAGTGAGTACTTCTACTTCTTTGTTTTATTCATTTGTAATTTTAGTACAAGTGGGAATAAATTAAAGATGGCCGCTTGGCGGCAAATTCAAAAACTATACCAATTCAATTAAGTAATGGGTAATTCACAATAATTCATTTACAATTTTTTTTATGGTTTATTGGGTTCCTTGACGAAACAACCCCCACCCTTTGATACAACCGTCTCGGATGTTTGTTTATTTTTTTGTGTTTCGTTTGAGATTAATTCAATTTTTGTAGTTATATGTTGTTTGGTTCCACTCGTTTTACGATAAAAATATAGTACGATACACGCTATTATAATTGTTATTAATACAACGCTAATTATAATTGTCAAATAATTATTTTTGTCTGTCTTATAT
Source organism: Merodon equestris (assembly GCA_958301585.1). Classification (NCBI taxonomy): domain Eukaryota; kingdom Metazoa; phylum Arthropoda; class Insecta; order Diptera; family Syrphidae; genus Merodon; species Merodon equestris. Next base: position 47,550,697 of record OY284413.1, read on the forward strand.
TCTAAATAATTTATTTTATGTCTGTTTTCAATGTTATCTAAGTGTATTTTCTCTAAAGTAAAATTAAACGTTTTTTTTTCGTCATATTAACAATTGGTATTGAGAGTGGCTCATCATAAAATTTTTCCAGTTTATTGGAAAACTTAGAGTGTTCAATTTGAATTTTACAATTCAAATACAAGTTAATGAATACGAGTTAATGAATTTTTTAAATTAACCAGTTGTTGCAATCGACGCACTGTTATGTTTAAAAAATGATGCCTTTGACGCATGCGGATCTTTATCAACCATGTTTTTTTTTTTTTTTTTTTGTGTTTTTTCCATGAGATATTATATTTTATTGAATTTTTCTTGAATTTTCTTAGACATTGTTAATAGATTTTAAATTTATACGCTTATTAATATAATTTTTGAAGTAGTTATGAAGTTTGTTAAATATAAATACAGAGATAATTAGGCTTGTTACTACTATAGTTAACACTTCTATTATATTAAATGTGGATGTTGTTTCTGCAGAATTTTGTTGTTGCAGCTTCCATTGTTGATATTGACGACCTCTTCTTTACTTTGTTGCTTTCCCATATTTCCTTACTTTTAGTCTTTTTTCTATTTCGCCAATTTTGTTCCAGATTTCGCAGGATATTTTCCAAGGTACTGGATTCTTGTCATCTGAAACAATTGTTTTAAGGTAGGCTAATTGTTTGCGATCGCGTACTAGTTTGCCTCCGCGTCGCTTTGGTAGAACTTTGGTCTGCGGAATTTGTGGTGCTGTGTTTTCTTATTTTCTGATCTGTCTTCTCTTGTACTCTTCTATGGTGAGTTTTTCTGGCCCTTGTTTTGATGTATTTATGGGTGTATAGGTTGGACGGTTTCCAGTGGAGCCTTGTGGGACGTATTCTTCAGTTTGATCCATCTATTTTGTTGGCCCTTGCGATGATTTTCGCGTGCAGAATTTTGTTTTCACACACGAAGCAATAGGTGTACATCTCAGGAAGCATCTCAGGATCGTGGTTTTCGCAGGATCGCCATTTTATAGTATGTTATGTATTTTTATTTCACATGTGTTGTATATTTAGTCTAAAGGAAAAACTTCCCAAAGAAAAAGGTCGACCTCAAAATTTGTGTCCGGCGTGGAACGCCATTGGACGGACAGGGTGCCTATTTATATGGCACTCCTTTAGAAGGGTTTCTAACACTTGCCGTTTTTAAGGCAATAGAATTAGAACTGCCGATTTATTTGGCTGTTTGATTGATTCTGTCTTTTATTGTGGACTGCGTGGGTTTTTATATCCCGAGTAGTCCATTAACTTTTTAAGAGTAAACATAGTGACAATATTTGTAAAATATATTATTACTATTCTAACTTATCCTAAAATCTACAATACTTCTTTTCTCCTTCCAATTTCGCTTCAACTCGATTTCCAATCAATATTATTGGCCTTGGCCAATTGGAGTAAGTTCTATTCGATTGGGCGTTACTTATTCCATGTGAAACGTTTGTCGTTTTTGCTATTTTTTTTCGTCTTACTTTAGCTGCTTGCGCTGGCGTATATTGGTCACCAGGCAAATGCACTCATAAGTGCATGCTCAGCAGGAAGTGCTTATGACATATTCCAAGGCACTTGCTGTTGAGTGCAGTAGCGGACCGCGGGTAATGCGCGGTCACATAACATCGCGGGTAATGTGCGGTCACATAAAAGAATGTTAAAACACTGGAAATTTATTCAATTGCTACGCCAACGGGATCGGTTAACTTCAACTAAATGGCACACGACATCGAATGATGCCTCGAATGGGACTTATTTACGTGCACTCAACAAAACCGCAACTGGCGACGACCGATATGTACATACTACTATGGGCAAAAACTAAACTGAATTTTGTTATAAAAAGAAAAATCTTTATTTATTCTTGTAAATCAATTTCATCGCCTTCAAAGTAATCTTTGAAGTCTTTGTACCACTTATAAACATTATTCTGCGGCATGGTCACCGAAGGCCTTCTGCAACATCCTGAACGTTTCCGCAGCCGAAATTTCATTCCGCAAACAAAATTTAATGGCACTTTTTTGCTCAACAAAATCAGGCATTATAAACATCGAAGAAATTACTTTTAGTCGTCTAGAAAACACAACACACAAAACACAAAAATAATGACATTGACATGAAATTTGGCACAGATGTCAGTAACAGTAGTAGCAACATAAAAAAAAAGAGTTTGCCCGCATTGGTTCGCTCGCGAATTTTAAATTGAAAATTCACCTTAGTTTATGCCCACAGTATTGGTATTAATACCTCTGGTATTAATCGTTAATTCGTCCGACCTTTTCCATAATGTAATCAACGTATGTTTTAAATGCATCGCTTTGTATATTTGCAACTCTAGGAAGTTGTTCTATTATATTCGTTCCACTAGAGAATGAGTACACCTGATATCCATGCTCCTCGACATAGCTTTCCTGTTCCTAGCAAAGCAGCTTGGACTCTTGGAATTATGTCAAAATCCAGCAGACGATCTCGTTCGATTCTAACATTAAAGTCAGTACACCACCTCCCTACGTCGACCCTAGAGTGGTCGGGACCGAAACAAGGAAAACCAACGGTATCGTCTCGTTCCTGTCGCTGCGCCACTTATAATATTTTGCTTATTGCGTCGGCAGTGATAAGCATATTTTGTTGACATGTAAATTAATTAATTTTTTATTATTTTATTTTAAAAAAAAATTATTTACTTTTTTCGATCGGGCACTTACACTTCTCTTAACTTCTCACTTAATTCTAAATACGATGAATTCTTACACTACCTTAAATACTAAATTGTCGGCGAGATGTTGATGCGACGAAGAGAATCAGGTGACCTCCTAGCGAACTCGTAGCGGATGCGATAAGGTGTTCAGCGGATGGCGCGGCTCAGGTGTCGGCATAGTTGTCACGAATGTGCCGGGTGATTTCTTGGCTACTTGGAGTTGGGATGCACGGCTCGGGTGTCAGCGTGTGCAACCTTGGACTGATGTTGGCGTCTAGGTGCATACCAGGCAAATTCCATCACGTAGCGATGTACCGATGTTTTTGCCGTGGACCGTGGGATGAAACTTATCCGTCGTTAACTTGTATCTATAGCGACCTTTTCCCCTATTTCTACTGAACCCTGAGGGGCATTAGCTACATCGTTGTCGTTGCCTTAGTTCTACTCACGCACAAGCACAATTTACCCTTCTTTTTTTTTCAACACGAGCAGATCCCACTTCTGATGCTATAGAGGAATTCATCTTCTTAAGTTAATCTTATCTGTGGTGCATCGACCCGCACGACCTTCTCGCTTCGATATTCCGAACTCGAATGCGATCACAGATCCTTTCTTCGGTATCTATAGTATAAAGGGATTTCACTAAATCGTTCCACTCTCAAGGGTAAAGTGTAACTCTCTTCATACTTACATAATTCTAAACTCAACTGCCAGGAATGCTCAAATATCCTGTATTCAAGAGCATGCATCCTTCGATACACTTCTAATAGAGACACTCCTCTCCATGACTTAGTTTTTGCTCTAACATATGTATTATATTGTTACGCCTGGGTAGTTTCCAGATGGTTACTTCATCCACGGACGCACGTAACAATGATTTTGAACAAATAAATTTATACGCGGGCTGGGATTTTGCCTCCAGTTTTTCCGTTGTATATTAAAGCGGACTACATCAACGAAACGACAAGCGAAATGACATGGAAAAACAAAAAAAAAAACAATAAATGATTTCAAAGAAAACGCCACAGATTATCTTGCATTAAATTTCTGTTTATTCACTAGTTTTTTATATGTGGATTGATAAATTTCTCTTATAGGAGGTACATATTTCCAAATGGTTAAATGATTTTAACATTATATCAATCTCATTGAGAATGTCAGGTTTTTCACTTATTACGAAAAACCTGTATGTTCATACAGATGTCTTTCTCACAACATAAAAAAATTGAGAATCTCAATTAATATATCCTGAGACAACATTTGGTAACATATCCATGCTATGATTATTGTTCGTGATGATATATACTTAACATTAGAGAATATCTTATGCTACTGGACTTTTAATTCAACTGGGAGTTTAATTTGTTCTGTAGGGGTTATACTAAAAATGGTTTTTATTATTGTTTTGATGTCATCCTCTGACTGAATATAAATAGGTTCATCTCTTAAAATACTATGAGATTAAGAACACTATATTCTTGGAATCTGACTTACAAAGAAGTTTTAGACCGCATGAGGACAAATATAAATTTAGACGCAGTGGTGCATTGTTTATCGCTTGACAAATTCTTTTTAAATCCATTGTTACAAGGTTCCATTTTTACAACAAGTTCTTAAAATTAATATAAGTAAATACCTAGTTGCTAAATATCTGGTCACCGATGTTTTCTTCGCCTTCTCCGGGTGGCTGTTTATTATCTTGATGTTAGCTGCTATTTCTTTTCCCCCTATTTAACTTAGCGAGTTCAGGCTAAGGATAAGTTCCGTCATGTAAATATCTCCAGACCACCTGTTAAAGCTGAACACGTTTTTTATTTTGTTTGTTAGTTTTTTGTTCACCGCTTCATTGAATTTTAATGCTTTTATTGTTTGATTGTTAAATTTAAATTCATTTTAGGTTCGCTTTGCGCATTTTCATTGGGAATAACACGTGCTTTTTTGTCTTCTTAATTTTAATTTTATCGCAACGTCGCGGTTAAAGCACGTTTTTACTGTCGTATATATCGACTGCGCCAGTTTTATCGATACTCGATATTCAAAAGAAAAAAAGGGGGAAATCGATTTTTTAGAAATAGGATGAAGCTTTTATTTTTACTTTTACTTTTACTTTATTCACTTTCACTATACTCTTGCTTTAGGTTCTCCATATAATACGTCTCGACTCCTCGAGGGTTTCCAAAAGAAGGAAGAATGTGCTCCACTTCGGCTTGAAGGAAGTCGAAGTCGGAGGAAAGCGAAAAGAGCGATAAGCCTTATCGGAAGCACAGACTAGACTTGTTTGTTTGTACAAACGATATTGATAATTGGTTCGACAGACCTGATGTGATTTGAATGCGGTGGTATCCTTTTTCAGCGTTTGACATTTTTACGTAAAAATTGCCAAGTGAATCTTTTTCAAACTTCATTATTTTAACATCAGTCAATTTGATTTGATTTTTTTGGATATACATATTGTAGTTTGGTCCAATTCTCAAAGATAAGACTTTTAAGTCAAAGAATGATGTTTCGTCTAGCTCACTAACGCAGTATGGTTTTCCAGTTTTTTAGCTGTGCGAATAATATTAACATATTGGTCAGGAGTGTAGATTGATCCAGATTTCAGAGGTTTTCTTTACGGCACGCTCAATTACAGTCACCTCGTTTTAGGTATGTATTTCCTTTAATCAAAAATGAATGGCTTATACTGTTCAAATTAGGAAATATTTGAACGGCATAAGTATACGTTGCAATCATAAACTTGTTTTTTTGTTGCCCACAACAGTTGTCAGAGTAAAACACTACATCAAATGATTGGGTTGACTTTTCCTGGAGGTTTTTCAGGTACATGAAAACACAAGAACCGATTTCGTTTGCTCCCCTACCGGCTTCGCCCTCGTGCCATACAAAGCTTCTTTACTTTTCAACTCGCAGATGGTGAAGTTGAAGTTGAAATTAAGCTTGGACACATAATAAAAATTGCTGGACTCTCCTTTGGGATACTGGAGAACAGCTTGGAGGTCATAAACAGCGACGATGTTGGTTGCATTGGCAGATTCTTTATCCTTTTCTTTTTCTTCGCTAGAAAGAGTCGCGACTGGGCAAAGAATTGTCCATTCTTGTGAATTGTTTTTCTTACTTCGTGCCAACTTAACCAGTAATTGCGATCGGTTAGTAGGGAATCTAGGACAAAAAAGATTAGGCATGTTCCCTTAAATGCAAAACAACACCTACGCCCTCACGCTGTCAGTTTAAGAGTTATAGTTATGACGGGTTGAAAGAAAAAAAAGTATTTTTTTGCTATTCGTTCTGTATATCTAACTAAAAATCACAAAACGTTGACTTATGTCAGTTTGCGACGACATGTATTTCATTTGCTTTATAAGGACATGAATTCAAAAAATGTATTCTATTTACTTTAACCTGTAACACATCCTCATCCAGATTGACCACAGCTTGAAGTGGCTTTAATAAATGTTGACCAATTAAACCATCGAATTCCTTATTTTGAAATTTAGTTAGTTTCCAACTCATCCATTTGTTTTCTTCGTTAAACTCTACTGGTAGTTCTGGTATGATTTCTGTGTCTATAGTTGTCTTTCCCGTAAGAGTATTAAATGAAATAGGTCTGTCGCATTGATTCCGTTTGTACCTCTTTAGCTTGTCCTTATTAAAACAAATTCTTTAAGTTAAACAAACACAATTAAACTTTTTACAATAAAATATCAATTACAACTTCAAACTAGGAAAAGACACAACCACTCTGCTCAAAGCTCGATTTCAATCTCCGCGAACGAACGAAAGAGGAAAGGAAAACAAAACGCACAAATATTTAAATTAGCATCAATACCGTTCACAAATGCTTGAATTATTATTGAGTTGTTAACGGAAGGAGAAAACTGAATTGGCTTGGTCTCATCAAATTCATATTTTAAATTTAACTTATCCAAAATTTCCTTTAATTGATTAAAATATTCCGTTACATTACCTTGATTTTTGATGGTAGAGGTTGTAGTAAGTAGTCTCTCGAATCTTTGAATCTTATCAGCTTTGATCCTAATGAGCGGATGACTTGGGTTGCTACACCTTGAAGTTTATTAATGACACTTCTTTGTAGAACAAAATTATACACAGCAGCATCGCACTTGAATAACGGAAGTATTAGTTCAACTTCCCGGATAAATGATGTCACGTGATTTGAGTTGCTTCTGGCTTCTCTAATCAAGTCATTTAAAGGTATTTGGTAACCACTTGTTGTCGGTTGGGCCATTGTGACGGTTCAAGTAATTATACGGAACTTTATAATTGTTTTATTTTTATTTATTTATTTATTTATTTATTTTTTTGTTCGTCATTTACATCTTTTGATGAAAATGTTGTACCGACTGCACCAGATAAATATGTATAAAAATACATAATATACGTAACATATATACATATTATACTTATTATACCTAAGTATACATAATTTCACATTTATTGATGAGTCGTCTCTTGCCGTAGATTTTTGCTGGGGTGTTGGGCAGTGGGCATGTTTCTGCCGTACTCTTCTGGAGAAACCCTGGTGTATCTTCCAACTGCCCCTGATGGTGATGTGAATGAGGTCCTGTGTAGTTTTCGCCAGACCAGTATGGTGGAGGATTTTCAATGAATGCGGTCGATTGTTTGTTGTTTGCGACCTGCGCTATACCGTTCCCTGAGTAGGTGCTGGACGTCGTAGGTGTTGTATGCCAGCTTGGTCGTTTTTTCAGGATGGATCATTTGGCGGGTTCTGGTTATCCAGTCCTGTCCCATGGAGATGATGTTTGCGAATATGGGGTCGCATTGCTAGTCTATCTATGCAATCTGCCATGATAACAGGCATTCTTCCGCGGAATTCGAATATGCCTAGTCCTCCTTCAGGGATTGGGACGTGTAGCACGTGGTTGGCACAATGGGCTGGTAGGTGAAGTATTGTTCCAACGTAGGATCTGATTTTAGTGTCAACTTCCTTTAAGATCTTCCGCGTGGTCGAAGGCTTCTGGAGTGTAGGGATGTATTTGGGTATAGGGTAATGCCTTAGGATGACGAGTTTTTGGTGGGGTTTTAGAGGTGCTCTCTTTATTTTGAAGCTCTGTGAAGAGTGTTATCGGATTAAGATTGCATTCCCCACCCGGCGTAAATTGGTTACCCAAATATCTCATCTGCTTCTCTGTCATAGAGCGTTGATCATAAGGTTTTCGTACCTGGCCGGTTGAGATGCCGCAAATTTTTTTTTCTTGCTGGGTATATTTTGTAGGTGAATCATATGGCTCTATTGTGGGTTGATTAGCATGCCTTTTTCCTCGAGGAAGCGGCTTGCGGTGCCCGGCATTCTCTCCGCAGCCTCTTTGGTATAGGAGACGAGGAGAATGTCGTCTGCGAAGGCGTGGCATCGAGGTCGTTCAGTTCAGTTCGATTCCCGAATGGTTGTTGTTGAGCCTGTTCAGCAGTTCATCTAGGACTATGATGAAGAATCGGGGAAAGCGGGTCGCCTTGTTTTACTCCTCCATTAATTTCTATTTGTGCTGTTCCCGTGCTGGACGGTATTTGTGTTGTCAGTCCACCTAGATGCTCGAATGTGTCGAATGCCTTGGCGACATCGAGTGACAGTGGGGCTCCTTTTTTTCGCCTGTTTTTGATGATTGTGTGCCGGGCCAGGGTGTTCGCAAAACAACCGTCTACGTGTGAGAAGCCCCTTTGGTTCTGTTGTAGTTCAATCCTGTTGAGCCTTATTTTTTATAAGGGTTGTTCTGCACTTTTTGAGTATAGGTGGTGTGTACTCTAATAATAGCATGGCGTTGCCCGCCCTTGTCTCCAATTCAGAGTTGTAAATAGCATTGTGGACGTGTCGATGGTGTTGTCTTAATCCTATGTACGTTGCGAAGGCCCTGTTACAAATCCGACACGTATTGTCCTCTGCAGTTGGTGGTCCGCGGCAATAGCGGCGCTGGTGTTGTTGCCGGCTTTTGTCGGAAGAGTAGGATTTACCACATCTCTCGCAGATGTAAGTGCAAGGTGCTGGGGTGGGCGATGCTGGCATTACCGTATCGCAGGCTTGCCTGTTTCTAAGGTTATACCATATAGTGATATCGCTGTGATACTCTATTGCTAGCGCTCCTCTCTGCTCGGTCTAGTGGTGCCCTGATGTTGTGGCCCGGTAATTGGCTGATCGCACTATGGTCGTTTAAACGGGTGTACCGCGTCGCGTTTTTTTGTCACGTGTTTTTATTTTTTTCGTTTTTCGCGGAGCACTTTAATAACACGTCTTGCCATTTCGACGGTCGGCAAGAGTGTCATTTCTTAAGAGAGTCATAGTTACTCTCGCTAAAGGGTCGCTGACTAACTGCTGTGCTTCGCCCTTTAATACCCTACGCAGCCTGGATACATTCTCCTTTCCAGTGTATCGTCCTTCCACAGTTGTCGATTTGAACACTTCCTCGAAATAGGTCCACTCACGCCTATCATTCCCAGAAAAATCATCCTGGACCACGGACTCCTGAAAACTCGAACGCCTTCCTGAAGCGTTATGGACGGGTGTTGACTGTTTTGCCTGAGCAATGTTGCCCGTCAACGATCGATGGTTAACTTTGATTTTCTGGATCATTTCCAACCTTCCGTCGAGAACCTTGGGAAGTGAATGTGCCGGATTTCTAACTGCGGGAGTTTGCTGTTGCCGCTGCTTCTATGCGGAAGTTTACTGATCCACCGACTTCATCATGGACAGTGGTAACTAGTTGTTCATCTACGTCACTTTACTGAAATTCTTCAACCCTCCGCTGTGTATCGGTATATGGTGTTTCTCCATCCTCACTAAGCTTACACGTGTTCCCCTCACAAAACCATGATGTGATTGTATCAAACTTATCAGGACCGAAATTAGCGCATGAATAATGCCACCAACGCTTGCATTTGTCGTAAGAAACCATCTGCCTTACGACATCTTGGAGCATAAATATCCTGATGTGATGTGATTTTATTTACTGAAAGTACCCTATGGTATAATTTAATTCAATTTACACCTTTAAATTAATTACTTACATTCCTTATGGATTCCGCCTTAAAACGAATGCACGCCGATTACTTGGTTGTCTGATTTTTAAAGAAAAAAACCTCCACACGTGTTATGACTCGAGACGTTCTTCCTCCTTCATGCAATAGCCAATAATGCCCATTTTTGAATGTTCTCTTCTCATAAGTTCTATTTCCTTTTCCATTAAACGAAAATTATGTTTTGGGCTTTCGATTATGCTTGTCGCCACATCGTCATCGTTTTGTTGTTGTTTGTTGTCATCGTCACTTCTCATCGCCGTCACTTTGGTGTCTGCCGCTTCGGAAATGGTTTTTGAAAACGTCTTCTTCTTCGCTGTTGTATGCATCCATAGCGGTTTTTCCATCGTATATGTCGCCTTATATTTCCATTGCCGCTGTACACTTTCCCCGCTCGGTCGATGGAACGGCACCCAATCGTGACTTTAGTTCAGCTTTGGTGCTTTTCTTGTCTGCGCACATTTTCTTGGGATATTCCCGAATCCCACTTCTGAGATTGTAGGCCGACATTAACAAATGAAAATAAAACGACACAACCTTTCGTTTTGACTCCTCGATTGACAATGATCTTTGAACTTCGATTTATTTATTTCATCGTTTTATGTTTCGTTCAGTTTCCAGTGTTGCCACATTATTTATAATAAAATGAATACCAAATGGTTTTTGTTAATCTACTTTATTTTCCTACGTTTACGGGGTATTTTTTGTGTTATTTTCTATATTTCTATATTTGAAATGTTCAAGTGAATTGCCTATTCAGTATCCGGAATTTTTTTTACGCGTTTTCTGTTTAGACTTAATTTGGCCAAGTCGGGGTGGTATAGCGTAAGCAGGCGGTTGTACTCTACATTAGAGCTCTCTTGTGCCCTGATTCGACTTGCGTCTAATTTGATAAGATGTACTCTATCTAAGGTTTTAACTCTGGAGAGTCCAACGTAAGTCTGCCCTTCACTAAATATAGAGGAGCTTATGTCGAGAAGAGCGCTCGTCAAGTCAAGACTAAGGCCTTATGATTTGTGGATAGTAATAGCATATGCTAAGTAAATAGAGAATTGTTCCCTGTGAACATATATATATAGGTACACACGTTACTTAATATCTGAAACTTAGTCTTGACTCGTTCTAGTACGTAAATTAAATTAATATTTTCCGTTAGATGGCATTAAAAATAAAAATTATTACTACAGTACTCCGAAGTGACATCTAACAATGAAATGACGTTTCCAATGGCAAAACTACAAGGTTGTTTTCTGGTTTCTTGAGTTGAGTGAATGTAATTGGCTTTTAATCCTGAGAAAGAATAACGCCAATGGCATAATTGGACGCGTCGATAGTTAATTCAAAAGATTTGCTGAAGTTGGGATATGACAGAAATAAGTCTTTGGAGGTAAGGGAATTTTTAATTTTATTAAAGGAATCCATAGCAATAGGATCAAGAAAAATTTGAGTTTTTGCAGACTGTGCTTTGGACGTACGTCCCTTTTCCCCCCTTAAAAGGCATGTCAGGGGTTTCGCAAGCTTAGCATAATCCTGCACGAAGCGACGATAGTAGCCTGACAGACCGAGGAATGATCGCAAATCTTTTAGAGTTTTTGGCATAGGAAAATTTTGGATTCCCTCGACCTTTGCGGGGTAAGTTTTTATTACTTGTGAAGAAACGATGAACCCCAAAAACTCGACTTCCTGTTTGAAAAAATGGCAGTTATCAAGCTGCACTTTCATATTAGCATCATGGAGTGTCCTGAAAACTTTCTCTATGTGCTGGGAATGTTCGGCTTCTGTTTTGCTAAAGATGATTATATCGTCGATATAGACATAGCAAATTTTACCGATAAATTATGTTCCTGCAGTTTCATAAATATTTTTTCTAATGACTCTATATGTATGTCCTTCTAGACTTGTTGAGAAAATTAGTATGTCGTCATAGATGGACAACACCGATTTTGTTTATATAATCACGAAGAATGTTATTCATCAACCTTTGAAATGTGGCAGGGGCGTTCTTAAGTCCGAACGGCATTCTGACATATTCCTATAAGCCTGATAGTGTAAAGAAAGCAGTTTTTTGAGTATCTTGTCCTGCTACCAGGATAGCTAGATCTAAGGTGCTGTCCAAAATACAATCAATGTTTGGAAGGGGATACTTATAATCTATTGTTGAATTTTCTATAGTCTACCACATTTTTGTTCTCCTGAGTTATCTCTCTTTTTGGGAACAACTATTATGGGTGAGCTATATCCACTACTGCTTTTTCTAATGATCCCTTGTTTTTCCATTTCGTCTAGTTGTTTGCCTACCTCTGCTTCGTGTTTAGGTTAATTTGTTGATCTGTTGTGGTTTTTATTTCATGAACCACTGTTTTTGTGTTTGTTAACCGATCACCTTCTTTAATTTTTTTGTATTTCTTTAGCAGGTATTGATAAACCTTGCTTTTCTAGTTCATTCAAATGATTCGTCTGAATGTGGCTAACAGTTTTATCTTTTGTATAGCAGATTTCGAAAAAAAAGATTCGATTTCGGTTTTTTTCGACTGTCCTTTATTAGACTTCTTTACACTGTTGAATCTTCCTTAAGACTGATTTTACTTACAATCTTTTCCTAATGTCTACCTTATGCTACTTACAGTTCTTTATACTTCTGCTGGTTCAGGTGCACAAGCGAGCACAGGCAATTCCACGAATCGCCACAATCTGCGGATGTTCGCTATACGCAACGTTAGCATTTGTTTGGGTTTTGCAACGCTCTTGTTCGTGTAACCCTATATCTATATGCGTTCGTGGAATTGCCGGTACGTCGTGTGACTGGAATCAGCAACTAAATTATATTGTTTTTGGGTGTGGGGGAATTGGGGATTGTAACTGCTAACCTCACTTGTCTCTAGCACATTTACCTCGTGTAGTGTTTTAGCTAAAAACGGAAGCCGCACGAGTGTTTTGAAGTTTTGTGTTTTGTGTTGGGAGTTATTCTGTTTGTGTACCTTTTCTATATTTAAGTTATATCTGTCCTGACCAATATATTTATGCAAAATTTCTCTAATACTTGATAATGAATATTTGTCATAAATTTCAACGGCTAAAGCGCCTTAGGCACTGTTGAAATAAAAGACAGTTTATTATGAAATACACAAAAAAACAGTTTATGATGAAATACACCAAACAAAAAGACAGTTTAGCCAGCAAAAAGGACGCGACCAGAAGAATCTTGCGACTGACATTCGAAATCGAACAATTAAAGAAAATGGATGCCAGTCGAATAGTCGAAGTCAAAGGGATGCGTTCAACAATGTTAAAAATAAGGATTTCATTTTATTTAACAGGCACGTCGCTATTTCTAAACACTGAACACTAAATGCGGCATATTCCGTAATATTACAATGTTTTGAATAATATCTAGTAACTGACTAATTGTAAATACCTTACTATTATGGATGGCTTGATAATTGCTGTTTGATCCTTAGATGATTTATAATGTATCTTCAGCTTCGCCTTGCACTCATCCCATGTTGTCGGCACATCACTGGACAGATAACTTTTTACGGCACCAATTATTTTTTTCATTGTATATTACCCGAAACACTTGTGGAGCTTGATCACCAAAGTCTGTTAACACTTGTTCAATATTCTCAATAAACGATGGTAGAGTTATTGCTTCACCACTAAACGGTTGAAGATATTTTATTTCTTTTTCAATAATCGCTCTCCAGCTTTGTGGATGGTTTTGCCTCGCAAGAATTTCTGTCAATGTTACTAGACCTTGTTCGAGCGATGCTTGCTGTTGAGCCATTTTTAATTTTTCTTTCGGCTTGTTTCTTTGTGCACTTGTTAAATCGTTCTTCAAAGCACTTTGTTTTACTGCCTTAAGGGGGGAATAGGGTTAATTCGTGTAAAAAAGGGCACATTTTTGTGATTTTTTTTGATGAAACAGTTAAATTATATTTATTAAAACCAATGGTAGATACATTATAGTATGACATTTGAAGAATATTGTGTAAAATTTTCATCGAGAAATATTAAAAAATACGGCAATGGCAGCAATTATTCTGGAGCGTCTCGGAAAAAAAGGAAAAAAAAATGACGGTGCCCCTCATAACTCGGTGCTGGATCATCTAAAATCAAAATTATATCGTTAGATAATCGCTTTGTCCAGGTAACGCTGGAGGGGATTTTCGAAATTTCAATTTACTTTTTGGCAACACTTTGACGGAAAAAAAACGCGAACATTTTTTTGCGAAAAAATCGGTTAATTTGTTATTGTAAAATGAAAAATATTAACAAATTTGATAAAAAATCTCTCCACCGTTACCTCGTAAATTATGTACAGAAATAGTGTTCAAAATTTCAAAACGATCGGTGCAGAAGTTTTGAAGTTATGAGGGGCACCGACTTTGAAAACGTGAGTTGTGGGAAAAACGGTTTAATGTTTTGAACACTAAAAAATTTGGGATGAAAGCGAGTTCTATCGGCTTACTGAATCATCGATGCCAGGTCCATAAAGGATGTTGCAATCATCCATGATGTCCAAACATCTTTTTGCTCCTATCTACGATGAATCCTGCCTTCTTTTGTTTGTTTTTCAGCTTCCTGCTCTGCTCGGCCTATACAATATATAACAATAGCGCGCTCGAGTCAGGTAGGTATAAAAATAGTCATAACTTCGTCAATTTTGTTCCGATCGACTTGAAATTTAGACGCAACATTCTTGAGATATTATGCATTCATTTAAAAAAAATTAAAAACCCTATTCCCCCCTTAAGTGAAATGCAATTGACTGCTCCTGTAGACTACAAGAATTTTTTGAGAATGGACGCGGAAAGGTATGAACAATTACTTCTTCTTGTGATTCCCTTTATACAACGGAATGATACCCAAATGAGAGAAGCAATAACACCAAACGAGCGGCTGTCGGCAACTTTAAGATTTCTGGCTTCTGGTCAAAGTTTCGAGGGTCTTAAGTTTCTGACAAATATATCTCCACAGAGTTTAGGATGCATTATAATTGAAACATGCGACGCCATCATTTTATCATTAAAAGATTTTATTAAGGTAAGTAAATGACAAGTATGAATTTCATTGTGTTTAAAAAAAAAAAAAAAAAAAAAACAGCAAATTAACTAAATTCTTCGCTATTAAACAGACGCTGGAAAGGATTTGATTGAGCGATGATTTTATCAGAAATGATATGTGCGTTGTTTTTTCGTCGATTAACAGGAGATGGGGTTGATGGGATATCCAAAGTAGTTGATGTGGATTCCGGCGAAGTAGAAAAACAGGAGTAGCCTGATAAAGATGGATGAGCGAAATTTCTTTGCATGTTTAAAAAGACGGGTTGTCGATTTACGTAGTGCGGATATAAATGACTTATGCCAGTGGTATATTGCTGAGGTGCGGCTTGACTTATACTACTCATACGCGTGAGCTGACCTAGTTGACCCTGCATCAGTGCATCATCTATTATGCGTTTTGCATAAATCTGCTGCGATCTTTCCGGCTTCCTAAAAATAGCTGCCCAACCATCTCCAAATATCTGGGAGTCATCTCTTTCATTTCGATTTGAATTGCTTTCCAAATACTCGGTGGCTTTTTTGTAAAAAATATCCTTCGCCGTCTTTAGTTTTATTTTTTTTAGAAGGCTGGAAAAAAAAATTAAAAATCAATGCAACAATAATAATAATATTATTATATGTAAATAGTTTTTTTCTATTTGAAGATGCCAGGAAATGCAAAAAAAATGGGAGAAGACAGCTGCCGCATTTAAAAATCCATGAAATTTCAATCATTGCATTGGGCCTATAGATGGCAAGCACGTTCATATAAAAAAAAACAGCAAAATCAGGCTCTTACTATTACAATTATAAAAAAAAAAAAAATTTTAGTATTGTTATGATGTCAGTGGTAAATGCAAATTACGAGTTTATGTTTGCGGAAGTAGGAGCTAATGGTAGAGTTTCTGATGCAGGCATTTTTGGGCAAACTAAATTCAAACAAATGCTTGAGAAGAATCATCTTAATGTACCGCAACCTGCTTCTTTACCAATGTCCGAAGACGTATTTCCATACGTCTTTGTTGGAGACGATGCATTTCCCTTCATGGAAAACCTGATGAAGCCGGCATACCCTAACAAGGGAAGAACAAGTATTTAATTATCGTTTGTCACGAGCACGACGCATCGTGGAAAATGCATTTGGAATTCTTGCAAATAGATTTCGTGTTCTTCTCTCCAATATAAATTTGAGCCCAGAAAAACAAGAAATAATAACTCTTTCTTGTTGCTACTTACACAACTATTTAAAAGTAAAAAATCCTTCAAACTATTTAAAAAGTAGTGCAAATTGTGGATCAGCAAAAGATGATGTTCCGGAGGACTATCTACTAAACTTGGAGATTTCGTAAATACATATTTCAATTCCATCGGGGCTGTGCCATGGCAAAATAATTGTTCTTAATTTAACACATATATAAACAATGCATCTATTTTTCTATAAATAAATAAAATAAAAAAAATTACTCACTCTTTCCATTTCTTCCACACCATCAAAAGTTGATATCCCTTCAGCCAATACTTCTTGATCGCGCAAAAAATTCATCAAATCAAAGTACCATAAAGTCGGTACATACATACATATCTTCCTCACCGGCACCGGATTTTTCGCACTTTAGAACTTTTGTTAACTCTTTTCTATATGCCGTTTTCAAAGTTCATTTTCTTTTTCACAATTTCTATGCTGGCGTTTTCATCAACTTCCTTATATTTTTCCAACCATATTTGCCACGATTTATTTTTCATATTTTTGTCTTTATAAATATCACTTTTACTCATCCACAGTGATTCTTGACTTTTTTAACAAATCAATAAATTCCTCGACAAACGACTTACTTAAAGATGCCATTATTCCGCATACTCTTCAAAATTTCCGAAAGAATGACAAAAATCGTCAACTGCGCCACAGACACGCTACCGATCGTAAATTCTTAGAATAACATCCGCAACCACACACACTACCGATTGCAAGGAAATCAAACATATTTGATAACTTGCGATCTGAAGCAAACTGCCCCACACACATGACGATCTGTTTGAATCGTAACCAATCCATTCAATTCGTAGCGTGTCTGTGGCCCGTTTTAACTAGAGGAGTTGCACGAGTTATATTACTTGAAACAGCTCGATTAAAAAAAATACAATTTATTTATGACCTCTTGGTCTTAACTTCAGTCCAGAACTGATTCACAATTCAATTTTATTTTACAAAGAAACCTATCTTGCAAAGGTGATCCCACGATTCCGCAACATTAAATTGGGTCACAGTTTGCCCAGACGCTGATTATGCGAAATCGTGTTCTCACCTGTGCAATTACAAGTATCGGATGTCATATGGAGTGTGAAAATGCATAAGTTCCCTCGGTGAGTGTCCGGTGGGGCGATGTCCTATTACTGGGGCAAGCGGCTGGCATGTGTAGGGTTGCGGGGTATGTGAGGTGGCACGTATGTGTTGGATGCAGTAAGGTGATGAAGTTGTTGGTTGGCCAGGGGGCGACGGGTTAAGACGTGGCCGTCGTAACTCCTCCCCCCTTAGAGTAGAGCGAAGGCCACAATGATGTCATTGGGGCTGGAGCGGAGGGTTGTAGAGTCGGGCCTGGAACTGGGGTGATATGGATCTTCTTTCGGTTGGGGATGATGATGATGAATATGATGACGACGGTGAGTGTGATGATCGTTGATGTGGTAATGTGGTGAAGGATGTCGGTTTTAATGCCTAGGCTGGTGAGTTGGACATTAGTTTGGAAGTTGTACTCCTTCAGTTTCTCCAGGTTGAGGATATCGTTGGTAGAATTTGCCTCGATGATGCTGTCCGGTGGTGGTGAAATATGGACTTCGTCCCAGTAGGTGTTTGGGTCGTCTTCGTAGGAAACGCCGTTGACCTCGATGGAGCAGTTTTGGAAATGCAGGAGTCCTGTACCTTCTATGGATGTAAGTTTAACACTGCAAGTGGAATTTATTAGTATTCTTGGAACATTAATAAATAAGATAAAATTAGGTTCTGGTTGTAAGATTTCTTCGGTTTTTCCAACGTCGCTAAGAGGACAGTTAGCCGCTTCGTTCGCCATTAGTTTGCCGATACAGCTGGAGTTCTTGATGTCTTCCTGAGTGATTGGTCTCGAGCAATAATACCATCTTTCTATCTTGGGGCAAGGTGCATTGAAGTACTGTATGCTATTTTCATTAATGCTTATGTAGGGTTTCGTGATTATGCGTTTTGTATTATTAATAGGGAGTGTGATAACATGATAGAAGAAGGAAGTTTGGGGTGATATGATGGGTATGCGTATGTTAAAGATAATGTTACTATTGTTGTAATATGCCTGCAAGCTCAAAAACTCATATATTTGTTCAATGGATATTGTTTGTATTTTTTGTTTGTTTAGTTTCATTTTAATATTTTTTAGTTCTTCCCCATTTAGCAAAAATGATGGGATTATATTTAGTTTACTTAGGGTCACTGCCTCTGCGATATTCGAAATATGATGGGTTAGTAAATCGATATTGAAATTAATTTGGTTAAGGTATTGCATTTCAGCTAGTATGTGTTGTTCTTTTTTGACAGTATTTAATGTTTTTCCTAAAAATTGTGTTATTTTAGTTTGTTCTTTATTGATGTGGGATGTAATGTTTTTGAATCTTTCTATGGTTTGGTAATTAATAGTGTGTTGTGTTAGTAGTGTCTGAGTGTAGTTGTTTAAATTTGAGTTTATATGTTCTATTTTCGAGTTAATGTCGTGTGCGTCTTGTGCGTCTTGTATGGACGTCCGAAGAAGAGTTCGTAGGGGTGTGTTTCGTAATTGAGTGGATGGCATTGTTATATGTTATAAACGCTTCTGTTAGGATCTCGTCGTGGTCAGTGCTAAGCTTTTGTTCCTTTCTCTTGGACAAGATAAGTCTGTAGATTTCCGTTAAGGTGGAGTGGAGTCTTTCGACTGGAGAGTTGCTGCTTGTTTGTTGGTGGGACGTAAAGTGTATAGATATGTCATGTTGCCTACAAAAGTCTTGGAAGATGTTTGCGACGAATTCGGAACCCTGGTCGCATACAATTTTCTTCGGAATACCATATAGGGAGATAAAGTTTTTAAATGATTTAAGGATAGTTATGCTGCTTCTACACCTTAAAGTGTATCCACTAGCGAAGCGGGAGAATTTATCGATTATGGTGAGGACTTGGTTGTAGTTTATACTATAAATGTCCATATGAAGAATATCAAGGGGTTTCAGGGGAATTTCTGGTTTCATGAAATGTGGTTTTGGAGGGTTCCTGTCGTATTTAAGTATCTTGCACTTGCCGCAGTTGTTCAGTGTTTTCGTTATAATGTTTTTCATGTTTGGGAAGAAGAACTCGCGTTTCAAATGGAGGTGGGTTTCGTTTACACCTCTGTGATTTGATCGTTCGTGATAGTCGCGGATTAATTTTTCTTGTTCGTCGTCTTGCCTAACATCGATTAGAATTTCTGAACAGCGTACAACGCGGAATAGTTTGCTTTGCGAAAAATATTTTGAAAATGTAGATTGAACTATTGGGAAAATTTCGTCCGAAGTATAAATGGCACTAAGTTTATTTGGGGGAAAAAATGTTTTAAAAATGTCAGTCATCGTATTCTCGTCGTATGTTGCTCTGCGTATTGTTCTTCGTTGTTTATTCTTAAAAATGTTTTCCACTGTCATTGGGCTTCCTGTTGTCTTTTTTTCTAGTATAACTTGTATATTGAATTCGTTTAATGTCTTCTCGGAAATGGGTATGT
The DNA here is from genome assembly GCA_958301585.1 of Merodon equestris. NCBI lineage: Eukaryota > Metazoa > Arthropoda > Insecta > Diptera > Syrphidae > Merodon > Merodon equestris. Next base: position 47,570,276 of record OY284413.1, read on the forward strand.
GGTCATTTAGATTTTCCTGAGCGCTATGGATAGTGTTGATGTCGTCGTCGTTGTTAAATAGTTCTTCGTCGTTTCTTTGGTTTAGGATTTTTATTCGACTTAGTGCATCAGCATTGGTGTTTGCTTTGCCCTTTTTATATATAACTTCATAGTCGAATTCCTCCAACTTCAGACGCCACCTTATGAGTCTTGAGTTTGGTTCTCTTAAACTCATTAAGTACGTAGGGCTTATGATCCGTTACTATTTGGAATTTCCTTCGAAATAGGTATGGTCGAAAGTATCGCGTTGCCCAGATGATCGCCAGGAGTTCTTTTTCTATAGTGGAGTAGTTACATTCACTACTAGAAAGAGTTCGGCTGGCAAAACAAATTGGCTTGTCGCTTCCTATGCGACCTTGGGACAAGACGGCCCCTAGCGCAAAGTTACTCGCGTCTGTTGTTAGGACGAAGGGCTTACTGAAGTCAGGGTGCTGTAGAATCGAGTCGTTGATTAAGAGGTTTTTGCAAGTCTCAAAGGCATCAATGTAATCTCTATCTATTTCGATTTTCGCTCCCTTCTTTAGACATTTTGTAAGTGGTTTCGTTAGTCTAGCTAAGTCCCTAATGAATTTCCTGTAGTACCCTATTAGACCTAGAAATGCCTTAATTTCTGTACGGGTTTTGGGGATGGGGAAGTCTTTGATAGCTTGTATTTTTGCGGGATTCGGTTTGATGCCTTCAGGGGTTATTATGTGCCCTAAGAAAGCGATCTCCTTATGCAAAAACTCGCATTTATCCATCTGGATTTTAAGATTGGATTCTCGTAGCTTGTCGAAGACTAGTTTGATGGATTCAAGGTGTTCCTGAAGGGAGGTTGAGTAGATGATGATGTCGTCTAAATATACGAGGCATATCTTCCCTATCAATTCCTTCAGTACATTGTCCATCACCCGTTGGAACGTTGATGGTGCGTTCTTCAACCCGAAGGGCATTCTCAGGAATTCGTAGTGCCCTCCTTCGACTGTAAATGCTGTTTTCTTGACGTGTTTGGGGTCCATCTCGATCTGATGGAACCCACTTGCTAGGTCGAGGGTGGTGAAGTATAGACATTTTCCCAGTTTATCTAATATTTCATTTATATTAGGTAGCGGGTATCGATCGCTTATGGTTTTTTCGTTTAACTTTCTAAAATCGATAACCAACCTCCACTTTTGCTGTCCGCTGGCGTCATGTTTTTTTGGGGACGATCCAAACGGGGGAGCTCCACGGGGAGTAACTCTGCTGTATGATGCCCTGTTCTAGCATTTTCGAGATTTGCTTCTGAACTTCTTCTTTATGTATGTATGGGTACCTGTAGGACTTCGTATAAATTGGGGCGTCATCCGTAGTATTTATTTGGTGTTTTATTCTATTTGTAAATGTTAATTGCTCACCCTCTACATAGATTATATCATTGTAAGCCTTACAGAGCTTCAGTATGCATTTTCGCTCTTCTGTATTTAGGTGGCTGATGCGAATGAGGTTATTAACGTCTTTTGGGGGTAGGACTTCGTTCATCTCTTCGTTAAAATTATGGATTTCACAAAAATTTCCAGGTTCGTAGTGCAGGATGTCCAAGGGTTCCTCTAGTATGATAGACTGTTCAGTTTCTGCATGGTTTACGAGTTCCACGCTGCTATACCCGTTTTCAGCATCGTAAAGCCCCTCTGTTATATACAAATTGGGCTTGATGTTGGTCGAGTCGATTAGAACACTGCCATTCATTTGATTAACAGGGAGCTTGGCGAGGATTTTGCTTTTAGCAGGAACTGTAAGCTTTCCGGAAGAGTAGTTGGGTTTGAGGTTAATGGTTAAGGTGGAGTTCTTTGTAACTAGGACTTTATTTTCGAGGTCGATTTTGGTTCCGAGTGCTAACAGTGCATCTAGCCCTAATAAGCCATCAAAAAAGTTGTGAAATTGGAATATTAGGAATCTACCGGTTTGGTTGAATTCTATGAAAAAAGGCAAATTTACTTGCTTAGATAGTTTGTATTTTTTAAAGACAGGTGTAATGTGGACAGGTTCGCAACTGATTTGCTTGCTGTGAGGAATATACTCTGGATTGATGAATGAAGTTGAAGCCCCGGTGTCAAGGAGGAATCTCAAGGGTCTACCGAAAGGGGAAGAAATGTCAATGAAAGGAAGTGTTGTTGGGTGGGTTTTCGGATCTAAGTATCCTGTTGGTTCTTTGAGGCTAGATTGGAAAAATTTCCATCGTTTAGAATGTTTGTGAAATTGGGATTCTGCGGGTGATTAGCGTGTTGAGTAAGGCCAGTGTGTGTATTTCCTGATTCTATAGAATTAAAGTTGGAATTTCGAGTTTGTATGGTTGGGTTGGGGCGATTACGTGAGAATGTTGTTGAGTTGCCGGGTATCCGACTTTGTTGAGTCTGTCTAAAAGAGTTAGTTGGGGTGTTCGTGTTTCTTCTAAAATTGGGATAGGGGGGGTCGTATGTTGCTGTCGATATTGATTTTCTCTTTCTCTGAAAGGTACTGGTCTTGGGTTGGGGTTGGACGGTGCTGGTTGGTTGGTGAATCGTTTCCAAGGGTTCTGATAGTTGTTTTGGGTCAAGCTATTTTGTGTCTGTGGTCTATAGGAGTTGTTGTATGCGGGTCTAAGGTTAGATGAGTATCTCTGGTAGGAGATATTCTGCTCTTTAATGCAGTAACTGAATGCTGTCGCCAATGAGTGCGGCTGCATTGTTCTAACCCTAGAACCTAGCGGTTCTTTAAGACCACTCAAGAATGAGTTGAGACACATCTCGCCATATAAGTCTTTCTTCGCTTTGATAACGCTAGGGTCACTCTCGTGAATCAATATGTTGTTACAGAGAGCTGATTGAATCTCAACCACCTCTCCGTAGAATGATTCAATCGAGTTCCCGTATTGTTTTAGGTTGTGCAAATCTCTGATAAGTGAGGTCTCTGTTCTTTTGTCCGAGTAATGGAGGATGAGATTCTTCTTAATCTCGTCCCATATGAGCGGGGTGCCGTACATGTTAAGCACCTCATTAGCTTGTCCCTCTATTTTATTCCTAATTGCTCTTAGGAGTATTTGCCCGTACGGAGTGTTGTCGGTTCCCCGTATATAGAGAAGAATTTCCTCAACAGTGTTGAGAAATTCATATAATAATCTTGGATTCCCATCGAACCTAGGCAGGTCCTTGATTGCGTCGGGAATCCTCAGGGAGTTAAATATGTCCGTTTGGGACGTAGTTGGATTTCTGGGGTTTTGGTCGGGCATGGTTATGTTATCTTGTTGAATACTATTGTTGAGACTAGAGTCTGAACTTCCAAAGTAGGTCTCAAGGGGGGTTTCAATGGTGTTCTCTGAAATCGATGGTAGTTTCCTAGATAAGTTTCTTAACTGGTATGGGAAGAACCTGCTAGTATTGTCTTGTTTTTTTTGTGGGGTTTGGCATCTGATTATATAAGTAGGAAGGTAAGGGAGGGAAATAGTTGGGCTTTCCCAATCGGTTTTATTTATAATTTGTAACAATAATTTTATTATATTTTTCTTCCTTATTATTATTTTTTGTATATATATTTCAACAGAATAAAGATGATTGATTGGTATATATGTATTTATATAGTATATGTTTTTATATGTTTATATAGTATATGTATATATTTCCTTTTATTATATTACTTATTTATTAGTACAATAACTTACATATACAACATGCACCCAAAGATAGTAGATGGAAACATAGTCGATGTGCGGGATCTTGGTGGAATGTAGGAGTTCTTGAGGTTCCGTGGTGGCCGTTCTGTTCGCGTACACTGCATGCATTTCTTGAATATTTTGGTTTGGTTCAAATATTGGTATTTTGTTATGTACACAGTATATATATGTATGTATATATTTTAGGTGACAGTACACAATTGGTGATGCAGATAATTATGTATTTGGATTAGTTTAAAAAAAAATCAACACAGCATATAACAACACGTCGTAAGAATTTTGAATGGTTTATTTTCACAATTGCATTTATTTGGTTATTGTTTCTTTTTATCACTGTTTATTTTTTTTTTTTGGCTTGTTACTTTTTTTTTTTTTTTTGCACAGCACAATTAATTAGTCTCGATCGTTATTGTTTTATTCCTTAGTATTTTATGAACGCGAACTTAACTGGGCACCACGCCGTAGACTGCGCCAGTTATATTACTTGAAACAGCTCGATTAAAAAAAATACAATTTATTTATGACCTCTTGGTCTTAACTTCAGTCCAGAACTGATTCACAATTCAATTTTATTTTACAAAGAAACCTATCTTGCAAAGGTGATCCCACGATTCCGCAACATTAAATTGGGTCACAGTTTGCCCAGACGCTGATTATGCGAAATCGTGTTCTCACCTGTGCAATTACAAGTATCGGATGTCATATGGAGTGTGAAAATGCATAAGTTCCCTCGGTGAGTGTCCGGTGGGGCGATGTCCTATTACTGGGGCAAGCGGCTGGCGTGTGTAGGGTTGCGGGGTATGTGAGGTGGCACGTATGTGTTGGATGCAGCAAGGTGATGAAGTTGTTGGTTGGCCAGGGGGCGACGGGTTAAGACGTGGCCGTCGTAACTCGCGTCTTCTATGATATCCTAACACAGCTATTGCAAAAAATGCTATTGTGAGAATGGCGTACGAGTATGTTCTTACTTGGTTTTAAAACACTTCACAAGAGTCAGGCTGATTCGTGGTTTGGGTATCACCATCAGCTTTTCCTTCGTCAACACGAAGTGGAAAACAAAACAAGCGAACAAATAAAATGGAAAACGACACAACTTTTAATTGCCAAAGTAATTTTAATTATTTTATTATAAAGTAATATTTAACATATGAAGCTTTCGCGGTGGAAGTCTGGTTAGAACTAACTTTGTTTTATTTATGCAAATTACCTATCGCTGTCAGAGAATCCATACACATCTTCGTATTTCAGTTTTGGTATTTTCGAATGTCTATGCATCTTAAGGGTAAAGTTTGTTACTGAATAAATATATGGAATATTATGTACATATATGATAAAAATATTTGTTCACAACTTACTGACAATATTAGCAACAATGGTAAAATATTTGCCAAAATATTGTTCACTTTTTATATTTATTTCACCTCGCACCAGAAGCACAAACAAGAAAATGAAACTACTTAGCCGCAGAAATGTGAACCATGAACAAAGCACAGAATCTTTGTATTCGTGGGACTCCCCGTATTTAGAGTAAAAAATATGTTTTTGTGTATGCTACAATGTTGCCAGAGTGTGTTGCTAACGCGTGTTTTAATTTTTTTTTTGCATTTGCACAAGCAATCCTAAACTCTGGTAATGTTTTTATATGACGGTCAGAATGACCGGTTGGTATATTTAGGTATACCACATATTTATCTCTGTAAAATGAAATCGCACGAATCTAACATTTTGTAAAATTAAAGATTTCATAAATTTAGAAAAATACATAGTATTCTAAAAACAATATTTTTTTGTAATTATGAACAAAACGTGATGAACTGATGCAACCGGTCATTTTGACCGGTTGGTAGTTCTAGTGTTAAAGATGCCATTATTCCGTTGATGCATACTCTTCAAAATTTCCGAAAGAATGACAAAAATCGTTAACTGCGCCACGGACACGCTACCGATCGTAAATTCTTAGAATAACATCCTCAACCACACACACTACCGATTGCAAGAAAATCAAACATATTTGATAACTTACGATCTGTAGCAAACTGCCCCACACACGATCTGTTTGAATCGCAACCGATCCATTCAATCCGTAGCGTGTCTGTGGCCCGTTTTAACTTGAGGAGTTGCGCGTCTTCTATGATATCCTAACACAGCTATTGCAAAAAATGCTATTGTTAGAATGGCGTACGAGTATGTTGCTATTTGGTGCCTGTCCTTCTCTGTTTGCATTTGGGTAAGGTATTGCATGTTTTTTGTATGCAGTTCCTTCATTAGTTCCAGTGAAAGAACTTCCTCTATTGCTGAGTTTTCGGATGCAGGATGTAGTGTAGGTGGTAAGGCTTGAATGTGTACTAATTCTTGTGAAACTTACTGTTGATCGTTGATGGCTGAGTATGACGAGTCCTGCTGATATCTCTTCCACTTGGGGGATGTGTTGGCTGTTGGTTGCACTGCATGTCGCGTTCCTATCTTCTATCAAACCTATTATACACTTATCGTTACTTATATCTATGAGACTTAATCTCTTACATAAGTCAATTCTCTTACATTTATCTGATATTCCATAAGCATTATCATCTTTTCTTAAAACATTCCTATTACTTATCTTATTTATCAATCCATTACCCTTTTTAATTGGAATTAACTTTAATTGTTCATACATTTCCTTTTTTGTCTTGGGTATATTAATTATATAAAGTTGGAAGCGATTTTTACATCTGCAAACTTAAGTGCTTGCTCTGTGTTTGAAAATGGTAAAACATCCTTATCGATAGTATTAATTATAACATCTAGTTCCTTTTTGGATAAAATATTAGAATTTATAATGTTGGCTTTAGCTAATTCTATTGCATATATGATATTTATTAGTTCTTCCTTTATTATTTTTATCTTATAAAGGATGGTCCAACGAAAACGCACGATGATAATTGTAAATAAAACCAAAAGTTTTTAGAGAATTATCTTAATATTTTTTATTATGATAGAAGGATCTATGACAATTATGTATAAAGCAAAATATTGACCAAATGCTCGCCACAGCTTCGGTGGCATACCTCTATCCGATGGTCCTTATTTTCAATGACTCTGAGACATAATTGAGGTTCAATGTCGTTAATGTGCCGAATTATCTCATCCTTTAGCTTGAATTGTTCTTGGTTTATTGACGTACACTTTTTCTTTTAAATATCCCCAAATATATACATAATAGTATTACATTAAATTGGTATTCTATCGTACCTTCTCATATTATTTTTTCTTTGTATTGATCATTAATCATAAAGTTAACACCACGCTCTCCTGATGAGAGGAAAGGGGAGATGTCACCTTGAACTTCTTTGCATCAGGACGTATGCCATCGGAAGTGACGACGTAGCCCAGAAATTCTACTTCCGTCTGCATAAAGTGAGTTTTTTCTAGATTAACCTTGAGCTTAACAGTATCCAGTCGTGACCAGACGGTGTCTAAATTCTTTAAGTGATCTTCCACACTATTACCAAAAACGATTATGTCGTCTATATAGACATAACAGATTTTGGCGATGTAGGGCTTTAGAACATCGTCTATCATGCGTTGGAATATTGCAGGGGCATTTTTCAGCCCAAAGGGTAATCTAAGAAATTCGAACTTACCATTCATTGTCGAGAATGCAGTTTTCGGAATGTCTGAGGGTTTCATAGGTGGAATCTGGAAGTCAGGTTTCATAGGTGGAATCTGGAAGTCAGATCAAGGGTTGAGAAATACTTAGCGTTGCCAAGGCTAGCAAGCGTTGAATTTATGTTGAATTTTAATCGTTGAATTATGTCCGCTATGGTGACATTGTTCAACCTCTTGTAATCGATTACCATCCTGCATTGTTTTTCGCCATTGGTTTTGGCTTTTTGGGTACAACCCAGATGGGCGAATTGTAAGGGCCCCTGGATGGTCGGATTATATTTTCCTCAAGCAGCTTCGCTATCTCCTTTTCAACCTATCCTCTCAGGCAGGCTGGGTAGGGATAGCTCTTCATGTAGATTGGTTTGTCGGTGCTGGTTCTTATTTCGGCGAGAATGGATGTATCGACTACTTTTTTTGTATCAATGGGAGAGAGAGCTATATTTTTTGGTTAGTATCAATAATTTGGATTTTATATTTTCAGGAAGTTTTGGACCTATTATTAGGTTAACATTCATGGAAAGGTTTTTTTTAAGCGGGATCGCGATATTTGGTTTTATCTTAAGCACATTCTCTTTCCTATCCACTACTGCCTCGAGTTCCTTCAATGTATCATCCCCGATGATACCATCGAAGGTATTGAGACCAGGCAGCACATAGAATTTGATTATTGTTTTGTCACCAAGGCGTTCAAAGAACTTCCCTTCGACAGACTCGGAAATGAGGATACTACCGCCAGCCGATTGTACTTTAAAGGGTTTGTTAAGACGGACTGTCGGCTGTTTGATTTTAGCACTGATAAAGTTCTTGTTAGCACCCTTATCGACAAGAAACTTTCAGCTCGTCGCCTGCAGCCTCCTCCGCGACTTCTTTATATTCTTCATTACCATCCTGCAAGTGGTATACCCTTTACTGTTTCATGAGGATGTTTGCGGACATTGCCTTCCGTTTGAAAGGATTATGAGAACCTGAAATCCTGCGGTTCATATAGTTCACTTGCCTTGATTGAACATTGTTATCCACTTTCATTCTTTCTAGGGGCTTTGGTCCTACTAGTCTAGAGCCCTATTTCGATATGATTCCATTAGAGCCTTGACCGTCTCTTCGCTGTATGCCTCGGTCTTATGTTTGTTAACCATCAGGGATAGCTGATGGTTAACAGCGGCATAGAATTCATCAAGCCTACTACTCTTTTGCGTAAGCTGGTTAAGTTTGTGTTCCAGCGTATGCATATCGCGCTTGTCTGCGTAATGCAACGACAGACACTGTTTCATCTTCCGCCAGTCGCAATCAAAGATGTTGTATGAAATGAGGGCGGCGTCTGCCGGCCCTCTAATCTTGCCTCGAACGTGTTGCAAGATCGCTCGGTATATTGGTTTCGATTTGACTATTTCAAAATCCTTTAATATTCCCTCTACAGCATGCACCCAGGATACTGAGTTCGGCTTCGTTTCGCGGAGAGCTGAGTTCGACGGCCTGATTGACTTTAGGGCCTTTTGCAGTGGGCGGGATCGCTTCCGTCGTCTTGCCTCTATCGCCTTCAGTTGGCTAATGATGGTGTTGACAGCTCCGGTCAAGTTCGTCACTGAACTTTGTAGCTCATCCATTATAAATATAAGCTACAAAAGAATTCGCTCACCTGGTTCGATTTAAGCTTATATATTGGCACACTCTAGCACAATGAATTATTATCTGCCTCGCAACTCTTTGATATAATTTTATCGGCTTTTGACTTGGCGTAGTATATTTGCTCATTTGGGATCGGTTTTTTTACTAAGTTGGATCTGGACCCGGTGTCGATCAGAAATTGCAATGTATTGTCATTCCTCGTCCTACACTCAAAATAAGGCAACGAGGAATCCGTTAATTTAAAAAATGAATTTGCATATTGGGCAAATTCCATCACGTAGCGATGTTGTGTAAAGATGTGTTTGCCGGGGACCGTGGGACTCAACTTATCTGTCGTTAACTAATATGAATAAATTTTGAATAAAAATAAATTAAAAACACTTACATATTTTTTGCTTTGTTGTCTTTCTCGTCAAACCTTCACAAAATGATCGGCAAATACGGCCACGCCGCTCTTTTCTTTTGCCGGTCATGGTATTCCTCGGAAGCAACTTTCAATATTTGTGGGATTTTTTTTTATCTCCTCGATAAATGATTCTACATCAAATACTTCCATATTTGATTTTTTTTTTATTAAAATCGAAAATAATTCGCGGTAAAATGACGCATATGTGCATCGCACAATACAAAACAATGCGTCACCGCAAGTGTGTGTGCACCACTCAATTTATTTGTAAGTACTGTAAGGCGCAAGGGCGGTGCCACATCGTCACTGTGCGTCAATAAACCGCATGTGTGCACCGGGCCTCCCGAATTTATAGGAAAACCATACTCTCCCAAAGAAAGCAAGCAATCAACAAACTTTGCCTCTTCATCCGAATTGAAAACAGGTTGCCTTCCAGCCTTTCGTAAATGTTTACCCTTGAGTTTATTTAAAATGGTTCTCCTTGGAATGTTGTATTTTTCTTCGGGTTTCCTATGGGAAATTTCGCCAGAAATTGGAAATTTCTTCCAGACAATTTCTTATGGTCTCCTCCGGGTAATCGGCGTATCTCCTTGCTCCCAATTTCCTTTTATAGTTTCTTGGCATTTCTACATAAAAAAATTGTAGTTAGTTTTTCACATAAGCATCCGGTTTCAATTATAATAAACATAAAAATTGAAAACAAGCAATATTTAATTCATTGGGGTTACTTTGCTCCAGTGCAAAGTCGAATACGCATCTCAAGTGTGTTCCCCTTATCAACAAACCCACATATCTAGAATGGAAAGCATCCAACGTCGGTTCCTACGTTTCGCCCTTCGAGGTCTGCCCTGGAACAATCCCTTGTTCTTACCACCCTATCGAGACCGTCTTAAACTAATCAACTTGAGTACTCTGGAGGAAAGAAGAAGAGTATCCGATATAATCTTCATTCATAGACTTCTTACAGGTACCATTGACTGCGCCACCCTTTATAACTCCATATCTCTTAACACTAACCCCCGTAATACACGCAATCCTCGTCTCTTCTATCTATCCACCCCCCACACCTCATATGGCTCCAATGAATCCATTTCCCGTATGCTGGCAAGTGTTAATTCGAATATTAACTTCGACTTCAACCTCAGCACTCCATGCCTAAAACTCCGTCTTCTCAATAACCTTTCCTCCTTCCAGTCTTAGTTTCTAAGGTTTGCGCTATATTATAACTAAAAAATGTGTACTTACTTGTTCAAAGTTCACTACACTATTTAGTACGCACCAAATTTGTCACACAAAAAAAAACACAAATCTAAGAACAGAACTTCACAGCTCAACTGCTTCCTTCCAACTGCCGGTAAGCGATCTATTCCACATCGTTACAAATATATGTGTGTATACGTAACGGTAGTTTCGATCCATAGAACGTAACTTGTCTGAGCGTGAACCAACAAGAAAACACTTTTCGTCAGTGGCGCAAAGTAACCCCTGCTGGGGCAAATTAGCCCCGTGTTACGGTACTTCTGATTCGTGACTACCAGAGCCAGCAGTGTACCCACGGCCTCCGCCTGACCCGAGGTCCTTCACGACGTTATTTACATCGCAAACGGTGTCTCTCGTAACCTCCTTGTTCGGAACAATGTCTCCAACTTATTCCGAAATCTGCTCATCTTGCTTGTCCCTGAACTCTACGCCTTCATCGGTGATCAGATCACTATGTTTACTTTCTCGAGAATATCGTAACCGATGATAGCTGCGTACTGCATGTCTTGCTCCCTTACCACATGAAAACTGATTTTTATCTTCATACCATCCAGCTCGACCTCTGCTTCGAACTTCCCCAGTGTGGTCACCCTATTCTGCCCGATTCCAAATAGGTTTCGCTTTACTGGTGCAAGCTCCACGTAATCCATCGTCACCAACATATCGTGTCTAAGGAAACAAATATCACTGTCCGTGTCCACCAGTGCTGTCAGCGTATGACTCTTCACCGAGATATCCTTGAAGAGTCTATTGGAACCCACTACCAGCATCACTCTAGCCTCCCGTATCGGACTTGCACCGTCACCTGTCATCCCATTCTATTCCTTCTTGCCATAACGACTGTAGTAAAACTCTCTAATTTATTAAAAAGGGTTATAAAAATCCTATAGGATCGAAGATATGAGCAGCCTCAGATAGTAAGTTTCTTTTGGTGTAACACGAAACATCCTCTGTAGTAATTTTGAAGGAAAAGCAATCGGTAACAGGATGCCATCTCAAGCCTAACGTCTTAATAGATGGGTTTGCCGATACAGACCATATCCAGTTATCTTCTCTTCTTTCCAATGGGATTTCGTCGAGAAGGTCCCTTGAATTTGCCCTCCATTTGCGAAGATTAAAACCAGCTTCTTGTAGTAGTCCACATAATTGACTAACAATTTGTTTTGCTTCCCTTATATTACATCTAGCTATAAAATCATCCATATAAAAGTGGTCATCTATCATGGAGGCCCCCTTTGGAAATTTCTTCTCGCCATCTCTAGCTAAATGGGTTAAGCATCTTGTGGCTAAGAAAGATGATGGGCTCATACCATAGGTGAGCGTAGTCAGTTGGAAGATCCGTATCCGTTCATTTGGCGAGTTTCGCCACAAAATTCTCTGAAATCGTTGATCTTCAGGATGCACCAGAATCTGCCGATACATTTTTGCAATCGGTTTTAATCTGAATTGGAGCAGAATCGTGAATATATCATTTTGTATGACAGGCCCAATAAGCAACTGAGAATTCAATGAATGCCCGCCAGGAGGAGAACAGGTAGCGTCGAACACAACTCTTAACTGGGTAGTACTACTATCCGGTTTGAGAACTGCATGATGAGGTAGATAGTAACACCTATCATCTGCTCGCATTTGGTCGTCCTTAATCTCCACCATATGTCCCAAGCTCTGATATTCCGCCATGAAATCCTTGTACAGCCAGCCGAGCTCCGGGTCCTTCTCAAATCGTTTTTCCATGGAAATGAGACGTTGTTCCGCCATCCGCCACGAATCGCCCTTAACATCCGCTGCATCCTTGAAAGGGAGCTGTACTACAAAGCGACCTTGTTCATTTCTTACGTAGTGGTTTCTGAAATGTACTTCGCATGGGTTGTCATCATGTAAGGTCCGCGTTGAAGTTTTAGGTTCTTCCAGCTCCCAGAAACGTTGTAGCATTTGCTCAAGCCCCTCCACCGCGTGACAAACTCGGTACTGTCCTCGGTAGTGTTCTTCGTCCTCTCCGACTAAGACCCAACCAAATTCCGTATTTTGGGCTATCACCTTTCCATTCTCATCATACACTCTTCCCTCTTTTAGCGATTTGAACATTATGCTGGCCTTTAGTAATATATCAATTGTTCCCGATTCGCCGAAAGAAGGATCCGCGAGATCAATTTGATCAATCTGATTTGGGACATTATAATTTACTTTACATTGAGGTATTTGCTTAGTAATTCCCTTAAGCACTATAGCTGGAGAGGAGACCCGAAATCCCGTAGTTCTTGATTTAATGTCCAACGCGACCGATCCTTTGGCCTTGAATGCGGTGTCCCCTACTGCATCTATAGCAAACGAACATTTCTTTCGTGGTAACCCTAAGAACTGGACACAGGCTTCAGTGATGAGAGTCACCTGAGACCCGGAGTCTAAAAGCACCCTGCACGGCTTAAATTCCCCCCATCTATTCTTCACCAGTACAATGGCCGTAGGAAGCAAATTGTGTCCCTTGTTGCGAGGCCTTACTTCGCTATTAGTTGCTGCTAATGCATTTAAGGGAACCTCCATGCTACAGCCGTCTAACTTTCCCGATGGGAATGTCTCCGCCTTCGACCCACTGCAATCTGTTGCCCCGACCCTTCTTTCTGTATGTATAGCTGTGTGTTGTCGTGCCTTGCAAATCCTGCAAGCGCTCGAATTACATGCTTTTACAGAATGACCCGTATTGAGGCAATTGTAACACAACCCCCTTTTAGCAATGAAATTTCGTTTTCCGTTCAAATCAAGATTATTGAATTGAGGACAAGCAGCGATAAAATGAGCACCCTTACACATGGAACATGACTGAGCAATTACTGTGTAAGCGGAACGACGAATTGGTTGTGTGTGGCCCCCGAAACTGACTCAAGTTCGAATTGTCTGGCTTCCAAGAATTCTAAAATGTCCTTAAACACAGGTTTATGCTTTGTAGCCGAAGATCGAGCCCAGAGACCTCTTGATTCAGGGTCCAATTTCGACGATACGACATAAAGAAGCCAAGCATCCCAGTGCTCAACTGGTACACCTAATGACTTCAGAGCTGATACCGATTCGTTGGAATTATTGTAGATCTTCCTAATGCCCGATGCATTGGGTGGAGAGCACATCCTGGGGTGGAGAGCTCGTCCCACGCTTGCTGATAGTTTGCATCCGAAATGCTGATAAGCTTCAATACCGACGCTGCGTCATCTTTGAAGGAAGTCTTTAAAAACTGCAATTTCAGATAAACTAACCGAATCGTGGACGATCGTCTTGAATAAATCTTTGAATGTTGTCCACTCCCTGTAGTCGCCTCCGAAAGTTGGAAGCGAAATTTGCGGTAATCGCAATTCCCCTTGGTGTGATATTGCCCTGTTGGTTATACTACCATTTGACAGTTGAGATAATGCGGTGGCAATATATGATTGATTTGCTGCTAATTGCCTCAACGTTTCGTCAAGATCGCTTGTGCCACGAAGCGTCGATGCCTCATTGCGAATTGCTGTGGACTCCGCGGAATGATCGTCGCGTTCTATTATGTTCCGATAAAAACCCTTTATGTAAAAATATTTTGTTTCAAAATCCCCCTACCGCTCAATTCACCTTCAATTTCTTCCTCACTCAAAAGCATTTCAATCTCCATCTGAATTTCCTCGAAATTCCTCACAATTTCCTCTAACCTTTCTAACCTCACCCTTGCCTCAACTACTGATATATGTCCCTCCCTTGTTTCTACCGTCGCCTTTTCCAATCTGGTTATCCCTCCTTTGATAACTCCTCGTTTTTTCCTTAATATTTCCATAGTTTTTTATGTGTTATATACAGGGTGTCCCACGAGCAGTGTGCCAAAAAGCTAGAGCGTGTAGGTCTAGTCAAGACAAGAAAAAAATCGTAAGGGAGGGGGGGGTCTATTCCCCCCCGTTTAGCCGGGAGGGGCAATTTTCTAAAAAATTGACTTAATTTGGAAAAAAAATTATTAAAAATCAACAGTTACAGCCACAATGCCGTGATATACTTTTTTGTAAAGCCAGAAACCTCTTCTTTCATCTGGTATTTAAATGAATCTGTTTTAAGGAACAGTTTTTGAGAAATTAATTTTCAAACTCAAAATTTTGAAAAAAAATTGGAAAAAAAAAGTTTCGAACTACTTTTTTCAAAAATTGTATGTAATTAAGTACTAATTTTTTTTCCAAAATTCAATTCCCTTATTAGTTTTTAGTTAAAAACAGAAAACCGGATGTAAAAATGTCTTGTAGTTTTTGAGAAATTAAAAAAAAACCAGAATCTCTTTTTTTTAAGAAAAACCTTTTTTTTTGGTTTTAACGCGTCAGGGCTTGTAGGCAAATTAATGTATGAAACATTGACCTCTTTTTTATTATTTTTTAAATTGGGAGTTTTATTATAAAAAATTTTCAATATGATCCCCATTTTTTAGAAGGCAAAGATTATATCTCCTTCTAATGTCTGCACATAAGTCCATGCTTGACAAATTTTCCTGCAAATTGACTCCAGCGACTTCAATACGTTCTCTCAGTTGTTCCAAAGATACTATTTCCACTTCGTAAACATAATTCTTCATGAATCCCCACACATAAAAATCTAGAGGAGTTAAATCTGGTGATCTAGGTGGCCATTCCGTGGGGCCCTTTCTTCCGATCCAACGGTCACTAAAATGATCATCCAGCCAGTTTCTAACCCCTAAGCTGTAGTGTGCTGGTGCTCCATCTTACTGGTAGATTAAATTATCTGCTATCGCCAAAGGAACGTTGTCCATTAAATCGGGCAAAAGGTCTCGTAGGAATTGCAGGTATGATTCTCCATTAATAACGGCATTCAAAAACCGGGACCCGATAACAGTTTGTCCAACAATACCAAGCCAAACATTACAGCTAAAGCGGTGTTGTGATTTATTTTGTTTTTTGTTGTGTGGATTGGTGCTACTCCAATGATGCTGCACTCCGTTCTCTCGTAGACGGTGGATTCTTGAAAACATGCTACGACTGGGACACCTCCGATTGGGATATCTTTCTGCGTAGAGTCATTCGGCTTCACGATCTCGACCATTAGCTAAACCGTAGCAGAAGTGCATGTCCGTTAATTCTTCTCGAGAGTATGAGTTTGACATCGTAATGTGTTGATGAGTTAACATCCAATTTGGAAATGGTTTTTTTTCATTAAAAATGCGATACCTTTTATTTACATTTGGGTTGCAAATATTTTATTTTTCAATAAAGAAAAATTGTAGTTTTATTGTCTTAAGGACCTACCGGGTAGAACCCATCGGCGGCGGGACGCAGACGAAATTGGCAGGTCAGTTTTCAGGCGTTATCAATGAAAAAAAAGGATCCAGGGTTATTCCAATACTGTGTCACTTTATTGTATTCTCATAAAACTCCGAATTTTTTTAAAAATAATAAAAAAGAGGTCAATGTTTCATACAACAATTTGCCTACAAGCCCTGACGCGTTAAAACCAAAAAAAAAGGTTTTTCTTAAAAAAAAGAGATTCTGGTTTTTTTTTAATTTCTCAAAAACTACAAGACATTTTTGCATCCGGTTTTCTGTTTTTAACTAAAAACTAATAAGGAAATTGAATTTTGGAAAAAAAATTAGTACTTAATTACATACAATTTTGGAAAAAAGTAGTTCGAAATTTTTTTTTTCCTATTTTTTTTTCAAAATTTTGAGTTTGAAAATTAATTTCTCAAAAACTATTCCTTAAAACAGCTTCGTTTAAAAACAAGATGAAGGGAGAGGTTTCTGGCTTTACAAAAAAGTATATTACGGCGTTGTGGATCTAACTGTTGATTTTTAATAATTTTTTCCCCAAATTAAGTCAATATTTTAGAAAATTGCCCCTCCCGGCTAAACGGGGGGAATAGGCCCCCCCCTCCCATACGATTTTTTTCTTGTCTTGACCAGACCTACATACTCTAGCTTTTTGGCACACTGCTCGTGGGACACCCTGTATATATATATGTATGTGTAATGATTTACTCACGCGAGCACATTGAGTCTTCGTGGTGTCCTTTTGTCTCGTTGAAATATTGCCAATTGTAGAAATATTCCGTATGTTTCCTGGATCCGGCTCGAAGAACCATTTATGTGCGCACCAAGTCTCAGAATTTTTGGATTTTTTATAATTGATTCCCTTTTAGTTTTTGGATGTTTGTTCCCCCTTTTTTTTTTGGTCAAAACAAGTAATGCAGCACGCTCTCCTTTTAAATGAAATGAAGTTAGTTTTATTTCGACAAAACTGACATTCGATATACGTTCGTAAGTCGGGTTTACATAAGAGCGTAAGTTACACATTGCGTTTTCAGCAGTGTGTACCTTGCCTTCCTCTGCTCTTCCCCTCTGCTGCGTAGCTTGAACTCGCACCTTGCAGTCAAATGACCGGTCCCTGTTGACCACATTTGAAGCACTTCCACACTCTCTCGCTAGATGTGTTACTTCCCCGCATTTAAAACATCTCCTCTCCTTCCTCTCTTTTTCTACTCCAATGTATGAGCTCGATGGTTTACAGCTTAATGATGTTGACTGCTGCACACCGGATGACGTTCAGTGACTCCCTCTCAAGGATGATGTCCCAAGACATGGGCCGCGTACCTGCTCGTACAATCGCATTTGTTCCTTCAGCTCATCCAGCGATCTAGCCTGGAACAGCATTAACTTATTTTGACGGGAATCCGGGATACCCTCGATGAAATATTCGATCGAACTCTCTTGATCGAGCGCGATTGGTTTCGCGATTTCCATCAGCGAGTATAAGTACTCCTGCCACGACTCAGTAGGTTTCTTGCGGTGGGCCTTGTTAGCTATAATAATATGCTGGAGTGCTTAAAATTTCACGACTTCGTACGAACCAAAATAGGATGCTTTCTAAAATGCGGCACATGTAACTTTTAACACTGAAAAAATGCACTATTTAGTGCATATACTTTTAAATATAAAAAATAGGTTTGAATGTTCGGTTAGAAGTAAGTACTTGTACTTGTTTCTTCTTTCCTTGTAAGCTTAGTACAAGTAAAAAAAATAAAGATCGCCGTTTGGCGGCAATCGTTCGAGGTTTATCATCTTTTCAAATGAAAATTGTTTTTGTTCTTTTGATTTTGCAGACCTTTGTTCTTCATTTGGACCTCCAAATGATAACGAATTGTCTATACCCTTGACCGAGTCTGTCAATAGGACAAGTTGTGCCACCTTCTCTTCTTCTGGCGTCAAGTAAATCTATTTATTTGGTCCACCGCCTGTTGCACCTATTTCCCCTTTATTAGAGCTGAGTTTCTTCTTTAGGTGGGATTTGTGATCGCTTCCAAAATATTGTATAAAGAAGAGTATTGACACTACTACTTAACTTATAAGGCAATTTCACGTTTAAATCACATTCTACCATTCAATTACTTCTTTTATTGGATGCCCCAGTCCGTTAAACTTTACGCCTAAATTTTCCCAACAATCCCTTACTTCAGGTGGTCTTTTAGTAAGATTTTTGGCAATGTCGGGGTATTTCTTCATTTCCTCGACCAGCTCTTTAAATTGATTCGTTAATTGTCCTCTGATACTGGTAACGTTACTGAAACTGCTCATAGAGCGTCGACAGGACTTGCTGCTGCTGTACCAATGGATACGACAGAAAGTGGATCGTCACGTGGCCCAAATACGGGAGCAGGATCCGGAGCTAGTGGAGTTGCTGGATCGTCATCGTCGGCCGTTTCAGATTTAACATGGATTCATCCAAGTACACCTTCGCCACCTAGTGTAGCGTATTTCAAGAAAAGTCGCATTTTAATTACATACGGGTACAGTACTGAAAATATACAACAGTGGAAGTATCGTGTAGAGTTACACCATTAGGTACAAGGACAGCATTTGATACGGCCACAACACTTAGTGGTACAGCCACATCAGAATACGTACCAATTGGGTTAGTATGTGAAGGTCTTAATGTTCAATTTTACGGTCGCAATAAGTAGACAGTACAAATCCAATGAAACCGACCGGTATAAAAACAATTAATCCAAAAGAAATGGCTAAAAAATATTACGAGCATGTTAGTAGCAATGCACTATGTGTGCCACAACCTATAGAACAATACTATGTACATGAATGGAATCGATCGTCTAATCCGGATATTCGCAAACTTCCTGAATATCAGGTGCATAATTACGGTGTTCCGAGAATGGATGAAAAGGTACATCAATTTTTGTTAAATCAAGCTGTTGGACAAGAAATTATAAATTATAAATACAAACCTCAGAATGGTTTAATTAAATCCACTAAAGATCATTTTGTTCCGTGGAATCGTAGAGGTGATTCAGTCGATTTTTTTTACCAGCATTAGGTGCTGATAATATAAATATAGTATTTTTTTCGGAACTTTCTTATCTATTACATTTAATAAATTGTTTAAAAATTGTTTTATTTCAAAAATATCATTATTAAATTGGAATTCTAATAATTTACTTAAAACTATAACCGAGAAATAAATATCATAGTAATATTCCGATATATTACCTAGAGGAGCATTGAACAGAAGATGTTGTGGTTCGCAAGACAAAAAAAAATTTATATAGTTCGACAAAAGACTGTTCATTATAGAAATTATTTACAATCTTAACACAATTTCTTAAAAATATGCTATTTACATCAAAAAACTTAAATTTACCCTTTAACCATATAGAAGTAGAAAAAATGTGATTCACTGGCGCTGTTGGCCGCTGTAGAAGAAACTGGGTGATCGTATCACCCTTTCCTCTTTTCGGATCCCTGGTATCTTCTTTAGGTCCTGAGCTGCCATTTGTAGCAGTTTTGCTATCAGTATCTCCTTGGGGTCCACACCCGAAGAAGTCAGGAAAGTTGTTCGATATGTTGCTTCCTTCCATCAGCGTTCCTTGGGCAATCCCGATATCTTCAAGAAGTTGAAGACATCGAGCTTTACCACCCGGTACCCACATTTGCCGGGCGTGCTCCATGTACATAACGTATCTCCGTCCTTTTTGGAGATAGCCTGTGAGATGCACCCAGTGGTCGAGGTCGAACTCGTATGTGGGAACAACCCTTCGAGAGTATCGCCTTCCGAAGACCCGGCATTCCCTGATGTAATCGCTGAATCCACATCGACAGCTGGAGTTACTGTAGGCACAATCGTGGACGACGTGGAAATGGTTGTCGTGGTGGGCGATGCAGAGGAAACTTCCGCCAAAACCGTTATAAATTCGTCCGTAATCCATTCGCAATCTTCCGATTGGAGACAATGCTCCGTAAACGTCGTATAATACGCGCTTACGGAGAGGTTTCTGACGAAATCATGTAAAAAAAAATGTAAATATAATTGAATTTAAATTATTTTTACAAATTGTATCTTACCTTCAGCGAACAATTGCTTAAGTCGATCTTTTGGTGTTGGAGACTTTCGACGATATTCATAATCCCGAGCTGCATCTCGTATAAACTCTTCTTCAGGTCGTACCTCTTCTCCAGGATAGCCTTCCTCACGATCTTCTTCATTATATCCACTGCCGTCAGCAAAAAGTCCGATGTCCATAGTATTAGTATTATGCTCAGAAAACTGAGCATATTGTCCTCGGGGTCCTGCGCGGCTATAATTTCCTCTACTGTCTTCTGCTTCTTTTCCGGGATTTCCTTTTTTTCCAGCACTTTCCTTTTCAATAGTACTTTCTTCCGGAATTCTGCCAAATTTGTGATGGGTTCCGGCCGATTTTCTCCACTTGTCAAATTTTCTTCTACCAGAAATGGCTGCGAGTACGGGATTGACTCGTTGTCCGAAGATATTACCTCTTCTCTTACATTTACTTCCTCCCTGGCTTCCTGAGCTACTTCGATAGTCTCCTTCGATACTGTTTTTCCTTCTTGGATTTGGCATCTTGATTACGATCCGGACTGTAAGTATAACTGCAAATGCTATTATCAGGACTATAATTGTATGTGCAAACTGAAGAATTGTCACTGTCCGACTGATACCATGTAAACTGTGTATTAGCTTCGTTCGACTTGAACATTATGAAAAAGATATTCTGCTGCTCAATTATTTATACCAAAAAATTGCACATGTAAAATTATAACACTGTCTTGCGACGACGACAATCGGCAAACGGGTGCATGGTTACATGATCATGGCCTTTGGCCGATCGTACCGCCCCGTTTGCCCGTTATTACGTAACCAGGCGTCATGCTGATTGGCACAGTAAGCTTTGAAAGGACCATAAACTCCCACGTCCAACGACTGTAGCTTGTGGGAGAAATGTGGTAGGAATGAAATCACGTTATTTTCCTTGACTTTATCAATAACACCTATATCTAAATGGGAATTGTGATTGTCAAGCAACAAGAGCACTGGAGCCGAAGCAGATGGTTAAACATGCTTTATAAAATGATCCATATATTTTGTGAATTCTGTGCTTGTCATCCACCCAGAAGCATTGCCGGCTCCTATGCACTCCGGAGGTTCATCACGAATGAAGAAATTTTTTTTTTTATTTGATGCGAGGAAAGATAAACATGCTCAGAATTAAGTTTCATTCCAGAACAGCTCACTGTAGCACACAACTGTAACTAACGTGCCATTCTCTGCTGATGTTACAGGTCCAACCTGCTTGGAACCTTTTTTGGCTAAACAAAAAGTTTTCAGAGAATTATCTTAATATTTTTTATTATGATAGAAGGATCTATGACAATTATGTGTGAAACATAATATCGGCCAAATGCTTGCCACGGCTTCGGTAGCATACCTCTATCCGATGGTCCATATTTTCAATGACTCTGAGACATAATTGAGGTTCAATATCGTTAATGTGCCGAATTATCTCATCCTTTAGCTCTTGAATTGTTCTTGGCTTATTGACGTACACTTTTTCTTTTAAATATCCCCAAAAAAAGACTTCCAACAGTGTCAATTACATGATCGTGGCGGCCAATTAACATCGCCACGACGTGAGGTAACACGGCCATTGAATTTCTCGCTCAAAAGAGCCATTGTTTCGTTGGTTGTTGTTAACGTACTCAGTATAAATCAACAACGTTATTCATTTAGTGTTCTTTATTTCGATGCTTACTGCTCGGTGGTCAAGATAAAAGAGAGCTACAATCGAATGCTTAAAACTATAAGAGTTAGTGGTACAAGTGTTCAAGTAAATTGCATCGATTGGTAATACAGTACAGGGTGATGCTAAGTACTTGAACACAACTTTCAATGAAGTAGTACATTTAGATATAATATATTCGTACATAACAGCTGTGTGGCAAGTGGCACCATCCTGTTGGAAGCACATACCGTCCAGGTCCATATCCTCAATTTCTGGCCAAGACAAGAAGTCCGTTATCATCTCGCGATAGCGAACAGCATTCACGGTAACTGCTTGGCCGACCTCATTTTCGAAGAAGTACGGCCCGATGACGCCGCCAGCCCATAAACCGCACCAAACAGTCACTCTTTGTGGATGCATCGGCTTTTCAACAACCACTCGTGGATTCTCATTTGTGTACCTCTCCATGGTTGAATTTGTCAAACACTGAAACAAAGAAATGTCAAATTAAGTTGGGCAAAAAAAACTTGACGTTAAGGTGTGACTCACAATTATCATCGTGCATGTTGGGGTTGGGTTGGACCACCCTTTATATATTTTTTTAATTAAATTAGACACCAAAAAAAAGCAGGTCATGGTAATGGCGGCTGTTCATATTGTCTGAAATAAAAAAATCGAATTGTAGAGCTCGGCTTTAGCTCTGTCAGGTCTCCACTCTCCCTCGGAGAAAACCCCTCCTCCCTTTTTAAACACCTCACTCCTTTACCTACCGCGCGTATGCTGTCCGTAGACCGCAGTACACGTTTAATAGGCAACGGAGCAGAGTGATTTCAAAAAGCTATTTGCCTTTCCCTTCACCGCGCGCAGGCTGTCCGGAGACCGTCGTGCACGCTGAGTGAGCGGCTAAGCAAAAGGATTTATATATATATATATATTTCCCTGAAGGGGAAAAAGAATCAACAAAATTGCTCAGTTAATAAAAGACAAAAGTTATTATTTACAAACTTTGCTTTATTTAGGTCAAAAGACTAGCTCGAGTGTGGCACTTTTTCTTGGACGCTCGTAAAACTTCGCAAGACGAATTGCCAAACCAGAGTGTCTGTTCACTGATCGGGCGTCTCCCTTTTATACACCCGATCGTGGGTGTGCTCTTAACAATTTCTATATAAAGTAGTGTTACAATAGGGTTACCCTGCCTATATTATTTGAATATTTTCTAAAAAGGGTTACCATGCCTACTCAAATATAATTTTAACATTTATAATTTAAAGTTATAAAATAACACATTATGATATACATACATATATGTAAGGATGAAAAACTAACTTTATTATGTAAGTATAAAGAAAAAGGAATGTAAGTAACACAAAAGAATATAAGGATCTGCTGATTTCCGCGTGACGGCTTCTTTGACGGCTGCTACACGACTGTTCTTTTTTAAAATATCTGCTGGCTGCATTCCGACGGCTGAATGCTGAATTAGGCTACGGCTGCACTAGTTGTTACATATATATATATATATAAATATACGTATACTGCGTTACAGAATGGATTATTGTTCAGTAGGTCTGTCGCTATCGGCTCTACCAAAATTACTCAATTTCATTGAAAAAAAAAAGAATGGCGGACTGAAGAAAAAAATCTTGTTTTATTTGGTAATTTTTTTATTAAAAATCGTTTATAAAAATAAGAAAATATTTTCGAAAATAAGCAATTTTGGTACGGCCGATAACCATTAATGAGTGGAAGAACATATATAAATTTCAAAGCAATCGGTTGAATAGTTTTTTTTGTGTAATAGTTCTTATTGCTAAGAGCAAACGTAAGATAATGGTGATTTTGGTTGGAGTTGGTATAGGTCTCGTTATTTAGGTTTCTGGGGTAATTCCCTTGTGGTTAGGCATGGGGCTAAGTACGTTGGTTGGGATAGATCGGTTTTGCCTGAAATGGGTATTCTGGGCAGGAGTGAAATTGTGTCAGCGTGGTAAAAAGGGGGTGGTTGCCGCAGAGATTTCCTTGAGGCACCTTAGAAGTAGTTCCTGAAGTTTTCAAGCTTAAGGCACAGTTGCAGGGCTTGAATTAAGTCAACAGGCGCTCTTATACCAAGAAGCCTTACTAAATCACCTTTCAAACCTCACATAAAGGTGTCTAGCGCCTTGACTCCATGGATATATCCACGCAGGATATTTTATTGAGGATAAGGATAAGATGGGAGTAGATCGTTTGGTAGAAAGATTGGATAAAGCTATTTCCCTGCACGAGGTGCTCACGTTACGCTTATCGGCATATTGCATGAATAGACTAGTCTGCCTCCAGGGTTACTGTTAACGTTTCGGTTTTGTTGACAGTTTATTATGCGGCGTTTATTGTTCCGGTTGCCCTTTGTTTCCGCGTTTAATGTGCAACGGATCCCTGATTTGTTTTTGCAACAGCCAGCAACTGCATGAGTGCGGAAAATGTGTAGATTTGTGGATAATTTGTGTTTATTTTCACCAATAATAAATCTTCGATACGGCTCTGGCGAACAAAATTTATCGCATCAGAAGACAAAGCAGATTCTTGCTCACTTTCATCAGTTGGGAAATTAATTTCTTCTTCACAGTTATCTTCTTGTTCGGTAATTGATTGATGCTCTTCAATTGCTTCATTGTCCAATTCATACAATTTTTTTTCCCGGTCTTTTCTCGAATTCATCTGTAGTAAAAAAATATTTAGGATAGATACATATGTAGATATTAAAAAGTTCACAATTATCTGTCTTCTTGCAATCAATCAAATAAAAAGTTTGTTACTTGATTCATCATTTTTCTAATTTCTCCTTCGTAATTGTTGAATCGTCGAATTGGCAAAAGCCAAGACATTCCGCTTGCGAACTATAATGTGGCCCGGACATAACTCGTGTGGTAGGTTTAGTGCTACAACCTGAGCAATCTGAAAGAATATGCACCCGCGATGAAGAGTTATGTCGCTTTATCTGCAGCGTGAGGTATTGGCTGTTACGTAAGGGGTCACCTAGTCGTAGCATGTCGTCGATGATCGCGTCAGTTTTTGCTTCGCAAGAACTTTGCACTCTGAACTTCAATGAAATCTAATGATTTGTTAATGTTAGTTTCTAGGGAGTGAATGTTTTCATCACCTCGTGCACGTGTCGAGAAAACAATTTACAAACCTTATTAATTTTATAAATTAGGTGGGTTGTATAATAATCAAACGCTCTGATCCGCTTTTCCCAGAATAATAGTGGAAAAAGGAAAGGAACGGTTATCTGAAGTTAAAACAATGACGGATATCACAGCTACAACGGAATCCTCGAAAAGAGGTTTATTTTTATTTATCGTATGGATGGACGTATGGGCATATTACATATATATAATTGCACAATGAGATGGCTTTAAGCCATAGTGAAAAACACATAACATAGTATGACGAAGCCTCTAGCTCTGCTTGTTGTACAAACGCTTCCAGTGAGAAGTATAAGATGAATTAATGAGAGAAATAAACTATTGCACCAGTGTCACGAGTAGGTTCAATTCATTACAGTAAAGTATTAAATACAAAGTTTAAAAGTAGTAAAACCATTATGCATAGTACAGAAAAATATAAAGCGTTCCTTAGCACTCTCAATGATTACTCCGAGATACTTGGGACTCTTATTATGTCATAGGGCAGTTCCGTCGAAGTCAATTTCGATTGGCATGTGCGCAAGTTGGCTATTCAAGTGAAAGCAGGCTGACTCAGTTTTAGCTTTGCTGACGGTCGCGTCCATTTCTAGAATATTCCCCCAGTAGTTACATTTACTACTAAGAAAACACTTTTTTTCTTTTTAATAAACTTTACTTTTATTTTATTTTATGAATGAATGAATGCTCGGTTTCTAGGGCAATCGGGCGTTGTTGGCTTCGCGGGAAATCAGGTGAGATCCGTCTGGACACTTGTTGTGCGCGTCCGGATGGATTGAATGAATCAAAGCACAGATCGGGGTTGTAGTTGCGTTGTCCAGCGTCTGGAGTGGAAGGTTCCCCTGTCTTTGACATCAAAGATTAGTATCAGGCGGTTTATGTCAGTTATCAGTTTCTTGGAAGTAAAAAAAACTTTTGCACGTTCAAAAATAAAGTATTTAATACAAACTTCTCAATATTTGGTGCAAAGGCCCTTGGCTTTAATGACACTGTTAACTCGTTTGAGCATGATTTCAACCAGTTTATCAATGAGTTGGTGCGGAATACTGACCCACTCTGTCTGAATCCGGGATCAGAGTTCGTCCAAGTTCTTCGGTGCATTATCATACCGTCCCAGTCGTATTTTCAAAAGAACTCATAAATATTCGATTGGGTTCAGGTCGGGGCTTTGTGCTGGCCACTGCATGGTTTGTCTACTAAGCCAATTTTTATTAATGTAAGCGGTATGCTTAGGATCCCCATCGTGCTGAAATATGACTTCATCCTCTGGGCATGCACTTTCGTCTACGAAGTCTGGCAAATTCTCTTCCAAAATACGAAGATAATCTTCTTTCTTCATTATGCCATTGATTTTCACAAACGGTCCGACGTTCCACCACGTGAAGCAGTCCCATACCATCAAGCCACCTCCTCTATGTTTCATGGTTTCTTTCACCTGGTGCTTTTGTAAGGTATCATATGACTGGTGCCAATAATATTGCTTACCATCTGACTGAAAACGGTTAATTTTGGTTTCATCCGACCATATTACCCTTTTCCATTCATCTACGCTCCAATCCTTGTGTTCTCTGCAAAATTTGAGGCGCGAGTTATAGATTCTATTTTTATAATTTAAACACCTCGATTTTATTTAAAGTTTCACTTTTTTTTATTTCAATTCAGTAATATTCTATAGTCTATATTTAATAATATTTAAATTTCTTATTATTATTTTAAGGATCACTTTCCACTTTGGATTGTGATCTCCGACTGACTTGGCTGATCACCCACCAACCAAAGCATCACTCGCTTTTCTTCTCACCCAAACGCATAAACAAACAAGGGTTTAGCAAATGAAAAAGACGCCACACATCACATAGCGTAAACAAATAGGAGGGATAACAATTAGGAAAAAGACGCTGCACATCACATAGAGGAGCTAACAAAATGTGAAAAGACGCTAACCATCGTATAAACCATCAAGCCAATGCCGATAGCGGACAAGTACACAGAGTGGGGATTAAATTTGGATAGGTGATGGTTGATGGGTGATGTACATACATATATTTATATACTTATGCTTGAGGGTTACCAACGTAACTCGCGCCACTACATTTTTCGTTGATAGTGCTGGCTTTTTTTTGTTTACATGTTAAACCAATTCTTCGAAGCGCTCTACTCCCTAACGGGTTTGTTTATAGTGGCTGCAGCATTTTTTGGTGTTGTTGCTTGCTTGGTTACCATCTGCCGCTCCATAGCTCGAGCATATCTATCAGTAAGCATTCTTGGTCGCGATTTTACTACTTTAAGCGCAGTTACATTGTGCCTTTTTCTTACTTGAAGCACTGTTCGATGGCAAATACCTAACACTTTCGCTATTTTTCGTGCTGAATTATTGTTTTTTGTCATTTCAATAATATTATTTTCCAAGTACCCAGGTATTTTCTTCATTTTTGCTTTAAGACCGATGCAATTGATAAAACTGCTTGATGAATATGTAGGAACAACCTTTCCAGTCAAATTTTTGAACTACCTATTCAAAATCTATTTGAATATCTGTTTCGATGAATTTCATAATTTCATCATAAATTTGTAGGAATAACTGTAGACTTTTGATTCGCTTTGCACTCATAAATTAGTGTTACCAGAAAGGAAAAACTAAAACGTGCAAAAGTGGATACATTGAGTTTTTTTTTGTTATATGGATCAAAAGTTTATTTTGGATTTCTGTTCTAAAAGATGTTTCTATGGTTTTTACTTCCAAGAAAAATAAGGAATTTAACAAATTCTTTGCGATAACTGTATGTAGAAAAATACTATTTTTTATTTGAGTGAGAAGTACAAGTATGTATGTAGGTATTAAAATTACAAAAATGACAACGATTTTACAGAATTGACTTTACAATTTACTCCAGGATTGCCGAGCCACCGAGAACAAACCAACGCACTGCTGAACTGACCCCGAGACCAAAATTAGACTGCTCTTTTATATTTGTCATCCGCTCGATCGTCAATCCAATCGATCTATCAGTCGAGTCAGCTCCAAAGTCCAAAAGAGTTGAGTATCTTATGCCACGTCCACAGTTTCACGGCGAAAGTCAACACCATCCACCCAACGCATAATCCGATCCTAACGATTATTAACTTCAATGGAGTCATGGTATCACAGAGACAGCACTGCTTACATCGCCTCGGCTTTTATGTCTTCCAAAGTAGGTCAACACAAAATCCATTCATGATGAATGCAAACACTGTGACTCCTCAGTAGTAAACAAACCCCATCCATATGGGTCAACAAACGAGCGGGAGATACCGGATTGAAACTCGTGGTGTCCAAAAAAATATATGTTTTATTTACCGAGTACAAAATCAGACTAAGACTTAAGCTACGACATTTCCATAATGTAACCTACGCTTTGCAAAGGTGGTCGTTTGGCGGATATTGGCCAGACGCTGATAAAGCATATTCGCGGATCATCTGTGCAATCACATTGAATTTGATGCGTTTGCATCCGCTGACCTCAATTAGTGTTATTATTTGAGTATTCTCTGTATTGTATTTATCGGATGTTGGCTTTGCTGTTGATGTTGTTGTTGGTGTTGCTACGTTGTGGTTGATGTCGTATTCGTTGTTGTTGTTGGTGCTGCTACTGCTGGTTGTCGGGTTGTTCTTGTAACTCCTCCCCCCTTAAGTCTGAAGCGAGGGTGCTGCCAATTTTGATGGGCTGGACACGAGCGAGGTATCGAAATCAGCTTTAAAACTTTTCCTGCACGTTAGTATAACAATGAGCACGATTCCTAAGATTATTAGGCCCGAGGATAGATATATGTCCCGGAGTGTGCTTTGCCAAGCTATGCTTATGGAAGTTTCCTGTTGGTGAAACTTAAAATCGTTAAACTTTTTTATGTTTAGATGTTCAATTGTGAAATTGGCTGTGATGTTAGTAAAGCTCGTAGGGTAAATGTGGATTCGGTCCCAGTAAGTATAGGATTTATGTTTGTATCTTATGTCGTTGATGTGTACTTCACAATCCCTGTATGTTATTAGGGCTGAGCCTTCGATAGTTCGTTCAAAGTTGCATGTGGAGTTGATAAAGGTGCGTGGAACATTTATCAGCAGTATGTGGTTGTCTTCAGGTTGGGTGATTGATGTTATTTCGCCGACGTCTTCGATTTTGCAGCAGGTTTATTCCGTAGTATGTTGCCGATGCATGTTGATTGTTGTAGTACTTCTTGATGGTTGGACTCTTTGCAAATAAATATTTCCTCTACTCTTGGACATATGTGATCGAAATATTGTATGATATTGGCACTTATAGCTACGTATGGCTTTACAATAATCTGATTAGTTTTGTTTATGGGTATTGGGATGATATGAAAAAAGGAATACGTTGTTTCGGAAAAGTTGGGGATTTTAATGTTAAACACAATTTTAGAGCCGTTGTAATAAGCCTGAAGTTCGAGTATCTCATATACGTGTTCATCGGATTTTAGTTCTAAAGAATTATTAAGCAGATTGTGGATAAGTGAAAGTTCGTTCGGACTCAATATGGTTTTTGATACAACATTGGCCTTGGCTAGGATGATTGCTTCTGAAATATCTCTAATATGGTTGGTTAGGAGATCTATGTTAAAATCGATTTGACTTAAATGTTGGTTGTGAACAAATGTATCGGAATTGGACCGTACTAAGATTAGTGTTTTGTTATTGTAGTCTGCCATATATTCTTGTATGAGATTTTGTTGGTAGTTAATAGAAATATTATTGATTAGTTGGTTTTGTGTATTTTTTAAGTTTTCGATTTCGCTGTTGATTTTCTCGGCGTCGTAAGCGTCCATGTTTCCAGTTATGAGTTTTATTGTACTACCTAGTCC
Organism: Merodon equestris; assembly: GCA_958301585.1. Classification (NCBI taxonomy): domain Eukaryota; kingdom Metazoa; phylum Arthropoda; class Insecta; order Diptera; family Syrphidae; genus Merodon; species Merodon equestris. The sequence continues at coordinate 47,599,987 of OY284413.1, forward strand.
GTTTATGAGTCCTCTTTTTTTGTCTTCGTCTTTGTCTTGGTAGAAGGAGATCTATTTTAGATGATAGCTCTTTAGTTTTAAGTTCTAGAATTTTTAAAGTTGGTTGGATGCTTTTGAATGTTTTGAAGTCTGGAAGGGATTTTTGAATCTGTGCTACATTTTCTACATATTCGTCCAAATTGACAATGTGGATCAGGTTGTAAAAGGAGTCTATTGATTTTGCGTTTCCAAGCTTAATTGGGAGGATTCCTTGGGATCTCTTATATCTCTTATATCTATTTGCTGGGCAGAGGTCAGTATTGGTCTTGGGACGAAATAAAAATAGCTTATTAGATTTTAGGTATATTTACGTTTTTTCTTAATCCTAGATTTATGAAACTTTCTGTTGTTAGTAGTTAAGAGTGTTACTTTCTTATTTTCCTTAACTAAATGCTTTGAAAATCTTGGAGTCATTTTATTTCTCCTACATTCTTTTCTATAGATAACATCGTTTTCTTCTCTATTTTCGGGTTCTTTTCTATCTTTGTTGAGTTTATCTATTCTTTTACAAACATTTTGTTCTAGTTTATCTTTTATTAAGGGGAAGAAATCTTCTTGAAATTTAGTTAGTTCTTTTACGTATTCGTGTTCGTTGGAGTGCTTCACTGTATTGTTAAATTTATAGGAACGTCCATAGAAGAGTTCAAACGGGGTAAACTTTGTGGCGGAATGGATGGAATTGTTATATGTGAATATGGTCTCGGAAAACATTTCGTCATGGTCTGTTTCTGTCTTATTTTATTTGAAGGTTTTAGAAATAATCCTGTATATTTCTGTCAATGTGGAGTGCAATCGTTCGACTGGTGAATTGCTACTCGTCTGTTGGAAGGATGTAGTGTGGAGGTCAATTTGATAACGTTTACAAAAGTCTTTGAATATATTCGAAGCAAATTCTGATCCTTGATCGACTACGACTTTTACAGGTATGCCGCGTAGGCTGATAAAGCTTTTAAATGATCTGAGTACGTTAATACTATTTCTAGAGGGAATTGTGTATCCCGCGGCGAATTTTGAGAATTTATCCAGAATAGTCAGTATGTTTCTATTGTTAATAGTGTAGATATCCATATGAAGGATATCCAATGGTTTTGATGGAGTCTCAGGTTTTTCGTAAGTAATTTTCTGGGGTGTACTTTCGTACTTTTGGGTTTGACAAATTTCACAGTTGTTAATAGTTTTAGTTATAATCGTTTTCATATATGGAAAGTAGAATTTTCGTTTTAAATGCAACAGAGTTTCGTCTATGCCTCTGTGGTTATTATCTGAGTGGTAATCTCTGATTAATTTCTCTTGATCGTCGACATTTCTGATGTCTTCCAAAAGGGTAGTACAACGGATAAGTTTAAAGGAGTTTTTGCTAGCAAAGAATTTAGAATAAACTGATTGGATTTTGTGGAAAGTTTCGTCGTCTGCATAAACTGCATTTAGTTTTCTTGGGGAGAATAGTTTCTTAAAAATATCTATAATGGTATTTTCGCTAAAGGTTTTATCTCTAAGAGTCTTCCGTTGTTTGTTCCTAAAGACTACTTCCAGCAAAGTTAAACTCGTTGAGGGGTCGTTCTGAAATAGGAATGCCGTCATCTAAATTTTCTAAAGTGGAATGAATAGTAGAACCGCTAGTACCTTGGACTGATTCACTGTCATTAATGTTAATGTCAATTATTTGAAGAGTTTCGGGGGTTTCGATTTTTACTCTACCAAGGGCATCCGCGTTAGTGTTGTTTTTGCCTTTCTTGTGAACTATTTCATAGTCGTATTCTTCTAACTTCAAACGCCAGCGTAGTAGTTTTGAATTTTGGTCGTCAAGGTTCATAATCCATGTCAATGGTTTATGGTCCGTTACAATTTTAAATTTGTGTCCGAAAAGGTAGGGTCTGAAATATCTCGTTGCCCACACGATGGCAAGGAGCTCCTTTTCGATCGTTGAATAATTAATTTCGGATGTGGTTAGTGTTCTGCTTGCGAAGCATATTGGCCTATCGCTTCCTATCGGGCCTTGTGATAGTATTGCTCCGAGAGCAAAGTTGCTCGCGTCTGTTGTAAGGACACACGGTTTGGAAAAATCAGGATATTGGAGGATTGGGTCATTAGAGAGGATATTTTTACAAGTTTGGAAGGTTTTTATATATTGATCGTCAATTATTACTTTTTTGTCCTTCTTTAGGCACACTGTTAATGGTTTTACGAGTTTAGCAAAATCTTTTATAAATTTTCTGTAGTAGCCTAGTAGACCTAAAAAGGCTCTTATCTCTTTTTGGGTACGTGGAATGGGGAAGTTTTTGATTGCGTGGATTTTGTCGGGGTTGGGTTTTACGCCTTCTGTGCAGACGATATATCCCAAAAATGCTATTTCTTTTTTTAGGAATTCTGATTTCTCGAGTTGGACCTTAAAGTTCGATTCCTTTAATTTTGAAAATATCTTCCTCAAGCTCTCTAGGTGTTCTTGTAGAGATGTGGAGTATATGATTATGTCGTCTAAATATACTAGACAACATTTCCCTACTAATTCCTTTAGAATGTTATCCATAACTCTTTGGAACGTAGATGGAGCATTTTTCAAGCCGAATGGCATTCTTAGGTACTCGTAATGGCCACCGTCTACGGAGAACGCTGTTTTTGCTACATCCTTTGGATCCATTTCGATCTGGTGAAATCCGCTTGCCAGATCTAGTGTCGAGAAATACAGGCACTTTCCTAATTTGTCTAGGATCTCGTTTATGTTGGGAATTGGATATTTGTCGGAAATGGTTTTCTCGTTCAATTTTCGAAAATCAATCACGAGTCTCCATTTCTGATTCCCATTCAGATCTTTTTTTTTGGGTACTATCCACACGGGTGCACTCCAAGGGGAATAGCTGTGCTGTATTATCCCTTGTTTGAGCATTGATGATATTTGCCTCTGGATTTCCTCCTTGTGACAATATGGATAGCGATACGTTTTTGTGTGGATTGGGATATCGTCCATGGTATGGATTCTGTGTTTGATTTTGTTAGTGAAGGTTAGATCTTGGCCTTCCTTAAAGAATATATCTTCGTATTCTCTGCATAGTTTTATGAGGCCTTTTCTTTCCTCGGTGTTTAAATGTTGAGTACGAAGGAGATCTGTGATATCAGGGTTATTTTGGGGACTATCAAGGCTGACATTGAAGTTATTAACTTCTATAAAATTTGATGAGAGATAGGGTTGGGCTTTAATGGGTTGTTCGACAAGAAAGTTTTTATCCAGGCTAGAATTATTAGAAATTCCTACAAGACAATGCCAGTTTCTTGGTGTATAGATGCCGTCTGAAATAGTGAGGGTGGGTTCGATTAAGGTCTCTGGTATGAAAACATCTCCATTGCGTATGTCTACGGGTACTTTAACAATAGTTTTTGAATTTGAGGGGATTGAGAATTTCCCAGAGCTGAAGTTGGGTTTGAAGCAAAGTGGAATTGTAACGTTAGGGGTTATTAAAAATTTGTTATTTAGATCGATTTTCACACGAAGTTGGGTAAGGATGTCTAAGCCTAAAAGACCGTCGAAATAGTTGTGGAATTTAAAGATTAAGAAGTCAAATTTGCCGGATTCGTTAAATTCGTTAAAGATGTGTACTGAAACTTTTTTATGTAATATGTGGTTATTTAATATGGTAGCTATTTGGATAGGAGGGCATTCTTGGACGTTGAGGTTGTTTGTGAATTCTGGGTTGATAAAGGAAGCTGAAGCTCCTGTATCGACGAGAAATTTTAGGGGACGACCAAATGGGGATGAAATATTAATATAGGGTAGGACAAAACCATGTTTATTGATGTCTAAGTATTCGATGGCTCCGTTGAGGCTGGGTTTTGAAAATTTTCCGTTTCTAAGGCGTGCATTGCGTTTAACGTTTCTTGGTCTCGTTCGTCAAGTACCTCGTCCTGGTAAATGTAATGGTCTTCGAGTTTGGGGATGTATGATGGTGGTAAGTTGTGTTTTAAATTACGGGCGTCCGCGTTATGTACCTCTTCGATGATGTAACGAGGTGTATTATTGCTTCGTCTTGTTTGCTGCGATGTAGGCGGTCTATGCGTTGTTGGTTGTACGTACCTGGATTGGGTTGTGCCAAGTTCCATTGGTTCTGTGCGCTGAGCATTATTATTTCTTAGCGAGAAGTTTGGCATGACCTGATGTTGATTGGATGTATGAGCATTGTTTGGGATACGGGATAAAGGTAAAGGAGGATAGTTATTTACTGGTGGATGGGTGTTGTTATGTGTAAACATGGGCTTCTGTGTATAGCTATTTTGAAATGGTTTATGGTTGAGTTGTGGGGATCTATGGATTTGGTTAGGTTGGGGTAATCTGAAATTCTGGTTGGGTGAGTAATTTTTTTGGTTGAATTTTTGGTTAGTGTGAAAGGATTTTGTAGCGGGTGGACGATGCTCGTGTTTCATATAGAACATATTTAGTTCCTGGATACAATACGAGAGGGCTATTGCAAGCGATGTTGGTTTCATGGCTCTTATGTTTGAGCCAAGTGGTTCTCTGAGACCGGATAAAAATGTGTTTAGGCACATTTCGGAAAAGAGATCCTTCTTAGCCCTGATCACATTTGTGTCCGTCTCGTGGATTAGGATGTTATTATTCAGGGTTGCCTGCAATTCGATAATTACACCATAAAATTCTTCTACACTTTTACCTCCCTGTTTAAGTAGGTGTAAATCTCGTATTAATGATGTTTCGTTACGTTTGTCTGCGTAATGTAACACTAGATTAGTTTTAATCTCTTCCCAGTTCAAGCCAGTTCCGTACATATTCAGTACTTCATTCGCTTGACCGTCTATCTTGTTGCGGATTGCTCGTAGTATAATTTGTCCGAGAGGGGTTTCCGATACTCCTCTTATATGCATTAAGATTTCCTCTACATTGTTTATAAAATCGTGTAATAATCTGGGGTTTTCGTCAAAACGTGGCAAATCTTTTACCGCGTCTGGAATTCTAAGAGAGTCGAACACGTCGCGAAGATTGGGGGTAACAGCAAAGGCTGTGGAAGAGGTTGTCGCTAAGTTTGGGTTCATAGTTGGAATGGATGGGGTAGATAGAGAAATAAAATTTGAATCACGATTGGGTTGAGATAACGATTCAGGTATAGAACTGAGGCTTCTAAATTTAAACAAATTGGAAATTTTTGGATAAGCGGATTTTCTAACGGGGGTTTTCTTTGGGGATGGCATACAATAGTTGAATTTGGTATTTCGTGAAATAAATGTTCGTTTTAAAATTCAATAAAAATTCAATAATCTACGTTAACTTATGTATATGCTAGGTAATCTTCAAAACAATATTTGATATGTATTCGGTCAAATAATTCAATGTAATCAACAATTTTTCTTTCTTCATATGTATCAGTATATAATTTATTTTTGTATCTTATTCGCTTATGGTTTCTATTTGATTTATAATGAATTTGTATAAAGACTCACAAAATATACTCCAGAAAGATTAGATACATATATATCATACACATGTTGTCTTGATTAGCCGTCAAGTTGATGTGTTGCTCCTTCGATGATCCCTCGATGGTCTTCCTGGTTGGTTGTTGAGAATGATTTCGGTTTGTTTTTTTTTTTTTTTTCACACACGCACGAGCTTACAGTTTCTCTCTTTTTTTTTTTTTTTTGTTTTGTGTTCTTTTCCCGGTCGTAAAGAGTAGGAACTCACAGTAATTATTTCTTTGCACGATACGTTTTCGGTGAACCGCCGTATTACTAAATCGCACTAAGTTATTTTACCTCGACCGGACTACTCGGCTGCGCCAGATACCGGATTGAAACTCGTGGTGTCCAAAAAAATATATGTTTTATTTACCGAGTACAAAATCAGACTAAGACTTAAGCTACGACATTTCCATAATGTAACCTACGCTTTGCAAAGGTGATCGTTTGGCGGATATTGGCCAGACGCTGATAAAGCATATTCGCGGATCACCTGTGCAATCACATTGAATTTGATGCGTTTGCATCCGCTGACCTCAATTAGTGTTATTATTTGAGTATTCTCTGTATTGTATTTATCGGCTGTTGGCTTTGCTGTTGATGTTGTTGTTGGTGTTGCTACGTTGTGGTTGATGTCGTATTCGTTGTTGTTGTTGGTGCTGCTACTGCTGGTTGTTGTTGCTGTTGCTACTGCTGGTTGTCGGGTTGTTCTTGTAACTCGGGTGACGACGATTCATAGTACTGAAATTAGAGATCGAAACATTATCGTGTTAATATTATTTAATGGGTCAAAACGTTATCGATCGCAACTGGTGGTCGTCGATCCGGAGTAAATCGTTTACAAATTTTTTTTCTCTCTTTCTGGTTGAAATCAAATCGGCATTCCTACATGTACATATGTACAAGTTAATTAAACTTTATTCTTTTTTTCTTAAAAAAAATAATTTTTATTTTTTACTCGGGTTGGGACTTCTGTCCTCTTTTAAGTTATAATACGAACTGCCTTACGATCTAACATAAATTTTACTTATCACCTGTCTTAACCTAAAGCGGAGCATCGCGTACGTGAAGGAATGTGCTGGGTGTCGGATGAGTCGGGTTCGTTGGGAGTTGCAATGCATATGGAGAGGTGTTCTGTTTCTTGTGTGGAGATGCGCTGGGAGAATGTGGGAACTTATGGAGGGTGTTTGGTTGCACCTGTGCGCTTATGGATCACGGTACACTGTGGTCGTTGCTGGTTGTTGACCGGATGCTAGTGAATTCCGATGGATCGTGTTAACTTACATACATAATTGAAATTGTAAACAATAGGGTAATATTACAATGTTTGATTTGAATGGTGGTTTTCCAAGACTAAGCTGTGTTGGCTGTTTCGGTCACTATACAGCCTACCGAAACTGTCTACCGTTTGAAGTTAAGGGCTGGTTTCTATTATCAGTCTGTTCAATTTGTCTTTTATTGGAGCTGCTCGTTTCGTTTTATTGAACGATAATTTCTTGCTGAAACACTTGATTTCTTGAAGTGTAATCTCTATGGATGTTAGTCCTAAAAGATTGAGCAGTTGCTCTTCTTCATCTGCAAATTTGCAAGACTTTTGGAATATTGTGTTATCACGCATCTTGATAATCTTTCTCGTGTGGTGTCTCTTCTCTACTCCAGTACTCTTCGCGTTCCCCCGACACCATTGAGCTCCGATATGCGTTGGTGGGCTTTTCTGCGTGCTTAATAGAAATAACAAGCGAACTTTTTTATTTTACAAAAAAATCCTTTTTATTGGTAAAATCACGTCCGGGTTGATGAAGATTCGGAATCACAACACACAACTGGGGAGTTCCGCTTTGGTTTATATACTCTTGATTCTCTATGCGAAGCGGCGATGTTGCAATGCGTAGTCTGGGGTCAGTTATTGACTTGAGTGTTTATATCTTATGTAGGAATTTATGCCATATATAAAGCAGTGTATTTGCTTTATTTACATTTATAAGTTTATTACGTTAGTGTAGGATTCACAAGAAAGAATCAACTAGGAACTGCACTCATCTCACGTCCTTCTCCTTCAGTCGTTTGGTTACAACTGCCGCCTCTTTTTCTTTCGTCGTGTATCGTTTCGTCATTTCGTCGTGGTCATGCTGTGGCGTACGTGACCGGTTGTCGTCAGATCGTCCGTTTGTCTGGGATGTCGTCTCTGTATTTGGTTCCCATCCTACACTTATGTAGGGCAATGTGGGACACGGACATTGGCCTACGATCATGCTAGCGTGTTACTTTCGTTGTTCCGCATGTGTTTCTGTTTTGAGTGGGGCAATGCGGAACAACGGACATTGGCCTATATTTGATATTTTATATTTGTTTATTTTGGTGGAGTTTGTTGCTCCACTTATTCACGCAGTAATGTCAGCTTTAAGGTCTGGTTGACGATATGTTGCAATAGTTCGTTTGATTATAACTGTTAGACACCTTTTTTTATTTTCTTATTTAAGGATTATTTCAGACCCAAGAGTAGAAAAAAGGGAATTTGTTTCTTTTAGATCCTTATATTTCACAGAGATGGGTTTTATTTTAATTGTATTAATGAAAATACTTAGATATTTATTATTTATACGCAAAATTTGTTTAGGATCTTAAAGCTAGGTATTAGTACAGTTTTATCTAGTTATTAATTTGAATAAATCTTGAAGCTAACTTACAGTAGAACGATGAATATCAGATGCATCCTTCTGGTCGACCGGCTGACGATATACGTCTCCTTTTTGCTGGGCTATTAAGTGACATCGTTCTCACATACACAGGATTGGTTCCTATTTAAGTTCTTAGTCACTTGAGCACTATTGTTGTTATTAATTAATTAATTAATTTGTTTCCACTGTTTACTTGGTCACTATACTATTATTAACCTAGTTACTTATTTTTTGTTATTTTTAATCACTATTATCTATTCTATTATTCTTTATTCTCTATTATAATTTTTATTATTATCTTAGTCACTTTTTAGTCACAGAAAATTCTAATTGTTGAATTCTTCTTTAATTAGTTTATGTCACTATGTATGTTTTAAACTTAATAACTATATTATTTTCGTGGGAGTTTTTCTTTATCTCCGCGGGTGGCGAGAGATTACTTAAACTTCGCAGTGTTCCAGGACACAGGTGTTGTTTCCGAGAATTTGCACTGCTTGAGGGCTTTTTGTAAAATCGAAAAACGAAAGCAAATATTATTTTGGCACTGCTTGAGGGCTTCTTATTACTGAAGTATCGCCAAGACATGTGTCCCTGCTCGGGCGCCAGTTAAACAATTCATATATTTTTTTACTTTTTAAAAAAATATTTATTTTTCGGGTAGAGGTTCCCCGTTCGAATAAAAGTCAACTTATCACTAACAGAAAATCGGACTTATTTATGCTCTAAACACTACAGCTAGTGCAACGCAGATCATCCGGTGGCGGTGTGTTCCCACAGGTGAACTCATATTACACTTGCCAAACGTGATGGAATGTAGCGGTGTAATTTAGCCTAGACTGTGCGTCAGCTTATTTTGTTGATGGAGACATCGTGTGTTGTGGGAACGTATGCTTCTGTAAGAATATAATTTTTTTGGTGTTAACTTATGTATATAGTATGGAGTTTCTTTCAAATGAATGTTTGCGCAGTTTATTTGTCGTGTGAATGGCTGGCCTTAGACTAGTTTTATTACCTTTGTCTGCATAATGAACTATTAAATTGTTTTTTATGTCGTACCAATTTATAGAAGTACCATACATACATACATATTTATTTATTATTCATTTGCCGGACCGATAATTTTGTTACGGCTAGCACGTAAGATAATATTGTAATAAATAGTACCTTCTATCTGTGGCATAAGTGCCAACATTGCCTCAGCATTACTGATAAAATCAAATAATAAACGAGGGTTACCATCGAAAGTTGGTACCCTTGATCGCATTGGGAATTCTTAGCGAATTAAATACCTCTAAAGCAATCATTGAATTATTCATAGCAAGTTTCATATTTATAACGGTATCTAAATGCGCGTCCTTTCGGTTTCCTTTAGGTAATTCAATTATGTACATATATCAATTTTTTTCAAACATAAAATTGTGTTCCGACTCAGGCGAGCAACGACACGAAATTAACTTGTAACCATGAAGGTGGTGTTTTTATTTCTATAAAAAGGAATCTTTGTTTTGCGATATTTTTTCCAGTTACAATCTTCACAGCGAGACACGCATGGTTTTGGGCCAATCCTAGGGCAGCTTAGCATATTGTGTTCGTTGTTTTCATCGAACATACATTCTGCGGTGTATAAGAGGCATCACTAAACCTTTGGCCAATTCCTTTAATTCGTTTCTTCTCTCGCCAACCGTAGCTCCTGATTGTTGTCTATTTTCTTTGACAATAACGTAAGCATTGATACCTCCAACGTTCAAAAGTCCATTAAATATTACTAAAGGCCATCTTTTAGTTACACATGATACCGAGTAAGTTCCGCACAGCTAATCTATGACATCAACACCGCATTTACTTCGGTTGTAATCAAGTATCATCTCTGGTTTCTTTTCTTCACCAGGATCTTTTCTACCATCATGGTGCATAGTAGAAGCAAGCAGCACAACTTTCTTTTTCTTTGGCACATACGAGACTAAAGTGCACTCTTTTTGAAAACCAAATAAGGGGTTGGGGATATCGCGATTTTGAGCGGCTGTAAACAGCGGAGGAATTTCAGGCATATTTTTTTTCAAAGTTCTTATAGCAGTCAAGCCATAATCTTTCACCAACACGTGAAAAAGTGGAAAACTAGTGAACCAGTTATCCATTACGACGTTCCGGTGACTATTTTTTATTGGTTCTACCATCCGTATCACAACATCAATTGCTGCGTTACTCTTTTGAAAAGGCCCATCGTTTTGTCCAACATAAACTTCCATATTCCCCGTGTACAAACTCTTTGCATCAGCTATTACAAAAAATTTTATTCCATATTTTCCAGGTTTACTAGGAATGTATTGCCAAAATGGACAACGGGTGCGAAACTTTTCCAGTTTTTCATCTATAGTTACATTTTCTCCATATGAATAATGCGTTTTTATATTGGCATCCTCAAAAATTTCACGAAGGGCTGCAAATTTATCTACCGCTCGACGCTCTTCGTGTCATCGAAACGTAAACATTTCAATAGAAAATGGAATGACCACTGCCATCTGTTGCCCAAATATCTTTAGTATTGATATGCGAGTTTCGCATTCAACCACAAAAATACAATAACCCAAAAAGAGCTCGCAGTTCCACAATGTCTGTATCCTTGCAGTCTCGATCTCTTGAATAATTGCACCTCAAATGTTCAATATAAATGCTCGTATAGTTAACAATTTTATGTAAATATCCATCCGGAAAAATCAAATCCCAAGCTTGTAAAATATTGATACATTCTTTTGCAGCTCTGACTGGTCCGGGCAAATCCGAGATCTTGTACGTACATTTTGTGGTGGTTGTTGTACATGCCATTGGGTAGTTCTATTTCGACCAATGAATTTTCTACGGCTGATATATTTCAGTGGCACATCGTCTAAGTAATCTTCTCCCAATTTTACAGGTAATGTTGGCTTTTCGTCTTCTTCATGCTGCAAAGGAATGTCAGAAACATCACCAAAATCCACTTCTTGATCAGTATCACTGGTATGGTTACTGTAAACTTCGTGGTCCTCTGTTCCTGATACAATTTCTTCCTCACTATCCTCTTGTTGTAAAATTTCAGTAATAGTGTTGTCACTCAGTGAAAAATGCATGGTAACGAAGTGCTTAAACAAAAATAAACAATAAAAATATAACAAAAAACTAGTTACACACACGATCGCTACCGGGTATATTTCACCCATACTCACTTCAAACGTCCGCTGCGACCCAGAGTGTGACGCCAATTGACAGCCGCGCGGGAAACGCATCTCTTGTTGCTATGCGGAAAGCTTCTTGAAGCGGCAATTCGCAAAATTTCTTAGGAAAAAAAATAATTGCATTTCTATTACGTCTGTGGTATTTTTTACCCAGTAGCGACGAACGCCGGGTTAAGCACTTTATTATATTTTGCTGCTGGGGGCATAACCCAAATATGTATAAATAGGACCGACCTTTACAAATTCCGCAATTTACCCTTATGTATTTATTTATTGTTTCAAGAATATTAGTAGAAAACTACTGAACAAATTTACTGATATGCACTATATCTATTAATCTTATAAACATATATTTAGCGTTATAAAAAAACTATTTAGCGTATTAAAACAACTGGATCGAGAAATAACTTCCGGTTTATTTCACGGATGATACAACGCCGCCAATTTAACCCTGCAGTCGTCGCGCCACAAAAAGTTACACCAGTCGTCGCACGGATTACATATGTAATCCATTTAACAATTAGAATAAAACTATGATGCTTTAATTTTTTCAAATTTATTTGCTTCAAAATGCAATTACATATTATTTGAAGTAAACAAAATAAATTATTACTTCTTAATACAACAAAACAAAAAAAAAATGAATTAAAAAATAAAAAAACTTCACCTTTCTTGGAGAATAAAAGGAACTTCAGTACAATTCAAATAAACTTTAAATCTTTAAACTAATTATTAATTACTAAGCATGATGAAGCCTCCACAAAAAAAAAAAAAAAAAAAAAAAAAGCATGATGAACATATGTATCTGGACTGGTCAGGACAAACGAATTTTTGGCATGCGGTACATGACCGGCGAGTGCTTTTATTGCGTACTCTTCCACATTCATAGCAGCAACCCAAAGAACTACTTCGTGGTAATGCTGAGCTTGACGGCTGGATATGTCTAAAAAGTATTTTATTTTGAATGCTAGAGCTCGTGGCAACGATTTCTGCTGTATTCTACGGTGAGCCAGTGGTTTCATCCATGCTAGGGAAAGGGAAATGAGAAATTCCCGGCGAATAATATGTTCAAACTTTTTGTTCGCTGAATATATGCATAGTGCATTTAGAGCACATAGATTGAGTAAGTCGTGAAACACAATTAGAGGCCATCGTCTTGAATTCCTAGAGCGAACACGAATTCCGTCATAGAGCGAACACATCTTGTCCACCAGATCCACCCCGTTTTTTGTGCGGTTGTAGTACGTGATCATTTCAGGCTTTCGTTTCTCTTCTGTGCTGTCTATTACCGCATCATTATGCATCGTGGACAAAATAAGCACCACTTTATTTGGTTTGACCACATAGGATACCAGTGTACACGATCTGTGAAAACCAAATTTTGAACTATATAAAGGATGTCTTCTTGCTACTCGAAACTCTTTTGGAACTTCTCTTTTATCTTTTCTTACACTAGCAACCATCGTTGTTTGGTTTTCGAAAAGTTCTATGGCAACATTGAGTGATGAAAACCAATTATCCATAGTGATGTTTCGGTTCTTACCCAAAACAGGACGTGTTAGTCTCTTCACTACTTCAGCTCGCTCATTACTTTGCTTGAAAGGTCCGTCAGGCTGTTTGCCTGAATAAATCTCCAAATTGTATGTATATGGATAATGAACGTCGACAAGTGCAAATACTTTCACACCATATTTCGCATGTTTGCTAGGAATGTATTGCTTGAATGGACAGCGTCCTGGACAGGCAAGCAGCTGTTCATCTAATGTCATCTCTGCCCTTGGAATAAAATATTTTTGAGAGTTCATGATGAACAAATCTAAGATTTCCCGTATTGGAGCCAATTTGTCAACTTTAGCACGAACACTGCGGTCACGAATGTCATCGAAGCGTAAATGTCTTAGAAGGAATTCAAATCTTTGTAAGGACATCGTCAAATAAATAGCCTCAACACCAGTACGATTTTTATGATCAAATATCTGATCGCAGCTTGTTCTACCTAATTTTAAAGCACCAGCTATATAAAGGATCCCGAAAAATGCCTTCAATTCAACATAATCCGTCAATTTAGCATCTCTTTCTCTTCCGTATTTATCCATGGTATTCTCTATTTTTATATTAGTATATAGACAATGAGATCAATCATGGTATCATCTAAGTATAAAGATAAACAGTCTTCGATAGCGGTTTTCTGTCTAGCCACTCCTTTGGGTCCAGGAGGCACAAAAACTATATTGTGTCTTCGAGTCCTTCCTCTATTTGCTGGTACAGCCTTCGACCAACAAGTCTTATCCACACCAACATAAAATGCATTGCCTCTCCTTTGTCCTGATTCCTCGTCGTCAATTATTTCTTCCTCCTGCTCAGATTCAGTTTCATGGTTTGGTTCCTCAAGAATATCTTCTTCTTCATTCGAGGTTGAATCATCGCCGTTAAAATCTCGTCTATTTTCATTGCCTTCGTTGAGCCAAGCACTGATCTGAGCATCCCGTATTTGATCCATGATGTTCCTAAAAAACCATATTTACATAAAATATTCACACACTGGTTTTCCGGGAATACTTAATTTTGCATTAGTGGATTACAATAGTAATCCGCGCGACGACTGCAGGGTTAAGCGATCCCTAAATGCTCAATATTTTTGTGCAATATTTGATATTAATATTATTGGTCGTCTATTATCTGTAGACAAGGTTGCAAGGTTATGCAATTTATTGTGGAAAATCAAAACGCTTTTGATATTTATTGCACAATACAAAATGTTTGTGTCGCCTGTGGGTACAGTGGCACAATATTTGTTTATTTATTTTTCAACTATAGAGTACACCTCCTCGAATTATTATGTGTGCCGTCTATTCGTTGGTTTCACTCACTACTAGTTCATTTAATAAATATTGCACCGTCTAGGGCGCCTAGCTAATAATACTGTGCAATATTATTCTGTCATTTAATATAGCTGTGTTTTTCTTGTTCCTATGTACCGCTCCTTAACTGATTGCTTGTTACGTGTCCTCTCTCGGGTGCCAAATAATCACAATGCTTTGAGCTTTCTTTTAAAAAAAGCGATGTTCGTAGCTTCTCTGTAGTTGAGCAGACGGATATCTGTCAGCCGATGCGTCGTCAAAGTGCGAACTTTGAGAAATCGTAAATGCATTGAGCAAGTTGAATGCCATGTCCAGATCAGTCTCATAAATTTGTTTTTATGACACTCACAGAGTTTGATCTGTGTTCTCTGTATAAAGTTTGCTTACAAGGCAAGTGTATATTACCTGGCTGCGAGAATATAATTTGTTATAAATTAAATTTCTTTATTTTCCAGTACGAACCTAAGCTGGGGTATATTTCATTCCAGTAAGGACGCCACCATTTATGCTTGTGCCAACATTTACCTAAGTTCTAGTCTTTCATTACTCTGTTGCTTGTTCCTTTATCTTCTTTTATTAACTACCATTTTCCCTCTGGTTGTTCGGCTGACTGCCTTCTGTGATTGTGTCTCTTATCTCATGCCTCATCCAACTGGTGAAAGAGCACAGGTATATGTTCAGATAATATGTACCTGGCGATCGGAACTAAGGATATCAAACCAGATTTTCAATACCCCCGATTCAAAAGTTAGGCATTCTTCTGGTTGGAAAGGGTGTGTTGTCTTTGGTTGGTTTAATACTCTACAAATACACCCTATCTGTCAGTTAGGATTAAGCCCAATCGGCTTTTTCTAATTATACTAGGGATTCATGGTCTCCAGAGGGATTTACTTTAATGTATAGGTTAACACAACTACAAATGCGTTTTTGACCATACACGTGAAATTTGGATTAAGTTGCTTTAAAGGCGGAGAAAATTGTTGGTACTCACTGGGAAACCTATGGGGGACGAGAAGGCCGACAAAATGCTCTTTGTATAAATGTTAAGTACGGTCTTTTTATGCTAGTTTGCAGTACAAAAATTCTTGTTTTTTTTTATAGATTCTGGAAATGCACTTCAAAATTTTTTGAAAGGTGTTTAAAATGTATGTTTGCTTTTGTTTAATGTCTAGTGTAATAGTATAAAAAGAAAACAATTCTATTTCTAGTATTATTGCGATTATTCTAGAATATACGTATAATAACCCCAAATTCAACAAGTGGAAATATAAGTTCACTCACAATATTAAATTATTGAATTTTTGTATTTATTTTTGACATTTTTCGGAAAATTTGTGGAATAAATGAATGAAAATAAATGAAAACTTTTTATTCTTTAAGTCTTCAGGTCCGTTAAAATTATTTGGAAAAGTAAGTTCCACTAAAATACGAGTAGGTATGTAAGTATAAAGCATGTAAGTATAAACGTTATGGTGTCTAGTAATCATTGCACAATATTCGAATTTATGATCAGGATGACACCTGAGAATTGATACCTTTACAGCGTCCCATACTTAAAGGCGTGAGTACATTTTTTACGAGGGGTAATCCAAAATTAATGATAATCGGTTATTTCCAGTTCGCACAATTTATTTTTTTTTTGCTTGTTTATAAACTCGATAGGTTAGCGTAAAAAATCATACAAATATAAGTAGACCACGATTCCCAGGAGGTACATTCATTCAAAATTCAAATGACGAACCGTCGAGGGATAACATTAAAATGCAGAAAAACGAAATTAGGACTGTTCAAGTACCGTTGCTTGAAAAAAAAAAGTCTACTAAAGACATTCACAGCGATTTTTTTTTTTTTTTTTTTTTTTTGAGGCTTCTACTATCTGTTGGAGCACTCAGACACATACGAAAGTGGTCAGATAAGTGCTTAGCCTACAAAAGAAAAACAAAAATGTTGGAGAAATGGCGATATATTTTTCAATATAGTCTCCTTTTAGCTCGATACACTTGACCCAGCTATGCTCCAACTTCTTTAACCCGTCTGAAAAATACGTTTTCTCGAGGTCTGCAAGTAGGCCTCCGTGGCGGCGATGACCTCCTCATTCGACTGAAATCTCTGCCCGGCGAGTGACTTTTTCAAGTTTGGAAACAAAAAGAAGTCGCACGGGGCCAAATCTGGAGAATACGATGGATAGGGCAACAGTTCGTAGCCCAATTCGACCAATTTGGCCGTGGCGAGGTCGGAGGTGTGAGCCGGTGCTTTATTATGGTGGAAGAGCACTTTTTTCTTCGCCAAGTGGCGCCGTTTTTTCTTCAATTCGGCGTCGAATCGGCCCGATAATTTGGCATAGTACAGCACTGTGACCGTTTTGCCCTTCTCCAGGTAGTCGATGTGAATCCCAGAAAACAGTGGCCATCACCTTTCCGGCCGATGGGACAGTCTTCGCCTTCTTCGGAGCACGTTCGCCGGGTGAAGTCCACTGTTTCAACTGTTCCTTGGTCTCTATGGTCGCTATCTCGTGCATCTTTAATCGGCGGTCTGCCAATACGAGATCGTGGATTTTTGTCACATTATCCTCCGTGGTAGCCGTTTTCAGGGCAACTGGACGTGGCTCATCAAAAACCGACGTGCGACCACGTTGAAACTCGTTATACCAATTTTTGATGGTCGCCATCGAAGGAGAAGAGTCACCGTACAGAGCATCTAAACGCTCTTTGATTTCACTGCGCGATTTCCCTTCCAAAATCAAGAATCGAATAACCGACCGATATTGCTCTTTTTCCACTTTTCTAAAATCCGCGGACACTCCCGCTTCCACACGCGGTCAAAACAAAACTACAAGTCCGATCCGGCTGTAATTTCGACATTAGCCGTCTACTAGAAATGAGGCTAAGTACTTATCGGACCAGCCTCGTATACTCGTTCATTGTACTACCAGTCTGACACCTTTCTTTATTGTATTTTGCTCGTTGTCCGGAGAAAAGTGAGCAGGGGTTTCACTGATTTAGAGCTAAGAGATTCGGCACACACCACGTCGGCCCCAAGAGTGCGCCACCGTGCGCGAGCAAAGGCGGGACAATCGCAGAGAAAGTTTTCTGCTGTGTCATCCTCTCGCAACGTGCAGCACAGGTATTCGTCTCACTGATGCCAAGCACGTAGATAGGCTTTGCAAAAGTGTAATGGCCCGTAATGACGCTCGTAAGCCGTCTGCAATCATTTCTCCTTAAGGATAAGAAGAATGTTGCGGACTTCTTGCAGACATCAGGTGGTACGCGCTTAGTCATCCTGCATTCTGGATATTCCCTCCATCTACGACTGTGCGTTTTAAAGACCCAGTCGTTGATGTCAGATTTGACCGTGGAAGCAGGTAGACGTAAGGCGGGTTCAGGTCCTGAGAAACTGTCCTCTGAGCCCCTTCTAGCGAGTTTATCGGAGATCTCATTTTCTGGGATCCCAGAGTGACCTGGGATCTATACAAGCCTTAGTGAATTTAGTCTTCCGACTTTGTCCAAATAGATCCTGAGTTCATGAACTAATTTGGAGTTGGATTGTGGAAGGTTGGACACCGTGCAGCTTGGCTCTCACTGCAGATGCATATGCTTTTTCCCTTCCACCTGTGTTTCACAGAATAGTGCATGGCCATTAGGATTGCGTAAATTGAATCTGATTGAAAGACAGACGCATAATTGCCTAACGAGAAGTGAAGCCGGACTCCTGCCCTGTCCTAGAGCCATCTGTGAAAATGCGAAGATGGAAATTTGACTGTGAATAACAGCGCAGTAGGATGGCAGGTGTCACTGCGTCGGAACGCATGTCTATACAGTGGTCGTAGGATGTTTTTTGCTTAAGTACTCACGTCACTCCAATACGAGTTGTACCAAAAACCATTTCTCTTGAGACATGGCTTTCAGTGCGCACCCTCTGATAATATGTCAAAGGTTGGAAGATTCATCATAGCATCTAGAGCAGCTCCCGGTGTGCTGGGGAAAGCAACCGTGCTGCTGAGACAGATCGCTCTTTGGAGTTTGGTAAGAGAAGCCGCAACGTGTTTGCGTGTTAGCCTGTTCCACCAAACAACCGATGCATATGAGGTTATCGGTCTTATCATCAGCGATCAATGTCCTGAGCACGAGCATTGCTTTAATCCACAAAACCAGTGCTTCATCTACGCCATGCGTACTACGTCCAGCAGCGTTACACATGCTGTCGAAAGTAGCGTTATCAAAAGCCGCGTCAATTTCGACGCAAATGGCCAGTACGTTCTCTTTCCTTTTGAAAGCGTGTTCAGTTTTCCCAACTAGGTTTTGAAGCACAGCCTCGCAGGATTTTTCGCGCTGATAAGCATGTTACATGTCCGAGGGAGGTTGCATTCGAAGGGTAACTTTGCGCACGTGCAACTCTACTAGTCTCTCCATGCTTTTCAGTAAGAAGGATGTTAGGCTAATTAGTCAAGAGCACTTTCACCACGCACCAAGGAATATGTACATATATAGGCAAGTGCACGGCTAGCAATGAAAAGTCTTTTCAGAGTAGGAAGCAGCTGTCTTATACCTTTTTGCAGCATAACAGGGTGCAGGGTATATCCCATCAGTGCCCGGCGACTTGAAGCCATCGAAAGATGCCACAGCAAATTCAATGGCCTCAGTAGCTGCCAAGCGTGACGCAATATACCAACTACGACGAGTTGTTTCCATCAATTCAGTCGCAGTTACCAATGAGGGAGTGTGCAACGAGCCGATGACAGTCTGATTTCCCGGGAAATGGGAAATGGGCAGTAAACTAAGAGCTTACCTCGGTGTAGGTACCATAAGATTTTCTTAGTAGATCCAGCTTTGTCGATTTTTCTCGCTTGGGAACATTAATTAACTTGCTGGTCGCGCTTAGGGATTAGATCTTTTCGCAGAAGGACTTATAGGAATCATTCTTCGATTTACGAATAAGCACCTAATATTCCTTTTGCTTCGATCGCTACTTATTCGAGTCATCTTGCGAGTTTGGAGTGAGCGATCTATTCAGAAGACTTCTGGCTCCCCTGCGAAGACATTGGGTCTCAGCGTTCCACCAGGGAATCAATTTCCTGCTGGGAGGTTTTTTTGACAGGACATGCGAGTTCGAAACAATTGGTGATGGCGCTGCTCAGGTTATGAACGGCATCTTCCACCAATTGCTTTGTTTTGAGTTTAGGCAGAGCTTGGGTATTTTTCTCAAGCTCCTCTCTGAATCGTATCCAGTCTGCCTTTCTCGGATTCCGCTTGAGCTGCGGGGGGGAGATCCCACACTTCAATTGGAATTCGATATATCTATGGTCTGACAGTGTAACATCTGGTAGGACTCTCCAGTTAATGATGGCCTTCACATGTCGTCTCGCTCACAAAAGTTGGTTGAGAACCGACATTGTTGATGATAAGGTCAGACGAAAGAGTGGAGTTTAAAAGATGGTCTCATTTCCCGTTGCTTTTATCTGCCCCAAACAGTATTTCAAGCTTTAGCATTGCAACAGATGATGAGTCCAATCCTTCTGGCTCTCAGTACTCTACGAGTTCAGAAACCGCCTTCGGTGGCGGGGGCAGTACCGAGTCGTAGGCGAAGTAAGCAGATGCCACGACGAAGTGTTCAATTTCTCCGTGCGCCTTGTAGCTAACTCTCGCAGCCACCAGATCTTGTCTACAGAATTGACCAAGTTTGGTAGCCGATAGCGTGTTCGATATGATGAGGCAGACCCTAGCCCTTTCGGATCGCTCATCATAACGAATCGTAGCATCACACAAGGCACACAAGCGTTTATTCCACAGCCATGGTTCCTGAGTGGATAAAATGTGATAATTTCTACTACTGCATGCAATTCTGCTACTGAGAAGAGCGCTAGCAGCCTTGCAATGCTGTAGGTTAATCTGAGTGAAAATCATAGATTTAGACTGCGGAACACGTTCCATCCTTCGACTACTTGACATCGAAACGGAATAAAATCCTACCAAGTCCGAAGTATGGACATGAGTCGTACGCGGATTTCAGAGCCTCGACAGAGGCGTTGTCCAATCCCACAATTAAAGTGAAGCCCTCTTTTTTCAGAGAGCCTTTACTCTCTTTGTTTCCAGGTTTCCCCGGAATCCAGCAGATGGCGCGCGTTAATTTTGGGTGACTAACTACCTGATAGGTATTAGTTCCCAGGGGAGGGATTTTCGGCATTATGCTCCTGATCCAGGCAGATGTCAGCTGTGAGGAACAGCTCACCACGAAGGTACCATTCATCAGAGCAGACCTCACAGACTGTTGCTGAAGCTAGCTTCAGTAGACCATCCTCGCAGTGTTGGCAATCTGCGCTGGTCATTCTGCTGTTCCTGCCAGATTTCCTTATCTTGAACTTTTCAGAGGAGATGGCTTTGTAGGAGATGTGCTTGTCTCGACTCTTTACGGTCACTTAAATCTCCTTACCATAGGAATGGGTTTTGTTGTGTGAAGTGTCCGCCTCCGAGGAGCAGTGGGTTGTTGGATAACGTGTGTCCTCCTCCGTCTTCAAATTTTTGCTTTGATTTTTATTGATCGCCGCATCTACCTTCGGACTCCGATTATCCGCTGCCACGTCGGAGGAGGAGACTTCACGTTCTCTCCCCCAAGCAAGATTGTCCCCGGCGGCCGTCCTCCGTTTGCGAGCGCTCTTACCTTTTTCGGTTCGAACTCCTGTTCCCTTCCGACGTCGTTTTGGAACAGCTCTGCCAGCTTGTGGGTTGTTGGGATCCAAAACCGCTTTTTTGTCAGCATCACCGCCTTTTTCGGCGGTAGCGCCGGCCCTAACAGGACCCTGAACACCTCCAGCTCGGTCAGTTTGGGAACCTGGCACGTTCTTATTCTGGATTTGGTCGTCAATACCGGCATGCTTGTGCCTCCTGCAGCAGCCTTTACTAGCCGCCGACGCTTTCTGCGCTGCACGCCGCCAAGAAGTGCGGGGGCTGCAGATGATAGGGTCGGATGGGCTTCGGTAGGGGATACGTCCGCCGATCTAATCCTCTTGATTGCTTTTTCCAGAGGTTTGCCTCAATCCTTCGTGCCCTCGTCTGTGCCAGGCACACTTATTTCTATTTTGGCACTTAGCAGTGCAATCTACAGTAGGTCCAAATTCTGGGGTTCGTTCAATCTTAGCGTTTTCTCGTGCCGCCCCATCGTCGGTGTCGCCTCTGTGGGTTGCACCACTCATGCTCAGTCCAACCATGTGGTCAGTCAATGAGCCACAAGAGTCGGTGTCGTTCCGGGCTGCCGAAGGGTTGGGAATGACTGGTACAGCGATTTGGTGAAAACATTGGGAGACTCTGCACCTTCATATTGCAAAGTAGCACGCTGGTCCAAGGAGTTTAAGCTTGGTATAACATCCACTAAAAATGAACATCGCGAAGGATGCCCATCCACGTCCGTCACTGAAGATAACGTGAAAAATCCGAAAATGTTGTTCTGACAGAACGAGGAATGACCATCAGGTGAAAGACAGCGTGAAAAAAATCCTTGCAAACGAATTGCATTATGAAAAGGTCTCTGCGCCAAGAGTATTAACCAACGAGCAAAAGAAAAACGAGTCGACATTCCTCGGGTGAATCTCAAGGAGTTCCAAACAGATCAATCATTGCTCAGTTATCATTGCCGATCTTGGAAAGTGTACTTAGACTTCTAATAAAAATCTAAAAAAAATGTACGTTCTTCTTTTAATATCATTTTAAAGGAATTAAATGCCATAAGGTATTTTCTCATTATTTCTAGCCCTTAGGAAAGGGTTAAAGAGAAAAGTCGTGGTAAACTGCGAGCTAGCATTCAAACAGCTCGAACACACGCCCTATTAGCCAAATCTAGTTCCCAGTGGCTTCTACCTCTTTCCTCGGCTCAAGGTACGCATCGTGGACAAGTCTACGAGTATACTCGTAGTATTAGGGGTAATAAAAAGAGATCCATTATTTTTGCAACAGGTGACCTTGTTAATCGGTGAGTTGTATACTTCCTATCGGACCTACACTAGTTAGCGTAAGAAAGATTAGGTTTCGTAGAGAGTTTTCTGATTGATTGACTCAGTTTTGTCTGAGTTCGCGTCAAAGGTGGACACAAGCAAAAAGAAAATCCGTCATAAGTATTTTACAATTTTTTTCGATAAAGGTGAAAACGCATGTTTGTGGTACTGATCACGCTCAGTTTTAGTTTTGTTGATTTCGTTCCGGCACTTTCGATAACAAAGAAGCAGCACGCGCTGAAAGGCCAATTGTCGAAAATGTCGATAAAAGCATGAAAATCTTCGAGACTAATGATCTTGTAAGAACTGTTCCGATCGCCCAAGACTTAAATATTGCAAAGACCGTTTGAAACTATTTATATAAGGCTGGATACAAAAAAATAATTTCGATGAATGGGTGTCACACGCGTTAACGCATTATAGAGAGCTGCATGAATGTACTCAAACACTTGCTCTCCATATACTCAATAGTGTTACATGTAAATTCGGATATCGAATGCAATGAGTATTGAGTACACTTTATTTTAAGTGAAAAGTGTATGAATGTTTTGAGCATTCAAAGAGAAATGAATGAATGTGGGGGATTTTGGCGATCGGCAGGAATGATTGAGAAAGCACAAACAAACATTCTGTGTACTCAATATACTAAGTATGTGCGCTTGCTACAATAAATAAATAACATTTAAATTGTTAGCATTGTTTATTGTTTAAAACAGTTTATTAGTAACAAATGGATTCCCAAACTTCTTACGAGCGTGTAAGTTTATTTATAAATTCATATAATTTATATTAACAATTGTTTTAGGAATCTCAACTAATTGTTAATTTTTATATTTGTCCCTTGGAAGTGGTTGTTTTTGCGTCGTTGCTTTCTGTTTCTGTATGTTTGTTATCAGCTGGGAAAAATTCCAGTTATTTTTGGTGCCACTGTTTGGTGCGGATTTTGGTCCAGAGGCATAATTGGGCCATTTTTCTTCGAAAATGAGCAAGGAGTGGCCGTTACAGTCAATGGCGATCGTTATCGGGCCATGTTGAACGAATTTTTGTTCACAAAAATTGACGAGGAGGATATTGGCAACATTTGGTTTCAACAGGACGGCGCTACGTGCCACACAGCCGAAGCTACACTGATGTTTTGCGCCCTGTTTTTGAAGATCGCATTATCAGCCGCAGAGCTGATGTTTGGCCACCTCGGAGCTGCGATTTGACACCGTTGGACTATTATTTGTGGGGTGCCGTCAAAGATAAGCGTTACGCCGACAAGCCAGAGACAATTGACGCTTTAAAGGACAATATTCGTGAACCCATTGGTGAAATACAGCTGCACACAATCGATAATGTGTGAAAAAATTGGTGGATGTGTACTTAATAAAATAAAAAACCCGATCCAAAAATTCCTTCATTTACTCGGTCAAAAAAATTCTTGAAAATCACTCATTTTTGGGGCCGTCACAGTGGCTATCCCCCTTAAAGAAAACGCTGGCTGAGGAGCATCGAGAACTCCAAAAAGTTTACGGAGATGCTGCTCTAAGTGAAACGGACGCTTCAAAGACCGTGATTTCGATGTTGACGACCGTTCGCGTGAAGGAAGGCCAAACACCTTCGAAGACGCTGAATTGGAGGCATTGCTCGATGAGGACCCGCCAAGATATTTCCAAGTGAATGCATGCGTTGGGAATGATTCCAAAGCAAGAACTTGGGTGCCTTATGATTGGAAGCAAAGAGACGTTGAGCGTCGTTTTTTCGCGTGTTTTGCTCCAGCGGCAAAAAAGGAAGGGTTTCCTTCATCGCACCGTTACGGGTGATGAAAATGAATTCATTACAGAAACCCAAAGAGAAAAAAATCATGGCTCGGCCGAATATTCACGCTGCGAAGGGTATGCTGTGTGTTTGCTGGGATCAGGTCGGTATCAGTTATTTTGAGCTGATGAAACCAAACGAAACCATCACTGGGGAACGGTATCGAACTCAATTGATGCGATTGAGCCGAGAACTGCGCTAAAAGCGGCCAAAATACGAGCAGAGGCACGAAAAAGTAATTCCACAGCATGACAACTCTCGGCCCACCCGCCATATTCCCCAGATATTGCGCCGTCCGATTATCACTTGTTCCGTTCCATTCATATGAAGACATCTCAAAATGGCTTGATTCGTGGACAAACATTAAAGGGCTAACCATAATAGGCAGGAGCAAGCAGAAGCTTATGTCAGAACCGAACGAAATTCTCCCCTCTGTTTCAACGAATAGTCAAGATATCCACAATGAACAGATGCAAGCAGAAGGAAAGGAACTGTCAAATTGTTTTCATTCGATTTGTTTATTTCGTTGTGGCTTTGGCTTTTTCCTTTTTGTTGAAATAAAAGCCATCTGCTTTATCATAGAGGCACTTATTGTCCTGCACAAGTGAAATCAACTTGTTAACAAACTCGTATTCCATATTTATTTTTATCTTTTTACTCTTTCCTAACCTCAAATGTCACTTGTCAAAAATTCCGTCCGGAATGTCTTCTTTCAAGAAGACATTCCCCTCTGCTTGCATATGCTTGCTCCTGCCCATTATGGTTAGGCCTTAAGATCTCCATTTGAAAAAAATATAATAAAAGTAGTATGTATTACTTTAAGATTTAATTTAGGTTTTCAAAATGAAAAAAAATATAAGAAGTTTAATTGTGCGTGTGTATTTTTACGGTTATGTTTTTTTTTTTTTTTTTTTAAGTTCATTTTTCCAAGTTATGCACAAAATATGCATTTATTATTCAAAATATACAAGAATATGTAAAATAGGCATTTATAGTAAAATATGCAAAAATATGCACTAACGATTGGATGCCAATTTAAAGGAAAATTCATGAATCGGAAAGATAACTTGTGCTATTGCTTCTAATATGCCTCAAAAAAAAATATGCAAATGCATCAAAATCCCAGCCCTAGTTATAAGTAATTAAAGCGGGGAAACATGTTTACATTTTTGTTTTGAATTTGAATTTAACAATTGGAAATAACGACAAATGGTTGAACCCATAACCGAAAAAGAAAATATTGCTTTAAGTACTACATGAAATTGATTTGAGTCCGCCAAATAACTTTTTTTTTTTTTGAAAATGCTATAAAAAAAAACTACTGAATATTTTCTCAAATTTCTTTTTTTATTTGAAAGTACAATCCTTCCGGTTAATAATGGAAAATAATTTCATTCCAATGGCTGCCTCGGCTGGCCATGCAGTAGCCTACACGATCGGTCCAATTTTGAAGCACATTATCGATCGGCTGTGTGGCACGTAGCGCCTTCCTGTTGAAACCAAATGTTGCCAATATCCTCCTCTTCAATTTTTGTGAACAAAAATTCGTTCAACATGGCCCGATAACGATCGCCATTGACCGTAACGGCCTCTCCTTGCTCATTTTCGAAGAAAAATGGCCCAATTATGCCTCTGGACCAAAATCCACACCAAACAGTGGCTCGTTTTGGGTGCACCGGCTTTTCAATGTATGCGTGCGGGTTTCCTGTGCCCCAAATGCGACAATTTTGCTTGTTTACATACCCGCCAAGATCAAAATGAGCTTCATCTGAAAAGATGATTTTTTTGGCAAAATCGGCATCTTCTGTAAGTCGATCGCAGGCAGAAACCAGAATGAGACGTGCGTCTTTCGTACGTCTTCCCCCGTGACACCCTGAAATTTTGACGAGATTTTGACAGAGGTTCAGGTGCGTAGCGACAAAACCCGTTACAAACAAACTCTAATCGTGAATACGTGTGAGTTCATTTCATTGTACCGCAGTGTACTCCCGCCACACACACTATTGGAATTATAACAATGTGCGTGATTGTTTACAAAAATTTGACAGCACTTGAGGTACCCACGTGCTCGCCCGAGCTTGTAGGCAAACGTCGGCGGCCATTTTGAATGGGACGTCTCATTGGTGGTTTCTGATCGCAGGCCCACTTAGCGAAGCGTTGTTCAAGCGTATACACAACCATATTCGTTCAGCGGAAGGATAAAACTAATTATCTGTCAAATCAGACATGAGCTAAGTGTTACCATTCACGAAATAAGCACTACTTGAAAAAAAAAAAACGTTAGATGGCGGACCCTTTACTAATAAGATATACAGTGATGGACAAAACAAAAGACCAGCAGCGAAAAACACAAACAAGTGTCGTTTCCTTATGAAAATGTAACTGTCCGACGTCCGCCCACATATTTTTCGTTGTTGGTGACAGTATTTTCATATTAACAAAGATAACAAATGTACGGTAGCATAAATACATATGAAGAAAATTTATTAGCAAATGGGAAGGAAGTGCCTCAACCAGAAACCACCAATGAGACGTCCCACTCAAAATGGCCGCCGACGTTTGCCTACAAGCTCGGGCGAGCACGTGGGTACCTCAAGTGCTGTCAAAAGAGCATGTGAGTACCCCAAGTGCTGTCAAAATTTTGTAAACAATCGCGCACATTGTTATAATTCCAAGAGTGTGTGTGGCGGGAGTACACTGCGGTAAAATGAAATGAGCTCACACGTATTCACGGATAGAAGCTCGTTTGTAACGGGTTTTGTCGCTATGCACGTGAACCGCTGTCAAAATCTCGTCAAAATTTCAGGGTGCTACGGGGGAAGACGTACGAAAGACGCACGTCTCATTCTGGTTTCTGGCCTCAACGTGCGGACAAAACCATAAGACCCGGATACTTTTTGCTAGTTGATTGTAAAGAGTTGTTTTTTGTTTTATTCCCGAATTGTGCCAATGTAGGCACAAACAGGAACGAATACCTTATTAATGATCTACTGCGCTTCTCTTTTTTACAGTGGCAACGCTGGCCGCTACTTGTGAGTATGCGTGAAAATAGAACGAATTTCCAAGAATGAATGTGGGGAACATGATGAATTGGAACACTTTTCGAACATACGTACATACGTTGTTTACCGGCAAATTGGCTTAACTTCAATTGTACCGGCAACAAGTTTCCACTCGTTTCCAGTTTAATTTGATTTCTGGTCTGTGGTGGGTCAGTCAGCTGCGTTTGTTGCGGGTTTTTGTCCGAATTTGTTTTTTTTATTTGTGGTATATTTAACATCAATATTGCTGGTTATACGAGAAGTGCGTAGGGTCGTTTTTTAATATATTAACTCTATGCAGACTGACTCGTATTTTGGGCAATCCTGTCTGGAATTAATCTGCTACACCACCTATTTCACGCCGTCTCTATAAAGATGCACTGCGTAATGTACTGGCACAAAAGTAAGTGTAAAGTGTATTTGTTTTCTGTTTTTGTCAATGAATTGTTTTTATATGGTTTAGGCAAAAAAATTGATTGCAATTATGAGTGCCAGTCTACAAATGTTGATGCCCATGGTTATCTTCGAGAACTGTTCCAAAAACAAACCGGCACAAGCCGAGACAGCATTAAGTACTCGAAACGCCTGTTTTTAAAGGGTGAATCCAGGAATATAAATATGCAAAATATTCCTCTTCAGTCAGTTGTCAAAAAAAGCAAACGACACACTCGCGTGCTAGTGCTTCATATAAACTGCTGACTTTACAACTTTACATTCAAGCGGCAAAGTAACAAGACAACATAAATACGTAAATTGAGCCTTAAGGACAATGTCTACAATTTTACGCAACTTACAATTTAAAAATATCGAGGCGATGTAAGCCAAGCAACGTACATCGAGGGATTACTTATTATGTCCCTTAACTTTGCAAAGTGATAGTATCAAGTTGCCTTTCTGGGGATCAAAATCCAAGTTAGGCCAGTGAAGCCATCACAAAAGCTTTGCTGTTTGCCGGATGCTGCATTATAGCCGGAGGTGTGCAAGGCAATATGGAAAACAAATATTTAATCACGAACTCTCTGAAAATGTAGGTAAGTGCATTTATTAGATGTTATTTTTGAATTGATTATTAATCATATCCTTTATACATGCAGCGTTTAATAGAGTTCATGGATCGCCAGTTCATCTTTTCGTCACTCTGAGAACGTAGAAATATTTACGCTACCAGGCGCTTGTATTATTTTCCTTTCCCATTCATCCTGTCATCATCATCATCAATCAACATAAATAACTTTAAGCAAAACCATAAGAAATTGTTTTCATTTGTTTGGTAAGTGAATTTGTGTCTTTACTTGTTGAATTTTACTTTTTTTTGTTATTTTTGTACTTATCCAATACTTTGGAATACTCCTGCAAGAGTCGGAACAAAAAGCATACAAAACTACTACTAAACATGAGCAAACATACATTCTGAAACCCAGAAAGAGGGGGTTAAAAGAAAATAACAAACTATTGCCAAATAATGAAACCATGAAAAGTCAACTTCCTTTTCCAACAGTATTAGTGTAAAGTGTTAACTTCATCAAAGTATCAATCTTATTTTAGCTTATTTGATAAATGACTGTCTCGTTGAATATTTGTCTGTAAGGGAATCTGTCTTTAAAGTAACTTAACCCTCATCCGGAATATTTAATACAATCGTAAAGTTAATTTTTGATGAAAATCCTTCAGAAATGCAGAAGCGGTGATTTGGTCGATTGTGTTTTGAATATTGCATCGATAGGTTGGTTATAATAAAGAGATAATACGGCTGCAGCTGTCGACGACGCTGCTTTAATGCTTTACTTTTTATTAAAGTTTTTCAGTGATGTCTCGTTTTCTCAACATTTTCTTTTTCTTCTTATTCTATTTCTATTAATACAAAAAAAGTGCTCTATAAAAAAAACAAAAAAAGAGAAAATGTGTAACTTAGAGGAAAGTAAGTATGGGGTGGTAACAATAAATTAAAATTACTAGAAACAATTATTAAAACTTCGACATTTTTTTTCTAAATCGTTATAAATGTCTGTTTTATTTCTATTTGTATGAAGAAACAAAAATTCCTTTTCTCAGAAATTAGCTCCCTAGCTGATGAAAAAGTTCTTTCTGAAACAGAATTACTCGCCGTTGTACTTAATATTTCACAACTTACTTTAAATAGTAATGGGAATTGAACTTGATGTAAGTGCCACCATTGTAAAAGATTAAAATTTTCGTTAAAAGCAGCAGTTGTATTTTCATATACAGTGGAACTTCCCTAAGTCGAATTTCAGCGGTCCAGAAAATAAGTTCGAGTTATAGAGAATATGCAAAATGTACGAGAATAAAATTATTCGTTTATTTTAAAGAATTCTGTAATTTTTTTTGGGTTTTGCACGACCATTTCTCCTTTTCTACAAAATCCTCCACTAAATGTAAAGACTTATAGATATTGTCAGGAACATTACTTCTGCACTCAACAAAAGCCCTTATCTTTTCAATGGAAGAGGAAATTTGTTCAAATGTTGGTATGGTACTAAGTTTCGGATCTTCGTCCTCATCCTCGTTCAAGTATGTAATTTAAAATCCTGCGTCGAGTTACCTTTTACTCCGGGCAAGCGACTTTCTATAACGCTTTCTAAGATATCATCCTCAGTAGGGTAATCCATTGTGCATGTACCGTTATCAACATTAACATAATCTTCGAATGTGACATCGCCCATATCAGCTGCAGTTTTATAAGAGGCCCATAGAACATTTAATTCGGACAGTGGAAGATAATCTTCTTCATCCCAGTATTCACTATCTTGTAGCAATTCATCTTTAGCAAACCCTGCTTTCCGGAAACAATTAGCAATTGTTTGTTTTTCGACATTCACGTTCCATGTCTTACTCAGCTCCCTAATTGCGTCAAGTAGTGTCACTGCTGTAGGAACTCCTTCCTCCATATTGGCCAAAACCTTTAAAACAATCCGTTTTCTATAATGCTGTTTTAAATTCTGTATGATACCCTGATCCATTGGCTGTAATAGTGAGGTCATGTTTGGAGGAAAATATGCAAGTTTTATATTTCTCAATTTATCTTCTACATCTTTTGGGTGGGCAGGACAATTATCAACGAAAAGCAGAATGTTCCTTTTCTGAGAGGCAAACTTTTTGTCCAACTTTACAAGCCATTTCTCATAAATCTCACTTGTCATCCAGGCTTTTTTGTTACTTTCATAATCCACATCAAGTGATTTGATACCTTTGAAACAGCGCGGATTTTTTGCTTTCCCAATAACGAGTAATTTCAGCTTCTCAGACCCAGTGATATTGCTTCCAATCAAAACGGTTATTCTCTCTTTGCTACGTTTTCCACCAAAACATTTCTCACTTCTAAAGGCTAGTGTCTTATTGGGTAAACATTTAAAAAAGAGACCAGTTTCATCGGCATTACAGATGTCATTTTTATCAAACTGGGCTATCAAACCGGGTAACACGTTTTTACGATAATGATCTTCGGTTACCGAGTCCGCTCCACCACTTTTACCACAAATCGTTTTTTGGACAATGGAATGTCTTTTTTTTAAATTTATCTAACCAACTGTTGAAAACTCCAACCTTTTAAGGAGATCTCGCAGAACCCAGTCCAAATATTACAAGAAAACGAAAGAAACTATCGTTATAAATATTTAGCTTTATTTCATAGGATGCTTACGCTTTGACGGCCAAAAAGGAGAAGAAGGAAGAAAAAAGAAAAGATCATAATTGAAGTAAAATGAGTGGCTGTTCGAATTTCGAATACAGCTGAACAGGGTTGCTATTGGTTTTTTCGGTATGCCATCTATGTTTCAGTATTTAAATCAACATCCTCCCCCGGCGAACATTGAAGTTCCAAAGGATATAAAAGCTGAATTGGCCGCTTCAACTTGGTTCCATTGGCTAGTCTTAGTAAGCACGATCGAACACGTTGATCACGCCCGGTAAATGTTTCTTCTATGATAGCCATCTTCCATCCAATTCTTGCTCGCCCCGGATCAGATAGTAAGACCACATCACCAATAGATAACTGCGGTGTGGATCGAAGAACGTTGTAATGAAAGGAGCGCAGCAGGTGCAAGTATTCGTTCTGCCATCTCCTCTTCAATTGGGTTGAATACTTGAAACGTTGTTTCCATCCTTGTCGCATTAAATTGGCGTCAATTTCCTTTATCAATGAAGGAGATGAAGATTCAATGCCAAGGAAATCTGCAGGCGTTAACGGCGTCAAGTCTAGAGGATCGGCGCTTATGTAGGTCAAAGGGCGATTGTTGACAACAAATTCCGCTTCCGTCACGATGGTCCTTAGCTCCTCAAAATTCAGCTTCGCCTTTCCTATAGTGACCTTTAGGACATTCTTCATTGTGCGAACCATTCGTTCCCAAAACCCACCCCACCAGGGTGCACGCTCAGCAATGAATCGCCATTTAATTTTGCGCCGAGAGACAAAGCCCTGAATGGTCTCTTGGTCGAATGGAAAGGATTTTAACTCCAACGCGGCTCTTCGAAACGTCTTCGCATTATCGGATAATATCGTTGCTGGAATACCACGACGACTGATGAAACGTCTGAGTGCCTGGAGGAAATCTTCAGTTGTCATGCTCCTCACCAATTCTAAGTGTACGGCACGTACTGCAGCACAGGTGAAGAGAGCAACATAAACCTTTTTCGCTTCATCTCTTGAATCGTAGCAGTAGAGTGGACCCGCAAAGTCTACCCCTACGTTTTCAAACGGACGTAGTAAAGTTATCCGTTCCGGAGGGAGAGGGGCAAACGGTTCTGTTGCATGAGGACCCCAAAGCTTCTTGCATACAATACATGATGTTATTCGACGCTTTACCACCTGATGACCTCTAAGTATCCAAAAGCGCTTACGAATTTGTGTCAGCACAGTTCTAGCTCCCGCATGAAGCGTCTGTTGATGGTAATCTTCTATAATTAGGTTGACGATGTGAGATTTCGAGGGCAGTAATATCGGATGCTTGATATTTAGTGGGGCATCTAATTTTTGGAGGCGTCCCCCAAGGCGGAGCAAACCATCACTGTCCAAGAACGGGGACAGCTTAGCTATGCTTGACTTTCCAAGACTTCGTCCGCTCTGCAAGATAGTAATCTCTTGAGTAAAATTAATTTTTTGAACGTACCTGATCCAATGATTTTCGGCGGCTTGGATCTCCTCGGCAGCTGGACTTGATGTCATTTCATATTTAGAGACAGCTTTCTTACGTAGGCGAAATATGAACCGAAGGACAAGGCCAGTTACCCTCAGCAAGCGATGCCGAAAGCTGAAATCCTTGTAGGGCATCAATGGGTTCTCTTCTTTCGGATTCGTCCGTTGATCCTCTGCTAACAGAAGCGTTATCGTGGAGCTCTTTTGTTTACCATTGTTCCTCCAATCGCACTTCTTGTCCTGTAACCAATGCGGACCGTGTGCCCACAGCGAATTTTTTTTCAAGAGCTCTTCACTAATACCGCGAGTTAGTAAGTCTGCAGGATTGTCTTCACTACGACAGTGGGCCCACTTGGAGATGTCAGTCAACTTCCGTATTTCGTCCACTCTGCTCTCGACGTACGGTTGCCAACGCTGTTTTTTGCCATAGATCCAGTTCAAAGTTATTTGAGAGTCCGTCCAAAAGTAGTACACAGCAGAAGTCGCCTTCAATCTTTTACTTAAGTACGCGCCGAGTCGAGCTGCGATTAGTGCGGCTGTCAATTCCAACTTGGGAAGCGTTAATTCGTTGGAACCATCAATTTTAAGGGGTGCTATCCGATTTTTTGCACATAAAAACGAAGTGCTGGCGTCTCCAGTAGGTAAAATACATCTTGCAAATGCCACAGTTCCAAAGGCCTTGGTGCTAGCATCGGCAAATATGTGAAGTTCGATGTCCCCTTCATTACTTGGATGCGGTAAAACAGATCTGGGTATTGCGACATCTTTGAGTTGCAAAACTGCCATTATGCATTCATTCCACTGAGTCTGTTGCTCGTTTGTAAAGATTTCATCCCAATTTAGTTTCTGTCTCCATAAATTCTGAAAGAAGATCTCTAATTTGACGGTGGTTGGTCCTAACATACCCAACGGATCGAAAATGCGAGCGATCACTTGCAGTACATTTCGCTTGGTCCACTTGACTCCTGATGATATTCACCCCTATTACGGAAGTCGTTTAAGTCCAAGTCACAAAACGACTACGTCAAATCGGTATTACGGAAGTCGTTTTATACAATTGGGTTACGTCATTAAACGACTCAAGTCGTTATCTCGTGTGGAACGTATTTGTTGAGTGACATGAGTCGAACAACTATTGTTTTCGGTATTATGATAGTCGTTTTTGAGTCACAAAACGACAAGTTATACGACAAAAGGAGTCGATCAGGATTTTCTAAACGACTTGCAATGAAATTTCTTCAAGATGTGAGTTTTCTTTGTCTTTTTATTTAAGTGGATTAATAACCAAAGTTTGAACAATTTATTCGGTTTTTTAGGATAAAAATATCAAACCCAAAGCAAATGAAGCAGCTAGTGGAGTTAATGGAACAGAATAAGGTTTTGGCAGGAAAATTCAGAAGAGGTGTTAGCCAAACAAAAAATACTGGGTGGGAAGAAGTAGCAGGAATTCTGAACAGTTTAGGTCCACCTATACGAAACGAAAAGGAATGGCAAAAGGTATGTACATAAACGTATATGCAAACAATTCAAAGTAATAATGAACAAATTATTAAGACTGATGTACGGTTTCGTTTGATCTAAAGTTTAAGGTTTCTTTTAATAAAAAAAGAACAAGCGTCTACTGGAGGAGGACCGTATAAACAAAAACAACTTAATGAAGTTGATGAAACAGTAGCAAGGATTCTCGCCCTGAATGAACTAGTGGATCCTCCTGGAAAGGTGTTTGTATGCTCACCGATGGAAACAACAACTGAAGCTTCTTGCACTTCTAGTCTAAGTGAATCACTTGCATCAAGACAGGACGATTCAGCATCTACAGTGGTAAAACCCATTGTCATTTCATCACCGAAAAACAGTATTGAATTTTAATCATAATCAGAAACAAATAGCTTCCGGTTCAATTGAAACCACGAGCAACCGTACAAAACCATGTGTGAAAAATTTGTTAAGTAAACAAGAACAGGTGCAGGAAAATGTATACAATGCGGTGAATTACTCGTTACATAAAATCGAGGAGCATTTAAAGGAAAACGCCCGAAACCAACGAACGCTTTTTTATTCAAAAGAAAAAAAACTAAAACTATATGAGAAACAAAAACTGGAGGAGAATAAGTTCAAACTAATGGACAATTAGAGGGGGCAATTAGAATGAGAAGAGAAAAAATTGGGAATCGAGTCAACCAAAGAAAATGGAAGACCAAATTCAAATATGTAGTCTTGACTGAAATAAAATGTGTACATACATATCTCACATTTTTCATTCGTTTTTTTATTTTTACATTTAAATAAATATTAAACAATTGAATCTATTTACAGCAACGTCATTATTAATAGCATTATCTGATTCAAAATTTGTATTAACACAAGACCAATATGAGAATCAATCAATCTGACAGATAGTTGAAGGTGTGGAATCTATGTGGAATTTAAATGAGAAGAGAGTGGAGTCGTTTAAGTTTCGTAATACCGACACATAAACGACTACAAAATGAAGTGACTCCTAAAACGACTAGAGTCGAACAAATAAAACGACTTCCGTAATAGGGGTGATTAATAAGCTCTCCACTGAGCTAAGAGACACACTCAACTCGTCACTGTGGACAAACCAGGAGAGTCCTAACACGCTTTGTACAAGGGGAGCGCTTTCGTAGTTCACCATCGTACGCACACGCATGCTGTTGGAATTCCATTTATGGAGGCGCATCGATGCTTTCGACAAAATGGAAATAGCGGCCTTGCATATCTCGATTCCTTCGCTTTCCGAATCAACACTGATCACCAAATCGTCCATGTACGTCCCTTCTTGCAGAGTTGCCCAACTGTTTACAAATGTATCCTTCTCGTGCTCCAGCACACGGCGAATGACTGCACATAGTAGGAAAGGACTACAAGTCACGCCAAAGGTGACTCTGGTCATTCTAAAATATCCAACGGGAGGTTTATCGTTGGCTGATCGAAGAGCAGAAGAAAACCACATGAAACGATGGCTATCGCGGTCCTCTGGGTGTAAAACAATTTGCAAAAATGCCTTCTCAATATCGGCTACTATTCCGAAACGACCAAAACGAAAATTCAGCAGGATTTGCAGGACGTCTGGCAACAAGTTAGCTCCAGTCCAGAGCTGATCGTTGAGAGACTTCTTTCCTTCAACGTGAGCCGATGCATCGAACACAATGCGAACCTTCGTAGTCCGACTCTCCGTTTTATACACTGGCCTATGCGGCAGGTAGAAAACACGCGCACCAGCAGGACTAGATTCCTCCACAGGTTCTGCAACACCATCCCGAATCAACTGTCTTATTGCCGAATCATATTCCAGGAATTGAGTTGGATTCCGTGACAACCGTCTGATAAGACTACTCAAACGTTGCTTGGCAAGTTCCAGGTTGGAATCCATGTACGATTCGTCGATCTTCCAAGGCAGCTTTGCGACAAACCTCGCACCTTCTTTTGAAATGCACTTTGTGATGAGATCTTGGGTAGCAACGGTGTTATTTGCTTCTTCACTTTTAATTCCCAGTGTTTCCAATGACCAGAATTCCAGCATGTCATCTTCTCTTTGGGATGCTAGGCTCATAAGTGCACTGGAAAAGCAAGAGATACCTTCATTATTGCCGACTACCTCACCTGCATCTTGAACGCCTTGTAGTGTCCATCCGAATACCGTTTCCACCCCTCGCAACTTGTTCGTAAAGTTTATCTGCTTGCCAGTCACAACACTCCAATAGTAGTTCGCTCCAATTAGGACACTCAGTCCATTCTCTGCTTCGATGTGTGGAGGACAAACATCCGCTAAATTGATTCTATTGAACATTGCACATTTGTTATTGGGGGCTGCCAAAACATCCACGCATATTTCCGGGACGATAATTGCTTCTACTGTAGTCATTGCATCTCTATTGAACTGACTGCGCAAAGTCAATTTGACCTTCTGAAACTCATTCACTGGCTGCACTTGCTTTGATCCAAAAGGGATGATGGTTAAACCAATTGTACCTGTTATTTTCAGTCCCATCTTCTTCACCAGACTCTCCCGTATGTAGCTGAATTGGCTGCCTCCATCAATTATAAGTCGTATGGCTGTTTTTGCTTTTGGTGTGTACAATAAACACCGCGCCGTTTTTAAAAATATTTTTTGCTTTGAAATGTGAGCACATAAGCTTACAGAGTTGTTTACGATTTTGCTGCGGTTGTCAGTTTTGACATCTGTCTTGATGAGTGAGCTAGATGGATTACACATCGAAGACATATGTCTCCCTCTGCATTTAGTACACACAAATGATTTGCTGCTTCTACAGACTTTTGCTACATGGCCAATTTTAGCACAACGAAAACATCTACTCCCTTTTCTGAGAATTTGCCTCTTTTCGTCTATTGGCATCTTGCTGTCGCATTCATTCACAGTATGTTGTTGTGATTGACAGAAGAGACACGAACGTGTTTCGCTCATAGCAACGAGACTCGAAGCTGTGGTCGGATAATGAGCACTGGGCTTACATTTAGAGTCAATGTTCCCGATATCGCTTCTATCCATAGATTCGATTTCCCTCTTTAGGAATCGAAGAATTCCCTTTACGTCATCACTTACAGGTGCAGAGGAGCGAGAAGAGATTGAATCACTCGCCTTCGGTGTGTGTGACGTCATATCGGTGTCTTCAGCGCGCTCCGCTTGCCGATAGTAGTCGATGCGTAAAGATTTTGGTAAGCAACGAAGAAGCACTGATTTTAACATTACTGCGTACTGATCCGGCGGAACCTTCAAAGCGGTAAGTGAACGAGTGCCAGCAACAACTGATCCATAAATACTTCGTAATCCAGGGAGGTCAGAGCGGTCTCGAAGTGGCCTTAGATTTACCAATTCTAGGATGTGCTTATCAATCAGTTTTTCATTGTTGCCGTACTGTTCCTGTAGAAGAGCTATAGCTGACTCATAACACTCTTCTGTAGGGATAAATCCGTCGATGGCTTTTCGGGCATCCCCTCTTAGTGTTGACTCGAGGTAATTAAATTTCTCGGATGCGTTGAGGTTACAATTGTCGTGGACTGCGCTTTTGAATTGCTCCCAGAAAGAAAGCCAGTTGGAGAAATTTCCGTCGAAGGTTTTTAAGGGTAGTTTCTGTAGTTTCGCTCCATTAAATCCACTGGTAGATGGTCGTGCACTAATCGCAATGTTGCCTGCCTTATCTGGAACTTGGTCGGGATTTAGTTTTTGTTGTAGCCTACCTAATCTCGTATTTAGACGCGCAAGTACATCCACGGCTTGATCTTGATAATCTGCTACTTTATCCTGGGGGTCATCGACTTTGGCTATTCCCTTCGAAATGATGTCCTCGTTCACCAGGTTGAGATTGTCGTGAGCTGTTTTCAGCCTTTGGATAAAAGACATGAGCTCTTCCTCCATTTCTTCGAAATTGTCTGAATTTGCTGCAGACAACTTTGACTTGTCGTCTTTTAGATATTCGATGGCCGCAGCAATGATTTTGGTAACCTGACCACGAAATGCTGCACGTGACGCCAACTCCATGATAAATATGTAGTTTTTTCTCGTTTTCTCCCGGGTTTCGGCACCAAATGTTGAAAACTCCAGCCTTTTAAGGAGATCTCGCAGAACCCAGTCCAAATATTACAAGAAAACGAAAGAAACTATCGTTATAAATATTTAGCTTTATTTCATAGGATGCTTACGCTTTGACGGCCAAAAAGAAGAAGAAGGAAGAAAAAAGAAAAGATCATAATTGAAGTAAAATGAGTGGCTGTTCGAATTTCGAATACAGCTGAACAGGGTTGCTATTGGTTTTTTCGGTATGCCATCTATGTTTCAGTATTTAAATCAACACCAACCTACACTAGATAAAAAATCATCATGTCCTAAAGCATTCGCGAATTCTTTAGCTTTTTCCCTTATTATGATTGCTGAAAGCTGTAAATTTTTATTACGAGCTACGGTTACCCATTTAATCATAGCGTTTACTGCCAACACCATGATCTTTCATTTTTTCTAGGAGAGCATCCTTGTTTTTTAAAATCGTTGATAAGGTATTCGGGGGAATACCAAACTGTGCAGCAACATCATTTTTCTTCCTAGTACCTTTTCCTACCTCACTTATTAACAAGTATTTTTCCTCAAGTGATAAGCAATTTAAATGTCGTTTTGCCATCGTTATCTTTCAATTCTCTGTATATATTTTGTCACCTTTTGTTGGAAATAAAAGGGGTTTCCAGGAAAATAAACTTGATACAGTAGTTTTTTATTCTAGTTACAAGACAAAAAAAAAACAAAAACCGTTACATTCAATACAAAAAATCTTCTTCTCCTTCTTACCGATTGGCAACCTCTTCCTGGCTCTTCTTCCAACAGAATGTTTCTTTTCTGTTGGATTTGACAGGTAGTGCCAACCTCGAAAACCAAAACAAAAGTTTCATTTGGTCGTCGACACCTTTACTATTCGTATTTAAAAAAATCTTCCGCACACGAGGAAAACCAATTGACACTGCATGATACGTATGAATATGGAATTAAAATAACAATACGGACTTCCCCTTTTACGCTTCTGAGAAAACGTAGTTTAGTGAGTGAATTCCCAAAAAAATCTAAGTTAAGGTTGAAATATGTATCTCTTCGAGTAGTTTGAGTTATAGAAATATTCGAATTATAGAAATTCGAGTTAGGGAGCAAAAAATATATGAAAAATGCAACGAAAAATCAGTGTGTACGATAAAAATTCGACTTAGAGAAAAGTTCGAGTAACAGAAGTTCGAGTTAGAGAAGTTGCACTGTATCTCTATTTCTT
Source organism: Merodon equestris (assembly GCA_958301585.1). Taxonomy (NCBI): domain Eukaryota; kingdom Metazoa; phylum Arthropoda; class Insecta; order Diptera; family Syrphidae; genus Merodon; species Merodon equestris. Next base: position 47,638,990 of record OY284413.1, read on the forward strand.
GATTTGTTCTATCGATGGAATTCAAAACTACCGTCGCACATAGGAGTATTTGGCCAGTGATTCGCGAAGCAGCTTCAGGATCAAAAAAGAATCTTCGAGATGTGTTCCCATCGTTAGTGTTTCCGATTCCTGCTTTTGGTATGTCTACCATTTCCTCACGAAATGCTTTTTGGATATTTTTTTCCTGTCTTTTACTATTTTTTTGTCTTCAGCTGACCTTATTTGCCATTTCCTAACGATAAGCTCGTATGATAGATGAAGCAAAGACTCGGAGAACTTATCCTTGCTTGGAGAATTGAAAGCCCAAATTTAAGGCTATCGGGATCAACTTCACTTCGTTTTGTCAAATCATTAAAATCTTTAGAAGTCAGTCCACAAATATAGCATCTCATAGTTGAAGATATGTTTGTAGCTGCATTACATATTTTGGCGTCCATCATTGTTGGGAGAAGGTTGTATGTAATATAAATGTTGCCGTTAGGGTATATTTTTGTTTTAGGTATTTCTGTTTCATTTAAATTCCTAACCTGGTCTTCGATGTACTTAAGTACATGTGACCTCTTTAGTTTCGTGAATGAAACGTATTCTTATAGGCCTACAAAACCTAGGAGAAGACGGCAAGGGATTCTGCCACACAATTTTGGTTTTGCCTTTAAGGACTGATTGCAGACGCAATGGTACAAAGGAACTTTGAACTTTTTATTTTCAAACTTCTGTTTATATTGCGATTGTTGTGACCCATCACAATCCCATTTTACAATGAGTTGCAAACTTTCCTTTTCTTCCTTGGAAATGATATCTAAAACTGACTTCAAATACATACACAGCCGTAAAGATGTATGGTCAAGTAAATCTTGTAATTTTACTTCCGCGCATGTTTCAGTCACTCTCGTCTGGATAGCAATCCTTCTTCGCTTCTTTTATACGAGAATAGCAAGGAAATATATTCTTGTTTGCAACTATGTAGGATTTCCCATTGTCTTCTACTAAAATGTCTTTCAACAAAAATAGCCAACGCCTCAGACGGGGTGTGCTTCTTTATTTTAACTGTCGAAGACATAATCTTTTGGGGCTTTGTTGCTCTAGTTGGCGTCGAAGTTATGGCTTTTATTATTTTAGATGCATCTTTATTACCTTCGTTGACTCATCTGTGCAGCATAGGTTAATTGTTCCGCGGAAACCTTATCCCTTAAATCTTTAGTTTTTCTTCGCTTGGATCGGTCACTTGATTCTGCGAATTCTGTGATGGGTCGACCAGGTTTTCTTGCAGTCCAAACGGCAAATTTAAAGGTGCTTTTTAACCATTGTTCATTCTTTTTTAGGAAGCGATCATGTTTATAGTTTGCAGCTATATTAAAGTCGTGATTAAAATGACTTAATAAGGTGTGCTTTAGTTTACCCATTTCGGTATGTGGACATTTTGTTAACTCTACAATTTTGTTTTCCAGAAACAACAACTTTTTGTCCATTTTTACATCTGTATATTCTTGAATAATATCATATAAGCTATTTTTTGGGTATAATTACAAACTTATCAGTCGAATCTTGAAATAAAAGAGTATTTATTGCAAACAATTAAAAATCTGAAATCTAGTATCATTAAGTTTCAATGCCTAGTTAGGTTAGGTTAAGTTACAGAAGGGGAGTGTGATGGTTAAGCATCACCTCCACTCGGAGGCCAAAAGGCCCATTGTGATTCCCTTCTAGTTAACAAAATGGCGGACTAAAGCGGACATTTTCTTCAGACAGGCCTCAATTTTATTTAAAGTAAAAATTAACCACTCGGAAGCATCCGGAACTTGCACAAAAACATCTTTGTTTGAATGTTTTTACAACAAAAAAGGGTATTTTTGTAATTATTTACAATAATAAAAAAAAAGTTTATGCGTATTATAAATTAAATGTAACATGGTTATTATGTACATATATAAACAATTGTTAAATGGAGCGTTTTCTTGAAAGATTTTAAAATTTGGTTAATTCATTTATATAAATTAAACTATTTTAAATTAATTAATCTAAAAAAAAATTTATTTATTTTTCACTTCCTCTATTTGGGCAGAGGTTACCCTTACAACACTTATTTTACTTCTCTTTCTATTATTCTCTTACACTACCTTAAATACTAATCCGCAAGCTGCTCTGGAATTCGGCGTCTCTATGTTGCTCCATAGAGCACTCATATTTCCCTTTCGGACGTGATGGAATGCACCTGGTGTCCGATGGTTGCGACGCGATGTCAGCTTTTTACCGGTCGATCCGTGGGAGAGACACAGATTATTTGCATCAGCTTGTTTGTCGTTAACTTATACAATAACTTAAATTGATGTTGGTGATCCTTATTAGTTAATTTTTTTCTTGTAATATTTTCGTTATTTCGGCGCAGTTTTTTTCTACGGAATCAAGTAAGTAATAGATAGTATTCCATCGTGTGCATATACAACTTTTCGGTTAAACTTTTAAGGTTGAGTTGATGCACAGGTCATATATTTGTAGATTTTCTTAAGATTTCTTTGATTCAACTACATTATGTAAGAGGTGATTGATGAAAAAGTATGGTTTTCGTTACGAAAGGCCGAAACCATATTTGACCCCTGTCTGTTACCATAGTGGCTTTTTCACAAAGCTCACATCCAAATTCTGACAAAAGGTTGACGACTTTAGCCTGTATGTTCTGACCTGAAAAGTTTAATAATATTCATTCTAACAAACAAGTTCATTTTCTAAAAATGAAGAAACAAATACAAATATAAGATTCACCCTTCATTGATTTAAGTTTAGTTACAAATCTTCTGTCCTTGATAAAGTGTATAGTTAACGAAAGATACGTTGTTCTTTAATAATTGTTCGTCCAAATGTTTGATGTTAAATCATAACCAATATTTTTTATGCTTTCCATATCAAATTTAACAATTTCCAAATACAGTGCTGTCTGGATAGCATGAACTAATTAGAAGAAAAACAAGATTGTTCACGTTATCCAATAGTGTTTTCTTACCTATAAACTAGAATGTCGGAATACTCCGTGATATTAGCTTCAGCTCATTCTATTGCTTTCTCAAAAATTTGGACAGCTTCAGCCGCTATTATCGTTGATCAGCCGATTCTTTCAACAATTCATCTTCATCAGAAATATTCTCTTCGCATTCAGCTTCGTCTGGCATTTGTAGTATCGTGTCTTCAATTACATTCCATATGTCAATATCTGCTGCAGAGTGTGTTACCTAACAAAATCAAGTGGTAACTAGCTGTGGTTTGTATGATATTCGAAATCACGTAAGACTTACTTCTGGGATAATAATTTGTAGCAAATCTTGCAATTGGTTAGTGTCTTCAAATCGCTGCTGCCTCAATTTATCCGGTATCAAGATAAGAGGGATATTTTCCTCTTCATCTGAACCAACCCTTTCGCCTGCGCGCAAATCTGAGGTAAAATATAACGCCAACATTTTTCCATTGCGTCTGGTTTTAACTGACTTCATGCGATTGCGAATAAAACACTTTAAAAATTCCAAAACATTTATTTTTCCAACATCTAATCTTAACAGACTTTTTCTGTAATAGAGCTTTGTAATACGGATCGCGTTCTGATCCTGTTTTGTTTTTTAATAAAAGCTGGGACGGATGACATAGTGCGCTATCCAGGAGTAGATTAGCTTTTATTGGCAAACCTTCCTTTCGTAAAAAATCTTGTAGCTGAAACAAATGTATGAGCCTACCATTATCAACAATTTCTTATTCTATTCTTACCTGTAGAACAAACAGTTTGTGAAACCACTCCTTGAAAATATCTACAGTCATCCAGGCGATCTTCGAGAATATCAAAGTTTCGGAAGGAACGAGGTTTTTTTTGCCTTGTCAATAATCAGTGGCTTTACTTTGTGAAGGCCACCAGCGGTTGTACACGCAAAGAACGAAACCCTGGCCTTTTCTACTTTTCGGCCTGGAGCCGATTTTCACCACCGGCAACCTCAGGCAACATCTTCCAAAACAAACCCTACTCATCGGCGTTGTAAATTTGGTTTTTCGACAGGTAAAGCTCATGTATTACTTTTTCCAAATTATTTTTGAATGAGGCAACTGCGCCAGCCGAACACTATAACGTGACTTAAACTCACTTAGCCAACCAGAACTGGCATTAAAGGCCCCTTCTTTCTCCTTTAGTTGAGTATGCAATAGTTTCGCTTTTTCTTTCAGCATTTCTCCAGCAACTGGTAGATTTTTACCACGCTGCCTCAAAAACCACTTATATAATGCTTGTTCCGTACGGGGATACTCGCCTTGCTTTAAGGTTTTTCTTTTCAACGAACTGATTTAACTAGTGGCCACTACTTTAAAGATTTTGTCCTTATTTTTTATTATCGCTGAAATTGTGGATTTGGCTGCACCATACTGCCGGGAAAACACATCACATCACATCTTTCCAATATCTCATTAATTTCACTATTTTTTTTTATTAATAAGATTTTCGGCTTTTTAAAAGGCATTTTTGCAAATAAACACGCACTGTGCTAAATGTATGCAAAAACTAGCAAGCCAGCGAACGAACGAATGAACATGTTTAAACGTGTGCATACATTTTTGGTTCACCATCGATTATCGAGGTTTCTTATGTTCACGCTATAGAGTACTCTTTATAAAAAAATAGGTGTTCACGCCAGCGGAGTGTTCACGCAATCAGGGGTTCACGCAATCAGGGGTTCACGCTACACAGACACTACTGTATTTATTATATGTATATATTTTTAATATTTCGTGAAATGGTTGTCGGATGAGGTAACATGTTCTCAATGTCCACGTTTGGTCCATATTTGGCATCTATTGACATTAGAAACTGAGCAAATTTTTTTAGACCTGAATATTTTACAATTTGGAAAGGGTGGCAATTTTCTATTGTCCCTTGCGTTAGTACCCGTACATTTTATTTTTTTCTTATATCCACATTAATTTTTTCAACTTTTCCACTTTTATTATTTTTTTTAAATATAATATTTACGTTTAACCGTTGAAGTACTCTTACTATTATATTTATATACACAGAAACAATTTGTTAGGATTCGCTCGGGAAAAATGGATTGCTAGTTGGTTACGAAATACAAAGCTCTTTATTTGGTTCTAGTGATGGTTACAATGTGAGTGTAAAAAGAGGAATGAGTGAGTAAAAGAAAAGGAAGTAGGCGAGGTGACAGCTGCCTGATTCGGTGCGAACTTAGCCGCGGTTGCGCAGCCACGAAACGGTGACGCCCTCTATGTACTTCGTGCCAACACTCCTCCTCGTTGCGTGGCAAGATGAAGAAGGCCTATAGCGTCAAGACATCTCTTGTGCTTTTGTCCAGGCAGCCCCTTTGTCAGAACGTCCGCCCCCATGTCTTCCGTAGGTAAGTATTGGAGTAGATACGGGCTTGCTCTCCGACATTCCGAACCGGCGTAACACATCTTCGATGTAGCCACATTGATGAATAGTGTAGCCGTTGTCTCGCCTGACGAATTCTATTCCAAGACAACACAGAACTTCACCAAGATCCTCAACTGCGAAAGCCTTTGATAAGCCATCTTTTATCAGTCTAACGTTCCCTGAGTCACGGGCAATCACCAGAATGTCATCCACGTACACCAGTACCAGCGTCACGTCTCCCCCTGAACCGCGAAAGTATACACAGGGGTCAGATTCGGTAGGACGCAATCCCAGGCTTTGCAACTCCCGATTTAACCTTTCATGCCAACATCGACCAGCCTGTCGCAATCCGTAGAGCGCCCTCTTGAGCAAGCACACTTTGTTTCCTTCCTGGAGATCCGAGAGCATGTTCCTGGCTTGGATCTTGAGCGATTCATCCTTCTCGGTCTGAAGAATATACTGGAGAGTCCCTCAGTCATTTCCGGGATGTCCATGTGGATCTCCTCCGATAGTGTCCCGTTCAAGTATGCGGCGGTGATATCCAGTTGGTGAATCGTCATCTTGTACTGGGAGGCTAATGCCGTGGCTAACCGTATTGAGCTTAATCTCGCAACAGGGGCAAAGGTTTCGCTGAAATCGACGCCTGGCCTCTGTGCAAAGCCTCTTGCGACTACCCTTGCCTTCCTCCGCTGTAGCTTTCCATCCGGGCCGTATTTATTCCTTAAAATCATCCGGCTGCCTATTACACGACCGCCAGGGGGACGATCGACCAACGACCAGGTTCCGCTTTGGATGATGCACTTAAGTTCCGTAGCCATAGCTACATGATTTAAGATACATGATTTACCTGCTGCGTATTGTAAAGCTTCCTTGGTCGACCTGGTAGGCCGGTCTTAATCTTTCGTGGCCTGACAAGGCATCTTGCCATGTCGAGAACGGTGCGGTTCCTGCGTTCAGCGACCCCATTCTGCTCGGGATTATACGCAATAGTCAGACGTCGACGAATGCCTTGGGATTCCAGGAAGTTGTCGAACAGGTTGTTTTTATATTCGGTGCCATTGTCTGATTGCAGGATCTTGATGCATGCGCTGGTGTCCTTCTCCCACGATGCCTTGACTCCTTAGAACTCTGCGAGAACTTGACTCTCCTTATTGAGGAGACGAACGTCACACCATCTCGAGTGGTCGTCAATAAATGTGACGAAGTACCTCGCTTTCCCAATGGATTCCGTCCTCATCGGCCCGGTCTTACGTATGGAACGCTTTGGAAACGGAGCGCGCACCATCTTTCCCTGCATACAGGTGTCGCAAACAAAGTTATCCGGAATGTCGACGGATTCGACTCCAATGATCGCTCCCTTCCGAACTGCTTCGGTGAGATCTTTAACGTTGAGATGGCCCAGACGTCGATGCCAGATCTGAAGCATATCCGCATTGTGACGGGTTCCTTTGGAGTTGGTTGACGCCATGCACTTCTCATGGCCGGTACGAATGAAATACAACCCATCCTCGCGCTTTGCAGTTAGCACTACCTGCCCATCTGGATTTACGATCAGTGCGTGTTCTCGCTCAAATATAACACGATAGCCCTTATCAGTAATTTTGCCCACAGACATAAGATTGGTTCGCAGATCTGGTACGAACAGGGTGTTTGACAGTTCTATTTGTTTAGTAACGTTGTTCTCTTGAACTTCAACCAATGCACTGCCGCGCGCCTTGATTTCGGTAGAAGCACTGCTCGCCAGGTGCAATTTCTCCGCGCCCACCTCCTTGACATTAAACAACTCACCGGGGTTTTTACAAATGTGAGAGGTGCAACCACTGTCCAGGCACCATGACTGACCTCGATCGATGCCCGAGGCTTGAAATGCATTGCCGGCGCGTCCATCGTCTCGGGGGATGACTGACGAAAAGAAGAGAAGATGCTCCGCGTATTTTGCACTGTGTAATTTCTTCTCGCGCTTCTGTGGACATTCTGATCGCTTGTGACCCGCCTTCTTGCAGCGATAACACACCAATTTCGACCAACTTGTATTCTCGGGGGACTCGTTCTGACTCCTGTTCTTACCTTTGAACTGGCCGCTGTACCTCTGGCTGAATTTTCCAGCAATCATTGCGTTTGATACCTCACCATGGGAGTCAATCTTGCGTGCCTCGGATTCTTCGATGATTTTAACACGTAATGTTTCCGGATGTGGTAAATCGTCTCGAAATTCGATGGCACATCGAAAATTCCCAAAGCTTGACGGCAGACTTAGGAGCATTATAGCTAGTAGGTCCGCGTTTATTTCTACGTCCATGTCACTCAACTTATCGACCGCGTCGAAAAACTTGTGCAGATGTTCTCGAATATCTTCACCCTCACGCATCCGTTGAAGAGTTAATTGCTTAAAAAGTGTCGCCTTGCGAGCGGGGCCTTTTGATTGAAATACGCTTTCGAGTTTCAGCCACACGTCCCGGGAAGTATCGCATCCTTTGACTTGTTTTAGTTCCGCAGCACTGATCGATAAAATTATGTCCGATTTTGCATTTTGGTCGAGATGATACCATTTCTGATACGAAGAAATTGTCTTTGAGTCCTCAGAGTCGACGATTGGTTTCGCTCGAACGCCGTTGACAAAATCCCATGCGTCGTTTTTTATCAGAAGTGCTTGTATGTGCATGCGCCACGTGTCGTAATTGTCCTTGTTGAGGGTTTCAATTCTTGCGATCCCCGTGTTGTTCATACTTCCGAGTTGAGTGCAATGTGCTCCGCCAGTCACGAATAGTTCTGTTAGGATTAAACTATTAATTTGTTATTTCGTAGGTACGTCTGGGCCCATAACCTGTTAGGATTCGCTCGGGAAAAATGGATTGCTAGTTGGTTACGAAATACAAAGCTCTTTATTTGGTTCTAGTGAAGGTTACAATGTGAGTGTAAAAAGAGGAATGAGTGAGTAAAAGAAAAGGAAGGAGGCGAGGTGACAGCTGCCTGATTCGGTGCGAACTTAGCCGCGGTTGCGCAGCCACGAAACGGTTGCGCCCTCTATGTACTTCGTGCCAACACAATTTCTACATGCAACTAAATTTTGAATTTCTTCGTCATTTTCATATTTTACTGTTCCAAACATTTCCCAAACTTTACTCCTCTCCCTGTATTGTTTATTTTATATTCTCCTCTTACAAGTTTTGCTTTTATGGCGGAATTACTTAATAAACCAGTAGTGCTTGCCATTGAATCATTTGCTGAATCCTAAAATTATAATTGATTTGTGCATACTACAAATTTTCTTATATTATTGTAATATATCCATGAATGTCACTTACGTTATTGATTTCCATTTCGCGATAAAAATAATTAGTCTTCTTATAAATCACTAATTCATTAATACTTGTTATTTGAACGAATGCTTGATGCCAATTAATATAAATCCCATCAGTCCTGAACAAGATCGGGTGGTGGGACACACAAGTCACATCAGTCCTGACGTGCACGTATAAAAAAAAATAATATTTATTTTATTATAGATATATATCTTATGTATTTTTATTATTATATGAATTCATTTTATTCTATTTATTTTATTGATGAAATGATGCAAAACAGTCCTTGCACAACGGAAGTTGACATTCTTGGCATATAGTCTTAGCGCGCTTTTCGATTTTTGTTCTAAATTTACGAAGATGTCTATAAAATGAAAAGACGTGGACTTAATATGGTTTAATTCACTTTTTAGGTTAACAACAGAATGACAATTAGTAAAGGAAGTTGAAATGAAGCATATAAAAAATAATAGAATAAATCCAATGTAGTAGAACGGTACTTCAGACTTTAAGTTATAAACACATTGAAATAAACAACATTTTGAATGGGTATGTTGATAATTCCAACAATTTTCTTTTTTTGGCAACCCGTGCAATGACGCCTTGAAGTTCCCTCGATTTGCAACTAACTAGCAGATTGTCCATAGATTCCCTTCTTTTTAGACTGGTGGCCACCATGTTTTAAGCTTCTCCTAACGACCGCAGTTTGCTCTCCTTCCACCACTTTTGTGATTTGCGGTATAGTTCATACATTCCGGATAACCGATCGGCTCGATATACTCCTCCCATTATGGACCTGTAGAATTTTATTATTTCAGGACATGGTACAACTACTTTTTCACCATTCTTTAGGTTTTTTTCTATAGTTGACATTAGAGATTTATGACAATTGTTTATAGCTGCTACTTGTATCATGCCATTTTGTATACATAATTCCAGAACTACACGATTTGAAAATAGCTACACCCTTGGGTAGTTTTACAATTACTTTGGCAAGCTCTTTCGATTCATCATCACTATTCCCAATGCCGGATATTCCAAAGTTTCAAGCAATGGATGGTTTTGACTAGGTTATGTACTACACGTTCTCCAAGGGTGCCGATGGTAGGTCCATCTTCTTTACCACAGTATATATATAAATCGTAAACGTAGCCACTCAAAGAATCACAACGCATCCACATCTTTATGCCACGTTTTCTTGGTTTTAGTGACATGTATTGCTTTAGTGAAAAACGACCTTTAAACTTAGTTTAGCCTTCACTAAGGATGTATCTTTCGACAGCAGTTTGGTACGTAAGATTTCCTTACGGATTCCCAAAATCAATTGGTTCGTAGTAGGCTGTCCGTGAGCTGCTTGAATGCACAGTTTTGAGCATGTAGCCTTAGCCATGACATTAATTCGTCTATTGATTCCTCTTCTTGCTGAGTTATCTTGTTGAATTTGTAACGCTCGAACGTCAGAATAAGTTAAGGCGAGAAATATGAATTGAAAGTATTTTTTACCTGGCTAATTGTTATTATTTCCTGGGAATTGTGCGGAAGCGAGTTGTATATAAGTATGGCTTCGCGACCAATCGAGACATGAATGTCGCCATCTGGATTTTCTCAGGCTTCGAAGGCAAACCTGCGGCTTCTTCAAAATGCTCGTACTGCTGGTTCCACAATTTCCATGCCTTTGCCATATCCTTATCATGTCCAATGACTAAGGGTTTCGGCGGACGAAGGAAACTAAAATTGTCCATTTTGGGTTACTTTATGTGTTATAATTGAAATTTTCTACAGACGGGTTTCGGCAACATGTAAGATAACTCCGATTGAGCGCAAGGAAGCGAATGACAGGAAGGCTTTATTTATGGAAGTGGTGGTTATAATAGTATTAATACTCGTAAGTAATAGATGGGCAGGCATGTTCGCAGCGTTCTAGATGTTCCGAAAGACGTTCTATGACGTCCAAATCTGGTGATTGTGGTGGCGTTTTAAGTTGATTTGGGACGTTATACAATAGCCAGCTTCTGACTATATGCGCTGTGTACAAATGAATCCTCCAAGCCTAATACAATATTAATACGCTAAGTTGGTTCATTACAAATTCTTATTGTAAGTAGTTAATATTTATATATTTATATTCAAATTTGGAATTGCAGTTTTAACATACCCTTCAATTACAAATTGTTAAACCAAGGCCCTCTAAATGTTTATAATGTTTGGTTGCGGCTAGTCCTTTGGTGAGAACATCCGCAGTCATTTGTTGAGTATCAATATACTGTAGATCTATATCGCCTCTTTGTACAGCTTCGCGAACGAAATGATGTCTGATGTCTATGTGTTTAGTGCGTGAATGTTGAACTGGATTCTTGGCGATTAATTGAGCACTTTTATTGTCGTTGTAGATGATGACTTCTTTTTTCTTTGTAAACCTTATTTCATGTGCAAACTTTTGAAAATACATTGCTTCTTTGACTGAGTCAGCAATCGCCATATACTTTGCTTCACAACTCGATAATGCGACCGTCCGCTGTTTTTTTGATTCCCACGAAATAGCTGCTCCAGCAAGTTTAAACACATAACCTGTATATGATCTTCGGTCATCCAAATCAGCACCCCAGTCTGCATCTGCGTAACCAATAACTTCATTTCCGGTCTTTCGATATAACAACCCGTAGTCTTGCGTCCCCTTCAAATACCTAAGCACTCTTTTTGCTGCCACCCAATGTGGCTTTCCAAAGTACTGGTTAAATTGGCTTAGAAAGCTTACAGCATGCGAGATATCAGGTCTGGTCGTCACTGCTAAGTAAACTAAGGCACCAATTAGGTTTTGGTAAGGTAACTTACTTAAAAAATCTTCTTTTATGTGAAATTCACCACGCATTTGCTTTGAAAGTTTGGAATTTGAATCTAAGGGTGTATTAACAGGATTTGAATCGTCCATATTGAAACGCTTTAAAAGTTCGAGGATATATTTGCGTTGACTCATAGTAATATCTCCATTTGCCTTCTGATTAAATTCGATACCTAGGAAATATTTTAGTTGTCCCATATCCTTCATTTGAAATTTTGATTTCATCCTTCGCTTAAATATATCGATCTGTTCCAGACTATTTGATCCCACAATTATATCGTCGACATAAATTGCAACAATAACTATATCATTGCCCTTTCGTAATACATAAATACAAGGATCTGATGTCAAAGCTTGCATTCCCATCTTCAAAAGTTGTTCGTTAAGTTTAATGTACCACTGCCTACCCGACTGCTTGAGTCCATAGATAGCCTTTTGAATTTTACACACTGAATTTACTCCAACACTTTCACCAGTTAGTTCGGAATACAATTCAGGTAATTCCATATAAATTGTCTCATCAATTTCTCCATTGAGGTATGCGGTAACAACATCTAATTGGTGTAAAATAAGTCCCCATTCTGCTGCCAGGGCTATAAGTAATCGAATTGAACATTGTCGCGCAACTGGTGCAAACGTTTCCTTTTAGTCAACTCCTGCACGTTGGGAGCATCCTTTTGCCACCAGCCGCGCCTTTCTTCTGCATATGTCTCCCTTGGAATCAGTTTTTGTTTGGAAAACCCATCTACAACCAAGAACATGTTTTCCATTTGGTCGATCTATGATTTCCCAAGTTTTGCTTTTTTTATGTGCCGATAGTTCGTCCTTCATTGCCGTCTTCCAATCAAGTACATCTGTATTCTTTAAAATATCTCCAATATTTTGAGGATCCGAAGTTAGCGTACATGCGGCATCAAAATAAGTTTCGCACACATCCGAGTCGACTACAAGTTTGTTTTGTTGATTCGTTTCATCTACATATATGCTCTGGTCTTGTCTTTGATCGTGTCCTCATACAGATTCCATCTTTTGGTAGGCTATTATCCTTTCCTTTTTCTCTCATTGCTACATCATTCTTTTTACCAAATTCTATTTCAATATTGTGACCTCCTTCATCTTCAGTTACTTTATTATCACTAATATCTTTATTTACTGTTTCATGTTTTTCTTTAAATTGATCAAAAAATAACTCGGTTCTATCTTTGTTTATTGACCCTTTCGGAAAAAAAATATTTTCATTCATTTTTGGATCTATAAACACAACATCCCTACTTTTTATAATCTTTCTAGTTTCCGGACACCATAGCCTATATGCTTTAGCATTTTCACAGTATCCAACAAATATATAGGATTTCGATTTTACATCAAATTTACATTTTCTGTTATTAATTAGACTATAAGCTTTACTACCAAATACCTGGAAGTGGCTCACTGTAGGCGGCCTTCCTGTCCAAAACTTGTAGGGTATTTCTCCATTGATACTAGTTGACGCGCATCTATTTCTGATGTATTTTGCACATGCCACAGCTTCTGCCCAAAATGATAAAGGCAGTTTTGCTTGAAGCAACATGCAACGGCTCATTTCTACCAGCGTCCTGTTCATTCTTTCTGCTACACCATTTTGTTGTGGGTTATATGGGACAGTCAACTGATGTTTAATTCCATATTGAGATAATAAACGCTTAAACTTTTCATTGCAATACTCTCCTCCATTGTCGGACCTAATGGCCTTAATGTTTCTACCTAGAGAATTCTCAGAATGTATGTACATAATTTAAAATCTTTGAAAGCATCATAAACTTCATTTTTTTCTTTAAGGAAGTAAACCTCACACCACCTGCTTGCATCATCGATGAAAGTAGCAAAATACCTGCATCCTCCGTTTGATTTAATTGGAATCGGACCACATATGTCGGTATTTATTAGCTCCAATGGATTACTACTGCGGGGAGTGCTCGCCGTTGGGAATGGTCTCTTCGATTGTTTTCCTTGGATGCAAATTTCACACTGAAATTCGGGAATTTCATCACCTCGCTCAAGGCGTTGACTACCTGTATTCAAAGCCATAACTGAATTATTATTTATCATTTCACATAAAGTTTTATAATTCAAATGACCAAATTTCTCGTGCCAATTACGTAAACAGATGTTATTTTCAGACTTCCCTAAATGAGCGGCATCGACATTTTCTGTAATGTAATACAAACCATCCCTTTTCTTAGCAACGGCAACAACTTTGTTTTTGCAATTTCTAATCAGTGCACGATGATTATTAAAAACTACAGTAAAACCTTTTTCCGTCACTTTAGGTATCGATATTAAATTTGTCCTCAGATCAGGGACATAAAGTGTGTTCTCAAGTTTTGCATGATTCCCGTATAGAGTCGAAATTCTCACAACACCACGACCTTGAATATCAGTAGTTTGTTTATTTGCCAATAATAGTTGACGAAGTTCTGTGGTATTGAAACTTGTGAACTTGTTTTTATCGCAACACATGTGGGAGGTTGCACCACTATCCAAACACCATTCACTATTTTTCGGATGAATTTGAGTCGCTCTAACTTTTGATATCGAAAATGATTCTTCAGTAAATGCGGATTTATCTGTTGTATTAAATTTTGTTCTGCATGCTACTGCTTTATGACCAACGCGACCGCACCGATAACATTTGAAATGAGTATAAACATTTTGTTTTTTGTCTTCGTTCTCTCTACATTTATTTCTATCTCCATGGTAATATTTTTCATTGGGTTTCGTGGATGAATTTGCTTTTGGTTTATATTTTTGATATTTTGTTTTTGCGAATAAAGGATTATGCCCCGTTTCGCATAAATTTTTTTTCAAAAGTTCCATTTCGCATAAAGCTTATTTTAGGTTCCGCCTTATTTTCTTATATTATATTTTGTATGCAAGTCTATGACGCCGACGCGAGAGGGGCCCATTTCAATTATGCGAAATGGAACTTTTGAAAAAAATTTTATGCGAAAAGGGGTGCTCCGGAATAAAGCACCATTTTGGCTGATGTTCTTATTTTTCTTGGCTTCGTATTCTTCTATGATTTTAATTTTTAAAATTTCAGGTTTTGGTAGTTCATCTCTAGACTCAATAGCGATTCGAAAATTCTCGAATGATTCTGGTAGGCTGTATAGTAATAAAATTGAAAGCAAATCGTTGTTAATGTCTAATTGCATATCTTGTAACTTATCCAGTGCGGACCAAAACTTAGACAAATGGTCATGAATATCCGCATCCTCACACATCTTATTTAAAATAAGCTGTTTTAAAAGAGTAGCTTTTCTTGCCGGCCCTTGTGATTGATATACTTTATATAAGCGTCACAACTAAATAAAACACAAGCTTTCGACGTCTGTCGTACTCCGTGGTTCAAGATCTTTGACTGACTCTTTATTTTCCATGTGTGTTTAAATTGGCAATATATACGTTAAGAAGTACACATGTGCGGAAGGTAACAAATACATACTCATGCTACAACAATGTTTTTTTTTCGTTTTGAATATGGTTGCCACAACTCGACCATCCTGACCCGTAATCGTCCCGATTACCTCTGTGAACTAGCCGCACACTCCCCATACCACGGTTTTATGTTCGCCACTTCCCACACACCCTCATAGGGTATCTGACTCACTTGGAATCCCTCCACGTCTTTTATCAAATATCTATCATTCCCTAGCACCTTCTCCACCCGATAGGGCCCCTTAAACTTCGGTACCATCTTCCTCGATACAGATTGTGCGTTAATAAAGTTTCTAATCACGACATAGTCTCCAACCTTGTACTTCCTCGCGGTTTTTCTGTTCTCATCTACCATTTTCTTATTATAACTCTGCAATTTAGCCTGCTTCACGACCGCCCTCGACCTTAAATTATATAAATCCCTCTCAACTTCGCGATTGACGTTATCATCCAAGCATTCGCCAACAAAATCGACAACGGTACCTCTTTGCCTCACCCCGAATAACAGTTGACTAGGTGTGGTCCCTATGCTTCGATGTAGCGTATTGTTCATCGAGAAGTCGATTCTCGGTAGCACACCGTCGAAGCTTGCTCTGGGATTCCCGTCCGATAACTTAGCTATCATTGGACCCAGGCTTCTGTTTATCCTCTCCACTTGCCCGTTAGCTTGTGGGGCGCCGGTTGCGATTTTGACATGCTGAATGTTGTTGGCTTCCAAAAATTCTTCGAAATCTCTTGACGTGAAACTACTTCCCCTATCCGATATTAAGAGTCTCGGCCGACTATACATCTCAAAGTATGCTTTCAAGTGCCATATAACTTCTTTGGTGCACGTAGAGCGCGTGGAAAACAGTTTGACAAACTTCGTAAAGGCATCGACTACTAGAAATACGTACTTCTTCTTAGAATTAGCTAACAAAATTGGACCGAAATGGTCGAAATGGATCGAATGGATCGAAATGGCACGAATGGATCGTGCTCAATTTCCATTACTTCAACTTTAAACATTTCATTTTCCCATAAACTAACGCTCTGACAAATATTTTCATTATCTACATTCGATTCTACATCGTTTTCCGTTTCACTATTATCGGCTTTTAATTCATCTCTCTTTTGTAAACTTAACCTAGCTTTGGATATGAAATCCCTGCCCAATACCACGGGATGCGCCATCGTTTCATCCGATACAACAAATACATCCAAAGCGACGTAATTGTTCTCTAGTAATACACTAATGCTTATTTTTCCAAAAATAACTAAATTAGTTCTATTTATTCCGCAGTAATTCATTACATTTTTATTCAAAACTTCAAAAGAATCAGGAGCATACTTCATACGGATGAAACTAATGGGGCCCCGGTGTCAATTAGGCAATCTAGCAAAACATTATTGTCATTACTTAATTTAAAATGTATAAACAATTGTCTTACGAATTCATTTTCTTCCCCTTCCTGCACGTGGTGAATCGCCCCCCTCTTCTTGTTTTTTGGGCACTCCGCAGCATAGTGCCCGTGCAATCCGCATACATGGCAAGCTCCGATCTCCCTTCTAGATTTTTGGCACTCCGCTGCAACATGTCCCAATGCATTACAATTGTAGCATCGTCTGGCGGCTCGCACATCCCGGTTTTCAGTGACGGTGGGCGAAATAACTTGCCTGGCAAGCGAGACATCACGAAACGCTTCCATCAGTTGATTTTTATCGGTGAAACGGTGCATTTTAGCTGGCGCCCGAAGTTGGGGATTGGGTATTCCCTCGATGATGTACTCGACGAGTTCATCGTTCCCGAACTCGATTTTGTTGGCGAGCGTAACTTTGTCGTGGAAGTAGTTTTGGAAATCTTCACCCGCACGCCACTTTCGCGCCTCGAACTCGCGACGGATAGCCAACTTGCTAGTGCAGCCCTCGAACAGGTGCTTCATGTCGCTTAAGAGGTTCTCGATCGGGACAGTTGCGATGTCTGCCCTGGATAGTAGCCATTTCAGCGCTCGTCCCTTCAATTTGGATGCAATCAAAGCGCGTGTGTTGTTGTCGTCCAAATTGAAACAGCTTCGCACACTCTTAACTTGCGATTCCCATAGATGGAAATTGTCTCCTTCGCCGAGATATTCGGAGACGAGTTCCTTCGCCATTGACACACGGTTAGGGTAACACTCATTTGATTTTTCTCCCTCTATATTTTGATTCCCCTCACACCTTTTCCGCTCGCACTCTTTTTCCCTCTTCAACAATGCTATTTCACGTCGTTGTAGTTCCATCTCCTTCTTCATAAGTTCCATTTCCTTCTTCATCAACTTGAAACTTATTGCTATTTTTCCTCTCTTTTGAACTCCTACCACATCTTCTTCATCCTCTCTTTGGTCATCATCTTCTTCATCCTCTCTTTGGTCATCATCTCGTTCGTTTTCCTCTCTTTCGCCTTCATCTCTTTCGTCGTCATCTCGTTCGTCTTCGTCTCCTTCTTCTTCTTCTCTTTCGTCATCGTTGTTACACACATCATTGTCGTTGTTCTCGTCGTCGTTGTGAAATTGAGATATGTCCCGTATTCCACCCCGTACAACGGGACACTCTCCTCTTTCCTCCGGTGGGATTTTACACAGGCGCAGGATGAGCGCCGATTTGTTGCCGTTGGACTTCTTCCCCAGTTTGTCCAACCAAACTTTTAACTGGGCAACGGTGAATTTGCTGAAGTCTTCTTGCTGTAGCATGGTATTTGCGAATTATCGTTACGCGCACTGACAGCACAATTTATTTATTTATTATGCGCTTTCTATTTCTTCTTCTTTTGTTTTTTTTTCTTTGGATCAGTCGATCCCACTTCTGATATTATAAGCGTCACAACTAAATAAAACACAAGCTTTCGACGTCTGTCGTACTCCGTGGTTCAAGATCGACTGACTCTTTATTTTCCATGTGTGTTTAAATTGACAATATATACGTTAAGAAGTACACATGTGCGGAAGGTAACAAATACATACTCATGCTACAACAATGTTTTTTTTTCGTTTTGAATATGGTTGCCACATTTACTCAATCTCAACCAAATATCATGCGAAGTAACACATCCACTTACCTCCTTTAATGCTGACGAACTGATTGATAATATTAGATCGGATCTCGCCTTTCGGTCCTCCTTGTCCCAAACTTCTGCATCGATTAGTCCTTTGCTCCGGTTCCAGTGGGTCTTGTTTTTAGCCCACACACATAATCCCATGTTTCATTTTTTACCAACAAGGCTTCCACGTGCAGCTTCCAAGTATCAAAATTATCTTTAGATAATGGTTCAATTCTTACTAATTGATGATTCGCCATGCCGAACAATTTTAACACTTTTATCCAATTACAGAATTTAAAATACAACGACGATTAACTTGATTTTTGAGGATTTAATTTTTCTCCTGGGCCCATAACCCTTGTTAGAAGAAACGCAGTGTTCAACGGTTCAAAAACCAGAATAAAAGAAATGTCAAGTTTATTATATATACATTCATAGAAGTTTGTTACATAGGAATTAAAGTAATAGAATAATTAGTACATATTAGTTGTGTACGTTTAACAAATGAAAGTTATATAGTTAATACAATATTAATACGCTAAGTTGGTTCATTACAAATTATTATTGTAAGTAGTTAATATTTATATATTTATATTCAAATTTGGAATTGCAGTTTTAGCATTTACACTTAATGAAAACCAAGTTACCAACACCAGATCCTGCCATGCAACCCCATACTATCACGTTTCCTCCACCATGTTTTACAGTTCCTGCTGCATTTGTCAAATCGAATTCGGCAGTCGTTTTCCTCCATACTTTTCCATGGCCATCGGACCCAAAGATATTAAATTTACTTTCATCAGTAAATATCACCTTATTCCAGTAGTTATTTTCTTAGATTCGAAAGTTTCGGCAAAGCGAAGGCGTTTTTGTTGATTAACTTTACTGATGAATGGTTTCTTTCTTATATTCCTGCCATGATATCCAGCAGAATAAAGTACTCGACAAATGGTATTAGGGTGACAGGTCTTACCAATTTCATTAGCCACCTCCTATTTTTAGAGCACTTGTCTTGGAATTTTTTTTTATATTACGAACTATGATACGATTTTCTTGTTCGGTAAATTTGCGGGGTCATCCAGACCGGGAAACATTATCTACACTATCACTTTTTTTGTATTTTTCTATTATTTTTTGTACAATTGCGAAGCTTTCAGCCTCGTGGCGCCATTTTAAATATGTACAACAAATCTATCTTTAGCTGTTTTGAAGATTAACAATCACAACCAAATTTACTTTTTTAAAGATAACAAATAACTTACTACTATTTTGTAGCGCGAGGCACTTCGAAATGTTGCGTCTGGGGGTACTTACTATTGTGACGAAATTATGTGTGATTCCCGATTTTTTGTTCTTCTTTCACAGAAATTTCTATATTTACCGTTATCTTTGTGCACGCATGAATGGAATATCATGAAAAAAAAATTGTAACATTGGTGCAGAAATATTTGTATGCATTTAGATTTTTTCGACATTATTTGCGGACTTGAAGAAGTGTATACTTACTTTTAGGACTAACTGTATGTCGCACTCTAAAAGCCGAATGGGACATATACAGTGTTGTGCAAAAAAATAAGAACAGTGGGTTCGATTGAGCAAAATTATTATAATTACTAAATTATATTTTTTTTTTGAATATTTCACTCACTGACTTTGGTTGTGCAAAATAATAAGTACACTACACAAGAAATGAAAATATTCTTTTAAAAAAATAAAAAGGTTAAAATAGTTGGACATAATTGGACAAAATACTAAAGAAGGAAAATAAGGATATCAATATTTAGTTGTATTTCCCTTGTTTTTTAATACATCGTCAATTCTACGCGGCATAGAGTCAACGAGCTTTTGGCAAAGTGTGGTCGGGATATTATACCAAATTCTTTGAACATTTTGCTACAGCTTAAGCCTGTTCCTTAGTTTTGTGGTCTTAAGCTCTCTCTTTACAAATTCCCACAAATTTTCTATGGTATCAAGGTGTGGGGACTGTGCTGGCCATTCATCAAGTCTGCGAACCACTTTTTCGTTACTTTGGCCGTACAACTAAAGCAATGGTAAGTTGTCTTCAGCGAAGGGATACATATAAGTAACTGTTTTTAAGATCTCAATGTATTTTTCCTTGGTTTCTTGTATCCAGTGAATAGGTCCAGCACCCTGAAAGTGAAAGCATCCCCAGACCATAATATTTTCTCCGCTGTGTTTTATTGTTTTCACCGAATATTTTGATTTTGGATCAAATTCTTTTCCACCCGGCCTTCTAACATACTGTTTTTTAGAGTTTAATAATAATTTTTCGTTCGCCAATATCTATTTCCTTTCTTTGTGTCTGCATTGTTAAAAAAAACACAACACGATAGCAAATAATATTGTAGAACGAAACAAAACGCTGAATTTTATAATTTCTCACAAATCACTAATCTTTGCCTTTGTAATACAGCGCACGCACAGGAAGAAAACTTGATATTCAGTGAGGAGCGTAGACTTTTGGCATCTACATTTTGAGATTACCACAGTTAAAAGTACCGTTATCTCTTCCTGGGTTTGGATTTGTTCCAGGAATTGTGGCGCTGGCATTTTACATTGATGCGATAAATAGCTAACATATAAATTCTGAGAATTTTTTTGCCGATGAGTTCTATTTTTTTCATTCGAAAAACGTTTGAAGGATAAAATTTAGCGTTGAGCGTAGACTTATGGCACATAGTACTTCTTAACAACGTATGTACTTCTAAACAAACTCGACGAAAACACCACAGAAAAATATTCGAAGACTTCAAAATGTGTTTCATCTACATATTTGATATCACTTTTATTTATAAATTTCAACTTTTTCTGAAAAAGAAAAACGTGAAGCGACCTGTACATATGTATATATGTATGTACATATAACATTTTACACAAGACTTAATGTCAAGCATGAGAAAAACGCGCAATAAATTATTCCAAGAACCGTTATAAAATTAATAAGAAACTAAATGGTACATATTTAACCCATTTACAGTGAAAATTGTAGATCTTAGGGCTCTATGAACATTCAGTGGAACAATACATACACATAGTCAAAAAAGTCTCCGTACAGCCGATTAATTTTTATATTTTTGCTAATAAAAATTATACGGTTTAACACAACCACTTACAGTTAGTGCAAAAAGTCTGCGTACAAACTATTTGACTTTCTTTAATATGAAAAAACGAACGATTCGAACATATAATGTAAATATTTTTTTATTGATTTCACTTAAATTACTTTCATTAACTAATTCATAAACAAAAAACAAACATAACTGATACAATATTCATAAAAAAAATGGATTTATATAACAGGGCACATAAACAACGCACAAAAAGTCTGCGTACACCATATAACAATACAAAAACAAGAAATGTCAATATTTTGTTGGGTATCCTCGTCTGAATATGACTTCTCTCATTCGTTTTCCCATTGAATCAACCAAGCGTTTCGTATCTTCTGGAGTAATTTTATGCCATTCCTCAAGCAGCTTTTCCTTGAGCATATAGATCATTGGGGTAGTAAGCCCCGAAGATCAGACTATTGACCGAAGTCATTGCTCTTGCAACGTGGCTTCGAATCAGTTTGATCAGAAAATTATCTATCCGTACAATCCTGGTATAGGACCTCGTTCGGGTAAAATTTCCTGTACTCAGATTCGGGAGTTCTATGTAGCCCGAGACAAGCCCTAAGACATTGTCTCTCAAACACCCGAATCCTTTCTATTAAGCTGGCTCTCACATTGAACCAGACGGGACATCCATAGGCAACCATGGGCCTGATTAAGGCCATGTAGCAGATTACCTTCACCCTGGAATCAAGTTGGCTGCTATGAAACAGCCATCTTGTCAGAGCGAAAGCGCCCCGGGCCCTCGCCAGAGCAGCATCTACATGTTTGTCAAAATATAGATACTGATCCAGCACGATCCCAAGGTATCTGACTACACTTTGTCTCGCCAGTGGACGCCCGTCCAGCCCAAAGATAGAGAACCTGCGCCAATTTTTTCTAGTGTCCCGGGAGGCCCTAGACAAAGGTGTTCTGAACAATATAGATTCTGATTTCTGGAAGTTGATTTTCAACTGTGTCGAAGCCTTTTTCCAAGTCAATCAGACAGGCACCCGTGCATTGGTTCTTGCATTTATTCCATTGGATATCCGATACAAGTTTCGACGCGGCATGAATAGTGTCATGCCCCGCTCTGAAACCGAATTGGTTATCCGGGATGATTTTATTGTCCTCAACCCATTTAGACAGGGCTCTATGGATCACCTTCTCGAAGACCTTGTTGATACTCGGAAGGAGACTGATCGACCGGAGATTTGCTGGGTTAGAGGTGTCTTTCCCCTTCTTGGGGATTGGTTGAACCACCGCTGTCTTCCAATGCACAGGATGGCGTACCTCTCTACAGCCATTGGTGCAAGGTGCCTAAGCACAACATTGGATATGCCGTCGATATCCGCGGATTTTTTCCTTTTCAATGACTGAAAGATCATCTGGAGATCTTCCGTCGAAATGAACAGGGTGTTAGCCCCCTCACTGGCGATGGGATTGCTTGCCATGAAATCTTCATTGAACCTGGTAAAACCAAGATTCTCAGATCGCCAATGATCGAAATCATTTCTAAGGTAGAAGTGATGAAGCAGGGCTCTGTCCTCCAGGTCATGGTTCGGGCGAATACTATCATTTACCTTGTACACTTCCCGGAAAACAGCTCCCACTGTCGCCACCTTCTCCTGAGGATCCTCAATCACGAAAAAGTCGTCATCCAGGATGGCGCTATCTGGATCGATGCTTACTGTCCGTAGCAAACGTTCATTGTCTGACGTTCTCGGAAGTTTCAGATCCTGAATGTCATTCTGATTGTTTCTCCGAAATATTTTATTTATTTGCGGAAACATACTCGCGCTGTTGGATTTTACAGCACGAATTCTGTTGTTCCAATGCAAACTTACAGATATTCTGTAATTTTCTCTGATCAATTGTTGGAGATTTTTAATCAATGACTTCAGTGTCCTGACCTCCGAGTTTTGTCTGTCGGTAAACCGCATGTACAAGAGTTTCAGTCTTGTTAGGAGTCTACTTTTTTGTCTATGCAGTGCGTCGATTGTCGCCTTTCGGTATATGTTTGTCGTATCGTGCTGTCTTTGACGTGGTATCGTACTGTTCATAGTCTGTTTAATGATATCGTCCATTTCTTTGAGATACCTGTCAATTTCGTGGTTTGACAGGTTCCTATTAGTTGGTGGGAAGGAGGCGCTCGAAGTGAGCGCTCTCGTCAGGGAATTGGCGAAGCTTGGCCAGCACGCCCTACTGTAATCGTAGGGGTGCGTGTGGACGTAATCTGCCATTTCCGCGAACTCGTCAGGTATTGTGATCACGGCATATAGTCCGCAATGGTCACTGTCGTATACAATGGTCCGTAGACAGTTAATAGACCATTCGTTCGTGTCTGCCAGTCTCAGTCGAGAGTCTATCAGCATTAGATCCAGATAGGAGCCGCTCCTAGGATACGAAGGACTATCCGTTGCGAGCAACTTGACTCTATATTCAATGTTGTGAAGAACCCACCAATGGCTTAGTAGGCTCCCCCTAGTGTTGGGAATGTTATTTCCCCAATCACTATGTTTGGCATTTAAATCGCCGGCTAGAATGTAGAAGTTTTCTACCGAGTCCAAGCGCAGAGATCGAAAGAATGTCTCGAGTTCTGCGATAAAAATATTGGGTTGAGGTGCTTCAGGTGCATAGGCTGATACAATGTACATTCTCTTTCCATTTCGGAGAGGAATGCCCACAATACAGGCCTCCAGCAACTGGAACCTCCGCACTTCACTGCTATATATGACCTTATGTTTAAGATTATTTTTAATGAAGATCGCAACTCCCCCGCCTTGAGTAGCGTTGGGTCGATCTCTTCTAATTATTTTATACGAACTGTGCCGGATTTTGTGCTTCTGGTTTAGCTTTGTTTCGCTAACCAAGAGTACATCGGGGCTTTCGTCCTGCGACAGGTTAAAAAGTACGGCTCGTCGTTCGATCCTTATCAGTGAATTTACATTCATCGATAGGATCTTCAAGTGTCTCTCTGCCAGCGTACCCATCATGACCTTAGGTGCGCTAGGCCCGGCAGAAGCGAGCAGATACTATCTACTCGGGTCGCCGTTTCCAGGATCTGTTTTTGGAGCTGCCCAATCTGCCCTTGGATTGCGAGCAAGATCGAACAGACATCCACCTCGGCCCCCGGTGCCTCAGAGACAGGCAATGGGGCTTTAAGAACAGCCACGGGCTTTTGTACCGTCTTTCCGGAACCTGCCGCCATTTGGGCATAGGTCAACTAGGATGTGACGGCTGGTGTTTGGAAGCGACCCGAGGGACGCTTCTCCTCGACCTTCTGCTTACGGGCCAGGTTTTCTTTCTTGATGTCCTGGAACTTAGGACATCCCCGATAGTTTGCAGGGTGTCCTCGATTCCGACACAAGACACACTCGAGCTGCTCTCTGTCCGCCACCTTCTCTTTCCCAAGGTCGCATTCCTCGTTCTTGTGATTCTTTGCACACTTAACGCATCGAGGTTGCATTTCGCAGTTCGACGCGGCGTGCCCGAATCTTTGGCAGCGGATACATTGCAAAATGTTTCCTTGCCTTTTTAATATTTCCCATGTTACACGCTGGGAAGCCAAGGAAGTAATGGACCTTAGCCTCTCCAGCTTGCTGTTGGGTGTGAGCTGTACCAAGAAGAAGGGAATCACTCGCTTCTCCCGTCGGGAGCTCACCGTGGAAAATGGCTTAACCGCCACGAATTTGAGGTCGTCACTCTCGAGCTCTTTGAGCTCTGAGAGCATTTCCTCGGGATCTGGATAGATTCCACGCCTTTGAGGAGCATCGTCCGCAACCTCTCGGCTTTTGGGGTGAAGGAGAAAAACTCCGTCGTTGACTCCTTCAATAGGCTTTTAACACGCTTATGCTGCTCAAGTGTCTTGCACTGAATAGCATAGCGTTTCTGGCCCAAACATTTAAATTCAAAATTACCTATACCAATGGCATACTTACACAGATCGATGGTTTCTCGTAAGGCCGTGGTATAGGTGAGGATCAGTGGCACTTTTTTCTTTACTACTTCTATGCGCTCGATTATGTTCTTTGAGAATTTGTTCATCTTGTTCCATGAGGGTGGTGAGATCAACTGCTTGGGTTTGGGTAAAACTTATTTTGTAAGATTTAAAGTGAAGGTGATATATTTCTTGGACTTTACCCATTATTGATTCACTAGTGTACAGTCCATTTATAACGCTTGGATTAAGATGCTGTTTAAATATTGATATTAACTGGTCCGTGGAATAATTTGGTTGCCACATTATTGTGCAACAATAATGTGCCTGTGGTATATGGGGAAAGGTATTTTGAACTAATATTTTGATCTATCTCCGATAAGTAAGAATAGCTGATTTTTAAAAACATTGATGGGACTTTCTACAGAGGGGATTAAATTATGTGAGGAACTCTGATTACTATGTTGGGATGCAGTGAGTGAATTTATTTGGGAACTTAATGGGGGACGGGAAAGTGGGTCAGCGACGACGTTGGCCTTGCCAGGTTTGTAAATTAGCTCATACGAATATTCTTCCAAAATCGCCTTCCAGTGTTTCATTTTGGAATTATTGTTTTTATTACAATACTTAAGTCGAATGTTAAAGGTTGATGGTCCGTATATATTTTAACATGCGCTGTACCGTACAGGTGATTTCTAAGTGCGTTGAGCGTCCTTCTTTGAAGAACTTGCATTTGTCCAACTGTACCTTGATGTTAGCTTTTTGCAAGGTTTGGAATATCTTCCCTACGTGCTCCATGTGTTCATTTTCGTTTTGGCTAAATATAATTATGTCATAATTAATAACAATAGACATAACAAATTTTGCCAATGTGAGCTCAGAGAATGTCGACCAGTGCGCGTTGAAAAATAGAAGGTGCGTTTTTCAATCCAAAGGGAAGGCGCGTGAACTCGAACTTCCCTCCATTCACGGAGAACGCCGTTTTTTCAATATCCTCTTTTTTGAGTCGGATTTGATGGAACCCGCTTTTTAAATACAGGACAGAGAATATTTTGCTTTGTCCTAGTTGAGATAAAACTTCGCTGATATCTGGAATAGGGTACCGGTCTGAAATGGTTACTGAATTTAATTTTCGATAGTCTATAACAAGACGGTACTGTTTGTTGCCAGATGAGTCTGCCTTTTTAGCGACGACCCACACCGGGGGGTTATATGGCGAACGTGATGGTTGGATAATGCCATCTTCCAGAAGTTTTTTTTTTGTTGTTTTTCTACTTCGTCCTTGAGTGTAGCAGAGTAGGGATAATATTTTGAATACACCGGAGTGTTTGTATTTGTTCGGATTTCACCAACAACGTTCGTTGTGTAGGTAAGTTTTTCATTCGGTTCGGAAAAAAGGGAAGGTAATATGTTGACAATATTTCTGATGGCGAATTTTTGTGATTCCGTCATATGGTCCAGTTTAATGTCTATCGAATTTACCGATGGAGTTTGTAATTTTTTAATTCTAATTTTTGTTTTATTGAGAACAGTCATAATGTTATGTTGCAGGTAAATGACAGATTTTAATTCTTTTAAACCGTCATTCCCTAAAATTCCGTGAAAAGTTGTTAGGGTTGGAAGAATGAAAAATTTAAATTTTTTATCTAGTTGTCCAAAAAGGTTGAGCAAAGTGTGGTGTGTAATCTCAATATCCCCAGCGATAGATTTAGCTAAGAAGCATTGTTCATTACGAATGAGGTTTTGTACCAGGTTGGGTTGAATGTAATTTTTAGACGAACCTGTATCGATTAGGAAATTAAGAATTTGTCCACTCTTCGTTTTACATTGGAAATAAGGCAACGAAGAGTCCATTAGCCTAAAAAATGGATATCAGAATATTCAAGGAATTACTTCTTTTTTTTTACTATAATTTTTTTCGTAAACACCGTATAATGACTATTAATAAGTTACACTAAGAATATGCTGGATAGCATCCTTCAGAGCGGCTGGCAGCATTGCTGTCCCCTTTTCCTCCTGTCAAGGTGTGCATGTTACTCGAGGGCCCAATTTATCCGAAGGGGAGTAAAGTCGTGTATTCTCTTATGTGGGAAGGAATGTTCCTTGTGCACTATGACACACTTTTTTCTGTGTTCTTTATTATAAATTAATTTTCTTCTTAAGTTGGGTATTTTCACTCTTTTATTTTGTGTTTTTGTTATTTTTCTTGTGCACTATTTTCTCTGAGTTCTTTATTATATTATTGCTTTTAAATATTTTATATTATTTTTTTCCACTATTATATCTTATTCTAAAAATCACATCTAGGCAATTTAGAAAACACCAAGGTGAGCCTAGGGACACATATACCACCATTAAACTGCCCCACAAGTGTGCATGCAATTCAGTGGGTTGACACGACTGGAGATCACCGGTGTTGTAAGAGTAAGATCAAACAAAAAAAATCTGGAGCATGCCCGTGTCACAAAAAAAAAAAAAAAAAAAAAGGCAGGCCGAAAAACAATTGGTGCAAACAAATGCAAAAACACCAGCATTTGATTGGCCTCAGCGATGAAGTAATCCCAAACCGGAAAGCCTGCCGCTACTTTCTGAGGTCAAACCGGCGGACCCCACAAGCGGACCAGTAGGAATGCAGTTAAGTGGGAAGGTTATGGTCCTACACTTCTGACCATAACAACGCCGGAAAAAGGAAAAGAAGAAGAAGAAGATTATATCTTATTCTAATAGCACTGATTTATATTATGCACTACTATCCTTATATTCTCACTTTTGCGTTTTAATTTTTGCTTCCTAGCTTTTATTTCTGATTTTAATTTTTTTTTTTCACACCTTAATTTTCAATTTTCACTTTATTCTAATAATTTTTACTTTTTAGCTCGGGCTTCTAATAATTTTTCCTTTTTTGCTCGGGCTTCTAATAATTTTTACTTTTTTGCTCGGGCTCCAGTTATGTTCCTTCCCACGGAAAATAATAAAAAAAATACTTTTTTTCCGGCGGTCAACCGTCCGCCTTCACGACTTTATTTAAACTCAAATTGTAACAAATTTTTCATTCGTATTTATGTAAGAGCTAAACAGCTTGCGACTGCCACAGGTGCTAGGTTGGTTGGTGCAGATAGGTGATGATTTTCCGAGAATTTCATTGCATCTATTGGGTGATGCAACTTTGAGAACATTGTTGTGGATAGGTGCTAAGTTGAGTAGGGCAGATAGGTTCCGGGAAATTCGTTGCGGACAGGTGGGTGATGATTTCGGGTGCAATACTATGGACAGCAAGATGACGCAACGTTGGGGACCGTACTGGCTTGATATCGCGGGAACCGGTGCTGATGTTGCAATTGCCATATGGGTTCAAGGGCATGCCCTTGTGTCGCCGTATGGAGTTTGGATTTAAATGGTGATAACTTGCATATCTACTGCTAACACTCCGAACCTTTGATTACCTTATGTTGACGATATTCTCATGTTTTTCTAATGAAGTCTTCTTCACCACGGAAGAAATCCTTTCATCGCGAGAACTACTTGAATCAGCCACATCCCCTTTTTTGGAAAAGTAGTCAATGCATTTTTTTTTGTTTTTTGTTTATTTCAATCGTTAAGTATTTTATATGTCAAAGAAGACGAGGGAATCCAAAATCTATGTTATTTACACATCACCATTTGCAGGACATGTAGCAGGTTTTGAAATAAGATCAATGATTTTCAAAAGTCCACTGTCGTCTCCGGATTTGAGAACGCAACGCATGTTTCGGGCTGATTCGTTTAAATGACTTTGTGTATTGAAGGGAGTACGACGGCGTTCTACCTTACAGTCATAGGTTATATGTCCTAGTTTGTTACAGTTGTAACATTTCGTATTTGAGTAATCGTAATTTTGTTTACGGTAGTTGCTGACTCCGTTGGAACTTCCAGAGAAAGTTTGTCTGGACTGGTAAGGTGTAATTGAATTTCGAATTGGTCGTGAGAGAATTTTGTGATTGCGTTCGAATTGATCACGGACCTCATTGTGTTTCGACCATATTGAATGTTTTTATTACCCTAAGGAGTTCCTTGATGTTATTACAACTACTTGAAGTTAAGTGTCGTCGCAACTCTCGATCTCGCAATCCTGAGATAACATATTTGATAATTGCCCCGTCACCAAAATGAGCTCTTTTTGCAGTATCTACTATGTCGTAAACATAATTTTCATAGCTCTCACTCGGCTCTTTTCGACGCATCATTAATTGCGATACAATCTCAGATTCATCCAGGAAGCTGGGGAAATCTGATACTAATATTAAAAGAAAAAAAAAACGTTCCGGAATAAAAAACAAAATTTCCTTTTTTGTTTTCTTTATTAGAATATTCGCGTCCGCTCTTCTTCGACTCGGGAACACTACACACTTTGGAGGAGTTCTGTTCCAAGCTTTTATACTCTGCGATGCGTAGTGGAGTCATGGATTGACTTAAGTGTTTCTTGTCATATGTAGGGCAATGGACAATGGGCATTGCACTAAGTTCGGCTTTATGCTTGCGTGTTATTTTGGTTATTATGTCTATCATATGCAGGGCAATGGACAGTGGGCATTGCACTGCGCCGTAAGTGTTTTTTGTTTAGTTTGGGGAAACGCGGATATTGATTTGATTGTTTGTTTTGGTGGAGTTTGTTGCTCCACTTATTTGTTCCGCAATGTCGGCTTTTCTTTCTGTGAGCATCTGTTCTGCTGTGACAGCATAATTATATTATGTTGTGTATGGGTTCAGTGTGCTTGGCTGTAACTACTAATCTCGCTTTAAATTCGTCCCACCCAGTTAAATAAGTTTGATTAGTAAAGAACCACTTACGTGCTCCTTTCTCGAGGCGTAGAGAAGGCGAGCGTTGTCGATGACTTCAACCCACTGCGATGCACTCAAACTGGATACTGATGATGGATTGAAGGGATTGCTTTTGACTTCCTCTGGCGCTAATCGAATCAGTTGATGGCTTAACGTTGTTGATGTGGCCTCCGTATTATTACTTTGGGAGTGTCTGTTAATGGCGACCTCTCTGCCGAGATTTTTATTCTGTTCTTTCAACAACGCTATTTCTCGTCTTAATTGTCCGACTTCTTTTGCACTTGTATTGGCGGCTGCCCTCTTTCTTGCTGTCTGGTTTTCCATTTTAATTTTCACTGACTTCGGTACTTATGAATTCAATATTCCTATATTTTCCGAAAGACCAAACGTACACCAGTGATGAATAAAAGAGAATGACAACTTTAAGCAACTTCTCCATACGCGTTGTATTTTCGGTATTGTGTAAATCACTACTTATACGCGAAAACGAGACGCAAACGTAGAAAAAAAAAAACAAAAAATTAATAAAAAAAAGAACAGAATTCCAATCCAATTAGATAAATTAAGACAAAAAATAACAAAGAAAAAAGGTTTTTTACACTCGTAAAAAAAGGGGAGTCGGCTGTGTACATTTGTTCGCGGCTACTTCTCTACTACTTCTCGCAGCCATTCGTCCTCTTGCTCGGCTCGTGGGTGTGCGGTCAACTGCACAGACCTAGGGGTGCCTGCATCCCACATGTATGTACATATATATCGACTTCTCTTTTTGAAGCTCAAGCATTTTCTTTTTATTTTACTTCGACTATGTATTCATAGTTACACATTTAAATATAATTTCGTCTGCGGTGGTTACTTGCACAGACAAGATCGTGCACGTTTCCCCAATCGTACATGACCACAATAATAATACAGAGATAGAATGAGATAGCGAGATAACCAACGTCATAAAGCGAGACACGTTCGTAATTTCGTACTCTTCTTTTTTTGCAACTCACCAACGTTTTATACGCAGTACACACAGTTTAAATTTCTGATTTATTCCTCACATCTACAATATACCACACTGTGAGGCACGGGCGATCCCACTTCTGAAGTTGTAAACTGATAAGGTTTAAGCCGAGAATTGACTTACGATTTTAAGCCGCGAATTTACTTATTATGTATATACATATGTATACTTGGGGCGCATCAGAAAATAAAACTCAAACGTAAAGAATACTTTTTTATTCCGTCTCGGACGAGCGCTGAGAACTGAATGAATAATCGAAACTCTATTACATTATGAATACCTACCACCGGCAGCTGTTAAATTATCTATTTTAATATTATGCTTACAATTCGCCCGTCCTGGCAAATAATCGTCCCGATTGACCCCAACCTGCTTACTAAACTTTATATATGGTTTCAAGTTCGCCACTTCCCATATCCCTGTATAAGGTATCTGACTCAGTAGAAACCCTTCCACATCCTTTAATAAGTACCTATCGTTTGGTAATACCTGATTCACTTCATAAGGTCCCTTGAACTTGGGAATTATCTTCTTACACACTCCTGGTTGACTAACGAAGTTCTTCACCATAACATACTCTCCTACCCTATATTCTTTAGAAACCCTCCTTTTATCTTTCATTTGTTTATTATAATTTTGATTTTTTACAATTCTTTCGGCTGCCTTTCTTCGGATACCTACTAAATCCGTATCTTCCTCGTTCTTATTTATCTCTTCCAATTTTTCCCTCAGCTGATCTATTATCTCCCCCCTTTGTACAATTCCAAAGAGCAATTGGCTTGCACATGTCCCAGTACTTTTATGAATAGTGTTATTCATAGCAAATTAAATTTTGGGTAAGATCTTGTCCAACGTAAATTCCAATCCGCCATTAGTCGTCTTTGCAACGTCAACGAATGTCAATATGTATTTACAACCACTCCAGGAACAAACAGATAAAGGACCGCATACATACGTCTGTATGTACTAGTTCCAATATCTCTTTTGCACGACTTCCAATATGCGGAAAAGGCGATCGTGTGTGTTTGCCCTTTATACATATCAGGCACTTTGACGTTTGATTGTGTGAAGCAAAATTCATCCCTTTGACGGCGGACCTTACTTTTATAAGATTGTCATCACATATGTGACCCATTCGACGATGCCATATTCCCCTGTCCACCATTGCACTGAATGCACTGTGGCTGTCATCAATTTCATTACTTATTGTGCAGTTCAACTTATACATGTTGTTCACTAGATCGGCAGTTCCTATGAGTCTTTGATTTTTAAAAATCTTACAAATGTTTTTCTCAAAACGCACTTTATTGCCATTTTTAATTAGTTGACTAACCGATAATAAGTTTGCACAGAGATTGGGCACATACTGAACATTTTTAATTGTAGCATTCAGCTTATCTTTGCCCTTCAGTAAAGATATATTAACATCACCAACACTTTCCACCGTCATTTTTGAATTATTTGCCGTTAAAATTTCTTTATGTGAGGGTTCTTTCTGATGTTCCAAATGCTTATTGTCCATGGTCATATGAGCTGAGGCGCCGGAGTCTACATACCATGTGTTCTGGGAATTTCTTTCCTCTGCTAGGAACGTTGTATATAAGCACTCGGATTTTCTTTCTTTCTCTTTCTTTCGTGAACAATTTTTTGCAAAATGCCCAATTTCACCACAGCTATGACAACGAAATTTGCCCTTGGACTTATGTGTATGTGTATATTTATATGGTTTGCTCACCAAAGCTCTTGAAACTGTACAGCCGCCATCATATTGTACTTGTTGTAGTAACAAGGTTTTCACAGAATCCGACGTGAGTTTAGACGACGAATTTTTTTTTTAAGCGGGATCGCGATATTTGGTTTTATCTTAAGCACATTCTCTTTCCTATCCAATACTGCCTCGAGTTCCTTCAATGTATCATCCCCGATGATACCATCGAAGGTATTGAGACCAGGCAGCACATAGAATTTGATTATTGTTTTGTCACCAAGGCGTTCAAAGAACTTCCCTTCGACAGACTCCGAAATGAGGATACTACCGCCAGCCGATTGTACTTTAAAGGGTTTGTTAAGACGGACTGTCGGCTGTTTGATTTTAGCACTGATAAAGTTCTTGTTAGCACCCTTATCGACAAGAAACTTTCAGCTCGTCGCCTGCAGCCTCCTCCGCGACTTCTTTATATTCTTCATTACCATCCTGCAAGTGGTATAACCTTTGCTGTTTCATGAGGATGTTTGCGGACATTGCCTTCCGTTTGAAAGGATTATGAGAACCTGAAATCCTGCGGTTCATATAGTTCACTTGCCTTGATTGAACATTGTTATCCACTTCCATTCTTTCTAGGGGCTTTGGTCCTACTAGTCTAGAGCCCTATTTCGATATGATTCCATTAGAGCCTTGACCGTCTCTTCGCTGTATGCCTCGGTCTTATGTTTGTTAACCATCAGGGATAGCTGATGGTTAACAGCGGCATAGAATTCATCAAGCCTACTACTCTTTTGCGTAAGCTGGTTAAGTTTGTGTTCCAGCGTATGCATATCGCGCTTGTCTGCGTAATGCAACGACAGACACTGTTTCATCTCCCGCCAGTCGCAATCAAAGATGTTGTATGAAATGAGGGCGGCGTCTGCCGGCCCTCTAATCTTACCTCGAACGTGTTGCAAGATCGCTCTTCTTAACATGTCGTATGTTATTATCTTTTAAAAATTCCTCGAAAAGCCATAGAGGTAAACGCACTTCCTCGGTCCGACACCATTATCTTGGGCCTGTTGTAAGCACAAAAATAATCCTTCAGACAAGTTAGAATCTCATTTGTATCAGTGGAGCGTACCGCATAGAGCTTCGTAAACTTCGAAAAGGCATCTATGACCAAGAAGACATATGTACATACTTCTTCTTTGACGCTTTAAGAGGACCGACTTTACACTGGACCGAAATGATCCACATGGACCTTATCGAAGGGCACATCACCTTTAGGTATACAGTCAAACCTGGATAAGCGAGATATCAAGGGAGCACAATCTCATTCTCGCTTATAGAGGTTTCTCACTAACCCGAGTTTGTCGCTAATGCAGGTACATGGGTAGCATTAACATATTGGATTTGTGAGATACAAGCTTAGCCTATTCCTCGTTGCTAGGTCCAACTTCAACATCATTTTCCTCTGGCAGGTCTTGCTCATCTGTACTTTTCCAAAACCCAGCTTTCTTGAAGCAGTTTTTGACAGTAACGTCACTGACTAAGAACCATGCTTTTCTAGCAAATTTCATAGCTAGAAGTGCGTTAATGTCAGGGCTACTGTTTTCTTCCAGCCTCGTAAGAATATGTTTAACGACTTCTCTGCGATAAAAGCGTTTAAAAGTGTGAATGATGCCTTGATCTAATGGTTGAAGTTTACTAGTGCTGTTAGCAGGTAAAAACATTTTACGTTTGCAAGTGTTGGTAAGTCCGTATGGGCAGCACAGTTGAATAGCAGAATTTTTTTTCGGTTTATCTTCATTTGTTTGTCAACTTTTTTCAACCAATCTTTAAATAATATCTTGGTCATCCAAGCCTTTGTATTATTGGCATAATCGACGGGTAGAGTCTTGACACCTTTAAAACATCTAGGTCGCTTTGATTTCCCGATGATGAGAAGTGGGAGTTTGTCCGTACCACTCATGTTTACACACTGGAGAAGTGTAAGACGTTCCTTGCTTTGTTTTCCTCCATGGCATTTTTCGCCTTTAAACGTAAATGTTTTATCCGGAAGGCACTTGAAAAACAAAGCAGTTTCATCCGCGTTGTAAATATCGTCTGGTTCATACCCTTCTAAAAGATTTGGCAGATCTTCAGTCCAGTGGTTGCACACACCTTGGTCCACAGATTTACTTTCCCCAGCTGCTTTTTTGAAAGCTATATCATGACGCCTTTTAAAACCCTCTAACCAGCCGTTGCTAGCAGAAAAGTTCTGGATTCCCAGTTTTGTAGCAAACTCTTTTGATTTTTCTTTCAACATAGGTCCATCTATGGGAATGTTCTTATCGAGAGTTTGTTTTATCCATTCCAAAAGGCACTTTTCGATATTGGGAAATTCAGAAACTCTAGTCCTCTTAATATTTCCATGTCCATCAGAACACTCAGACTTTATAGAGTCTTTTGATTTTATAATTTTATAATAGGTGGATTCTGGTAAATTAAACTCCCTCTGAATTTCATTTCGCGATTTTCCGGATTCAAACGCATTCACTATTTTAAGTTTATCACTTAATGATAGTACTTTAATTTTCCGTTTTGACATGATGCAGAACAGAACTTTCCTTCGCAATTGATTATAACTATTGATTGATAACTATAAACTGTTTGTCCGATAAACAGGACGGTACACAGGCACACGTGTCCATTCGAAAAGAATGCGATAAAATAACAACATTATTTAGTTCCACGAAATAGAATAGGTACAATATTAACGAGAAAACAATACAAAAACAATGGTATGAGTTCCACGAATTTGTAAATAAAGCTCGACTGTCGCTTATAGAGGTATAGATAAGTAGCAGTCTCACTTACGGAGGTCTATGAGGGAAAAACGACTCTCTCTTACAGAGGTTTCTGTTTCTCACTAATAGAGGTTTTGGGAGCTTAAAATGACGGGTCCTGGCTATTAGTCTCACTTATAGAATTTTCTCACTTATCCAGGTTTGACTGTATTATGTAAAAGCTCGTGTTTACCAGCCTTCGCCGAGAACACTATGCATTTCAGACAATTACTTATATGGTCCCGAATTTTTGTTTCATTTTAGGAAACCAATACGATTTCAATACAGCATTTAACACTTTTCGTGATGATATTTGTGCAATATACTCCTTTCCATGTTGTGAGGTACAAAAAAGAGAATATTCTGTCCAATTTTCCTATATACCAAACCGTTCCGCGACTCATACATACTATTTTCTTCTATTTGCAATCGTTCTCTAATCCTTTGTCTTCATCTCTATTTTGGCAAATTGCCACACTTCTTTCAAAAGTATTGTCTTCAAGTATGTACTAATATATTCGTGATACGGCTAAGTGCATCTACGTGTTGCATTCTACCATTCTACCATTTCTATGTTCCATAACATAATCGTAGTTTATGGATTTATTTCTTTTTTGTCGAGTGTAAGCGTCAGAGAATTACAATCGGTGACAATTTTAAACTTTAGACCGTGCAGATAAATTCTAAACCGCTTAGGTGCATTAATAATCGTTAAAGTTTCCAGCTCAAAGCTGTTATATTTGGATTCACAATTGTTGCAGAGTTATGCTTGATGAAAAACACGTCTTGTCTTGGCGAACGTTTATTACAAAGTGAAGTAAAACATGGAATATGATACAATGACAAAGAGTAGGCAAGAAAGATAACAAGGAACAATATAAGAATAGAACGAGATAAGTAGAACAAATGTTAAAGAATCCCTTTCCAACAACAATCTCTGCCGTTCGTTTCGAAAAATAGAAATTTGGATGGAACTTACCATCGGTTTTCTTCTGTAATAGCATTGCTCCATATCCTACCGAACTAGCATCGCAATGAAGTTCTGTCTCGTCTCGTGGATCATAAAAAGCTAATATTGGTGACTCAACCAATTTTTGTTGCAACTCTTCAAATGCTCTAATCTCATTTGCTTTGAACTTAAATGTAGTGTTTTTCCTAATTAGTTTATACAATGGCTCAGCTATCAAAGAAAATCCTTTAATAGATCTCCTGAAGTATGAACATATACCTAAAAAAGCTATGCACTTCCTTAGCACTCTGCGGTATGGGAAAATTCTTGACAGATTCAATTCCTTTGTCGTCCGGTCGTATCCCTTCTTTTGATATCGTATATCCTAAATACCGAATTTCTGACTCTAAAAATCGACATTTATCAAGTCGCAGCTCCTTTTATTCCTAACCAA
Organism: Merodon equestris; assembly: GCA_958301585.1. Classification (NCBI taxonomy): domain Eukaryota; kingdom Metazoa; phylum Arthropoda; class Insecta; order Diptera; family Syrphidae; genus Merodon; species Merodon equestris. The sequence continues at coordinate 47,675,856 of OY284413.1, forward strand.
TTTTTCAAAAACTTCTCCTAATATATTTAAATGTTCCTCAACCGTCTCTGTGGCTATCATGATATCATCTAAATAGATTGCGATTTTTCCTGCTCACATCAGCTCTTCAAACACCTCGTTAATGAATCGTTGGAATGTTGAAGGAGCATTCCTAAGTCCGAACGGCATCTTCCATTTTTACATGGTAAAACGCACTTTTCAAATTTAAAAGTAGAAAATATCTTTTTATTGGCCAGCTTATCCAGTAGGTCGTCAATTAATGGTAATGGGTAGTTATCTTTCAAAGTCATTTTATTCAGAGTTCGATAATCGAATATCGCCAGTCTTTTTCCTAACTAATACTATAGGAGATTCATATTCTGACTTACTAATTCTATTTACTTTTGTTGGACCAATTCACATAAAATACTCTGTACCTTTGACTTTTCTAAATACGATAACCTTCTAGGAGGGCAATCGAAAGGCTTTTCATCCGTCGTTCTAAGTTTCATTTGAAAATCAGTCTCAGGTCGCTCGGGGCGTTTGTAGCACATACAATTTTTGAACGTTTCGTTAAACGTTCTTTTTGCTTCCAAATCCAATTCATTATTAGTAGACAAATCTATTTCATTTTCACTTTCTTCAATTTTAATATTCATTAGATTATGGCACTCAGTTTGGTATAACTGTTTGTGTTTATCTATCGGTTGTTTCAAAGACTTTTTATTTCTACTCAATTTTAATTTTGCAAGTTTTACGAAACCTCTACCAAGTACAGCTGCAAACTACATAGTGTCATTATTTACTACATATATTTTCAATTTATTTCCTCTTCTTCCAAATAAACAGAACCTTTAACATAACCATTAATTCTTAGAGAACTTTTATTAATTCCGACAATATTGATATTACATTTTGATTCAAAAGGAATAATAAAATTCTTAGGGATAAACTGCTCCCTTATTATACTGACTGGGCTGCCGGTGTCTAAAAGTGTGCCTAATAATATTTTATATTGTAAAATTCAGATTTCTTACATGGTCATCTTCCTCGTCAACGTGGTGGTCAAAGTGATGAACTACTTCTTTATTTCGTTTAGGACATTCAGCAGCAAGGTGGCCCATCTCAAGATGTTAAGTGACTCGGACGCTGGCTTTATAGTTTTGCCTTAATTGCGAGTGTAGAAAAGGAAAAAAAAACTTATTACTTTAAATACTTTTGTACGTTTATGTTTATTTATATCTGTATAAAATGTTTACTTAAAGTTAGAAAAAAATTGTGAAGTAATATATTCTCTTGCTTCTTCAGTTTGTTGGTTTATCTCAGTTTGCGAGTCGCTGTGATATACAACCGGGCTTGGAACCAGATAGATGAACGGAGTAGATGTGCGACTGGTGCTATTAATTTGCACAGAGTCCCTGTGTAATGTACCCATTTGACCCTCGAACAAATTATCGCTTATATATTGCTTTTTTGCAAACAATTGTGGCTGCGGTGTCATTTTCCCCTTCTCCACCCTCCCAACCAAGAGTAATTGGAGTTACGAGGTTTTAGTCCTAATTGTTTGTCGTTTTTCATCTATGTGAGGAGTTACGAGGTGTATAAATTTACTGTTATTGTAAATTTATAAACCCTCGTACCTCTTAATATAACTCTGGAAAATGAATTAAAATGGAAGAACACGCTAAGTCGTTGCCATTTTATTAAATCAAAATGAAATACATGATTATTTAAAATAAAAATGACAAACTATGCGAATGAGAGTGAATCATAGAAGGTATGAAAGTCGACAGGGATTGTTTCCTTCAATTCTTGTAGGTGTAAAAATTTTGACTTTTTGATTTTCAGTTGGGTTGAGTATAGATGCGGTAATTCCTCAAAATTAACGAACACACGCTGCTTATCATTATTTTTTCTTGTTCTTTTCTTCTCATCTGGTGGCGGTAGCAAGTTTTTAAAGTCTCCTGTATGGCTCAGTTTATAAAAAACATCATCATTCGGAAAATATTTCAAACAACGAATATCTGTCACCACAGGCCAATATTTCTCATTTTTAGGTTTAGGCGGCCGTATCGAACTTATATTACTCGAAATTTTTGAAGAAATCGAAATTCAAATACCGAACGACGTATTTAGGTGCATTCACCTTTGCAGCTTCTATCAAACTTTGATAATCCGCCGGAATATTGATATTTCTCTCTTTTACTTTCCGTTCTATGGTGGCGTGAACTGAATCTACCTCCATCTGCGTGTGCCCCGGCTCTAAATACTTGTGCACTATGCAGCTCTTGTTTTCCATGGCCAAATTTGATAGCGCTGCACTGAGCACGGAGTTGCGATTCTGGTAGCCACAACCGTCTGAGTAGATGCATACGGTTTCGCCTTCTTCAGTTTGTTCTAATAAGAAGCTGCACAACATACTAGCAAACACATCGCTAGATAATCCGCCATTCGCCTCGTGCCACACATAGCAGAAAGCTTCCCGAGTTCTACCATTGAAAATGGTATAGTTGTGTACCTGAAGTTTAGTTTTATAATACATAGAGGAGACATTACTTTTCGGACTCAACATCACAGCCTGGACGTCGACTAAAAAAAATTTTTGGAAACTCGCTGTGTCATTTTTGTCGAACTCTTTCTGTGAACGAGCTTCGTTTGCTTATAAACGGTGTTCTGAATAAAGAGATTCACTTAAATGTCCATGTTTATGTGACACGCATTTGTCACATTCATCTTTTTTGGGGCGGTAAAACTTCAAATTCATGCTATCGAACTCTTCATCAAATACTTTTCTAGATACTGGAGAGGACCCGCCGATTTCATTTATATAGCACCTGTATAAATCAGACTGGCTCGTCCAATTCGGTTCTAGGTATAGTTTCGAGGTCGATGATCTACAGTAATGGGATTCCATTTTCGCAAGAGAATTTAACCAATCTCGCAATTTAGTCCGACGCTCCGTTATACCAACTGCACGCGTTCTTTTCCTATTTTTAGGTGGAGATATTTCATTCCGAACACCATCATCTGAATTTTGCGAAACTTTCCAATTTCGAATCATCCACTCGCCAATGCATAACGTGTTTAAAAACATGGTTTTACAGACGTGATACCGCTTGTCTCCAACTTTTAAATGGTTTTTTAAAGAATTTGTTCTTCTGCTTTCATCCGAGTTTTTCCGATCTCTCGCTCGCGATGTTAACTCAAGATCGACGAGGCAACAAGCATAAACCTATAAATTCAATAGGGTATTATAACTACTTCAAAATTATAAATAAAATTGAAAACAGTCAACAATTGAACTTCATTTTTTCTCTTTCCAAGTTAAATTATTAAAATCTTCATTCATTTTTTTTCTCATGTTTTCAGGGACAAATTGACATTGAATATCAGTTTTCTTTTCACTTGCTTTGCATTTCCAAGGTTCTTTCAATTCTCTAGCAGCCTTTTCGATTTTGTAATCCCAACCTCCTATTCAGAAAAAAATGATAAAAAAAATTGATAAATTGAAAATTTGAAATCAGGACCTTAAAATACCCTGTGATAATTAAATTACTAAGTATTATTATTACCAGTTTTTTTTATTTTTTCTTCTTCTTTATATGCTTGTATATAATATCTTCTTTATATACTTGTATGTACTTGTTTTTTCTTTATAGTATTTTAGTTAATTTTGCAATTTAATTTATTTTCCTGACACATCTTTATATATGTATTTGAAATCTTTTCTTCCTTTGAAACACTTTTTCTATACTTAGTTATGTTACTTAATTTATGTAGATAAGATAAATTGCTTACATTACTACGAGTAACTGCATCTCTGTTAGTCTGTTAGTCGCTGCTAACTCCTTTTTGCTCTCTGCTACTTGGGGCCTCCTTCCCTGGAACTGGAACTGCAACATTTCACTATACTTTATTTTAACAAATTTGTTTATTTTTTATTTGTTTTTAGAACCCGTCGCAAGGCGTTACGCGATTTCTGTTTTACCGCGATCTACACTGTAGCGAGTCGATACTGCACTTTTTCCTAACGCATTTTTTATTAAGACGGGTCCCTGTTCGGGCGCCAGTTAAAACAATTTACCCCCTTTTGGGTTTTTAAAAAAATGTCTTTATTGATTGCCGTTCCGGCAGCTACTAACTACAATATAAATTCTTAATACTAATGCGACAGAGGCAAATGGGATGGGAAATGGAAAATAGAAGGGGATTGGATTACTACAGGTTGCAGTTGTGAAATATGAAATTAGGAGAACGCGTTATCAGCACGTCGCGTCTGGTGCAATGATCAAGGCGTTGTCGTCCACGAAATTGATGAGGTCTGCTGTGCTGCGCGTGTGAAACATTTGGGCGTCATGTGTCGGCATGTATTGACGATTGGAGAATGGCTTGTGTAACTTGTACTCGCGGAACCATTAGTTGGTCGTCCAACTGTTTTTTTTAGAATCTTTTGGGTGTTGCAAAGCACATCAGCTACTTCAACGCGAAAATCCGGCAGCTTCAAATGTGTACCGTATTCGTGATCCTTTGCATGAATTCGCCGATAAAGCAAATATGAGTTCACCATAGCCATATCCACGAAATAATAAAACATACGCAATGTCCACTTCTTCGTTTTCATGCGAATATGATAACGGCCTAATAAACCGTCCATGAGATCAACAGCTCCCATGTGGTGGTTGTATTCTTTTATGATGTTGGGGCAGTCGATTTCAATATATTTCTTGTTCTTTCTGTGTTACCTGGTTGTTTTGTTTGGTGGAGCATCAACAGCAGCGGCTCTAAATGGCTTTACACCTGCGTATGTCGAAGCTAAGCGCACAGCCTTCGTATATTTCCACAATACCATTGAAATATCTATTCCGAAAGCAGTTTCCACAAACTCTTCCGAATAGCCTCTATCTTTTTTGGTAACATCTTTGTCGTTAGATAACTTACAATTCGGAACTCGATTGGCACGAATTGTTCCAAGCGAATGAATTCCTTTACTTCGCAAATATACCAAAACTGGGAGCGACGTATAAAAATTATCAAAATATAAGATGTGATTTTTGAATTCAGGAATCGCCTGCGATAAACGGACAACGACACCGCAAATTTGGTGTGTTTTCCAACACATTATTGTCACCTGCACCTATATACTTCGAATTTGTACGAAAATCCATATGAGTCACATAGAACAAACAATTTCATGTCATATTTGTGTGGTGTCCGATTAAAGCTTTTTTTTAATCGGTCTGTAGAGAAATTTGTTACATCCAATTATGCAACATAAAATCTCCCAGATGTAAGAGGGCGATTGCACAAATTCGCGGTAAAAATCAAAGGACAATTTAACAAATCAAAGAACTAGCCAAAGGAAAGATGTTTCTCGATCAACGATTCGATTAGAAGAGAGAGTTTATTTTTCGTTTTGTACAAAGATAACTTTTAGTACATAGTGTATTGATAAATTAATAAAAAAAAGATGGCGGTTTACAATTGTTGGGCGGCAAATTCAAAATATGGTCTAAAATAATTAAAGTGTTATACAAAAGAATCGATCAGTTTACAAGAAAGATAAACAGTGTTGCCATATAGCCTAATGTTAGTGTACTATCTCGGTGTTTGACCGAACATGTGGTTTAGCTGGCATGTCCTATGTATTGCCGCAAAGCAGACATCATTTTCGTTGAACACATTTGCTCATCAATGCATAATCGTGCCATTTTCGGCACAGAATCGAAGCGCTCATTGAAATGATTAATAAGAGGTCTTATTTTGTACAGCTGATCGTACCCTTCACCTTTATTTTTCATCAAAGAAATGTCATTGAAATGAAGGTTTTTGCGAATCTCAAAAAATCGCTTCGATGTCATCGTAGTTCTAATTTCTTCGAATGCATGTTTCGACCAATAGCTTTCTGTATTTGGATATCGAAAGACGGACATATACAGCAATATACCAATATAACCTCGGTAAAAAAGTACATGAAATATTGATAGGGCGTTTTCAATCTATTGAAGCGCTCAGGTAAGATTCTCTCACCTTGGAAAACAATTTCATTGCGGTGAAGTTCTAAGTGTTTCTTTCTCCACATAATGTTTTTGAATTCAGGAGATTGTGGATTAATGTCTATTGCGGTGCCAGTGAACCCACCAGCGTTAGGTAAATGGTATGCGAAATTATCATCAAATTCTGGTAAAGGAGAGTGATTTCGTTTTGGTCGTTTTGGTTTTGTTTTTGGTGTGCTAGTCGACGGTTGCACACTGGTCACTGACTTGTTAGTCTGCTGACAGGATGAGCTAATGGATGGAGCTGTTAAATAAAAAGCACTTTAAATTGTTCTTATTAGAGAATATATAAATCTCACTTGTAACAGTTAGTTCTTGGTTTAAAATCGAACTTGTAGCTGTTAAGAGAAAATCGCTGGCAGATGCATTTTCTAATTGCCGAATGTAGGTATTAATTTCTCCATCGGGTATTACAAGCTCATCAACTTCACTTTCAACTTCGTTCAACACGTCCTCAGAGCTATCGCCGTCGTCTTTTAAGGATTCCATCATATCAGCAATTTCCTCATCGGTCAATTTCGACAAATTGAAGCGTTTAAAAGGATCCATTTTCAAAAAGTATGTTGGTTTTCTAAACTGTAAATATGTATGTATGTATATTGCAAAATTCACTTTAAATTTTACGCTCCAACAGGCAAGTCCGCCTTTAGGCAGGGTGCGGTTTGCGGCTTGTAAGAGTTTGAATTGAATCGTTATTTTAATTTAATTTCACAAAATAAACGTTATTGGAAATAATGCTTTATATAATTTTTAAAGTTAATTGGTTACAAATTAGTTTCAGAAGGAAACTATTGTAATATAATAATATATAATATTGTTATTTAATGCCTTTATTTGAAAATACCTTATTATTTATGGTGGCCGTATTTGGTCACACACTGTATGTTTTAAGTTCTCCTTCAGTAGCTCCATGTTACTGTGGAATAAGTCATCCATTTTCCCGCTCAATGAACGACTCAGTAAAGCGGATGATGGTTTCTTTATTGATTTAATTGATTGTAAGATAACATATAATTGTAAACTTTAAGACCAGAAGGTCATATAGAAATTATTAATAGAAATATAACTTGCGAGGCGTATTGGCTGACAACCATTTCTGAAACACCGCATTAATTTGTATGTCGAATGTATCAACGTTACCTTTTGTGTCTATTATTTTAGTAATGAAATCAATACGCGGTCTTTCTCCACGTTTTTTATTCTATTATAAGCAAGAGAGAGTACAAAAAATGACAGAAGTGAAATGTCATGAACACTAAAGGCTCAGTTACACAGAAAGCGGTCTGACGCTACGGGCAACGATATCCGACCGAGACGGTCACGCGTTTTAGTTGTATTGTACTACATTGTATAGCTAATGTCAATCTGTCGCTACCCGTTATTTCTTGTCGCCATGACGAGCGATTCAAATATACAAAATTACAAATTTTCGTGCGACCGCTTGGCTGCTAAGGAAAATGAGTGAACAAATAGAAATTTTAAAAGAAAATGTTTTCAAATATAAATTTCTTAACAATAGCTCAGATCAAAATTATAAAATTATGCAGAGAAATGCATAAGCATTTAATGAAATAGCACAAGCCCTCAAGCTAAGAGCTTGGAAAACATTTCAAAAATTGTTCTTTCAACCGCAATTTTACATAATTGTATTCTTAGTAAGATAGTCTTACTAATCGCAACGATGAATGAATGAATGATGATGATCGATCTCGCTGACGAGGCCATACTTCCTGTTTCCCATGGTACGAAAAACGGCGCTATTCGACAACTTTATTTTCAGCTTGATTACTTGGATAGAATTTGTTTAACACATTCATACATTTATTCACCTAAAAATCAAAACAAAAAAAACAAGCAATTCAGCTTCTAAACCATCAAATAAAAAAAAAATTTAAACGTAAATCAGTCCATAACACTTCAAGTAAATAAATAAAATATAATGAATTCAGTATTTGTCTCATTGCAAGATATTCACAAAAATGTTTTTCAAATCACGTATTTTTTTCAAACGCTTCCTTTCCACTTGCGAAATTCTATTAAAACGAAGTAGACCATAGACATAACGCACTGCACTTTTGAATACGACAGTTAGCTTTCTTTTGCTCTCGTAATTCAAATGACAAAATATCTCACAACTATAAGTAAGCAGAGGAAGGAACAACGTTCTCACTAAGAGAACCATGACTTTAATTGGAATTATGGAAAAGGTTAAGGATTAGATTAGAAATTTTGAACTTTTGTAAGACAAAAAAATACGTGGTTTACCATATCAAAGGCTTTCGAGAAATCGAGGAGTCAATTTCTTTTCTAATGTCTTCTGAAACACTTAATAGTGCGCCTGTTTGAGTTGTCTTTCAAAAGTGGATCCGGCTCGGTTATATGAGAAAAAGAACAAAGGAAACTTTCCAATATTTTAATTTATTTATCCAAGTAATTAGAACATAACCTGTCGATTTGAACGCACGAGGTAAGAGTGACAGGAATAAAAAAAGAGTTGTGAAATTCAAGACGTTCAGAGATCCAGTATATCTGCCTCGTTCAATGTAGTGTTCAGAGATCCAGTATATGTGCGTTGTTCAATGTAGTGCTCAGAGATCCAACAGCGCCCTTATCGCAATATAAAAATCTAGCCCTTGTTTCGTGGGGGCAGCGATCAGCAATGCCGAAAAAAAGTAGCCATGCCTCTATTTTACATAGGATCTTCAGCCGAACATAAGAAGACGCTAGATGAGACTACACAGCTATTTTTGAGTTTTCTCGTATAGATGGCGCTAACACAATAACTTTCCGTGAGGTAGGTATTTTGATGAAATTGAAGTCCTGCATGTTGATCGAGTTGACGTACCAGGTGTAATTTTATCACGTTTTATAGTACTAGATGTCAACGTTAAAAACGAACGTCAAAAAAAAAAATATCAGAGGTCATTGAACTAGATCATGTACCAGCTGATTCTAAAGGCTGCGTGACTCGGCCGTCTGTTCCTTTATTGTACCTGCAATTTTGTTTAACGAACGATATATTCGTTTCAAATTTGACCTATTTTCATTCCCGATGTCTGTAGATTGCGTCAATTAATCGGATATATGTTTCAGTGTGGTTTCTTGTACATCCATGTATTTATTCAGGCTCTTATCTCTCGTGTGGTCCTTATGTGCAGATTGACTATAATGTTTTCTTTGTTGCTTAAACCTTAAACCTTGTGAAGTTGAAGGTTCGCTTTAAATTTGCGCACAATCTTCGGTCATGGTAGAATTTCCGGAAATGTTCTCAGTACCGAAAGCTGTTGTGCCCTTAATTCCATCTCTAACGTCATATATACCTGTAATCTTAGCAATGGCATCTTCCGTTGACGAAATAGGTTGAAAAGTAATGAGCGCACCCCCGGTACTCCTTGTTTCTTTTTTATTGTGAGCAAGCTTTTTCCTTATATTAATTTTCCAGTCCACCCAAACCTAAAAAAAATATTTTATTTTGTTAATAAAAGAATGTAATTACCGTTGTTTTTACCTTTTTCCTTTTCTAATTGGAGGGCCTTCACCGTTTAAATATTGCACCAATTTTCTCCACAATTCTTCATGGTGCCCTTTGTCTCCCTTGACGAAACCCTTGGCCAAATCTACATTTTCCTCCTATAATTAAAAAGGATAGTCTCCAGCCTTTGATTTTTATGTTTTCCCCTATAAAAGTCAATCAGTATTTACTGAAAAATCACAATTATTTTACTGACATTGTTCAAATTATTTTTCTGGATCTCAGCGATTGGATAGTCGATCCACATCAGGAGGTTACACAAAAGACAGTGAATTTAATTCACAACACAAAACTCAAGTGGATTCAATTCACATGAAACAGGATTTTCGGAATGCAGAATTCCACTTTTGGTGGTTCATTAAAAGTGAATTGCAGAACATGTGTGAGTGTGTTCATATCAATTAATTAATTTTTTATTATTTTATTTTAAAAAAAAATTATTTACTTTTTTCGATCGGGCAGCGTGGCCTCTTACACTTCTCACTTAATTCTAAATACGATGAATTCTTACACTACCTTAAATTGTCGGCGAGATGTTGATGCGACGAAGAGAATCAGGTGACCTCCTAGCGGACTCGTAGCGGATGCGATAAGGTGTTCAGCGGATGGCGCGGCTCAGGTGTCGGCATAGTTGTCACGAATGTGCCGATTTCTTGGCTACTTAGAGTTGGGATGCACGGCTCGGGTGTCAGAGTGTGCAACCTTGTACTGATGTTGGCGTCTAGGTGCATACTAGGCAAATTCCATCACGTAGCGATGTACCGATGTTTTTGCCGTGGACCGTGGGATGAAACTTATCCGTCGTTAACTTATCGTTAGATCGTCATTTTCGTAGATGGAAGTGTCCCTGCCTAAGTACGAGTACAAAATCGATGTCTTCTGCCAGCTCTGTTGCCTGTTGTTTTGACGAAGCTCTAGTCAGGTAATCGTCCACGTAGAAGTCTCACAATATGCTCTCCCGAGCTGCTGCTGCTCTGTTGCCATGTGAGCACACCGCCAAAAATCTCACAGCGGGTGCAGTGTCCGAGTGAACTGCTGCAGGTCCAAATACGACACAACCAAGTCGAGTTAAATATGCGATGGGCTCACCTTTACCACCCCACATGATGCCTTCTGTAAATATTCGACCCCATACATCTGCACCAAGCAATGCATTAATTCGTCCTGTCTCGCCCAATGTGGACTTCAATCACCAGTTCAAAGAGAGGATTGAAGTTCGAGGACAGCTGAACAACTGTTCGGCCACGACTTAAATGATGATATAGAGCCTCACACACCCTTTACTTGCAATTCGCATTTGTTTCTGCGAAGAGACATACTGTTAAAAAACCGTAAAGTTGTAAAACTGACCTGTGAGCCTGGATCACCTAGAAATCGACACTGGTGTGTGTTGCCAAAGCCATCGGTGATTTGTGCATACGCAGTTGCCAAAAGAATGATATGATTGCCAATAACAGTAAACGTCCTGATGCCTCCGTCCAGTCAGATATGATTTCGGGGAGCTTGACTGGTCAATAGCGGTTTCGGTGCCTGGGAGACCGCTGATGATTCCGCCACAGTTGAGCTAGTTGCAGATGGTGTAGTAGATGGTGACGATCGGCAAAGCAAGATATGATGCCTTCATTTGCATTGACGGCAATTTGTTGAGTCACACGCTTTCGTTGCATGGGCTCGTTTCAAACAATTGAATCAAAGGCTAGAACATTTTAGCCTTTGAAAACGTTCAGCTATAGTTAATGCCAATAGTTATGGGCAACGACTGATGCTATTGGGAGCTATTGTGGCAGAATTCACAATTTTCAGGTGTAGTAAAAGCCAAATTCGATTTAACCAGATGTGGGCTGCGATTTAAAATGGTCGCCTGCCTTCTTGTTCCCTGAGCGTTGTTGTTGTTGACCGCATCCCATCGCAGTATACCTGTTGCCATCGCAGTATACTTTGTGCCCGCATCTCCTCAAACTTCAGGAGATCTGCCAGCATGTCATTCGGAGTACGACTCATTTCCAATGCCTGTTGTGTTGCTGTTGGAAACTTTGATTGTTTTTTTGTTTGTTTTTATTGTCAAAACAAATTTACAAAAAGTTTACAAATTTTACATATATATGGGACGTTTAATCTTTCCGCTCCGAGACGTAATAAACAAAGTCAAAGATGCCGAAAGTAATTTAAAGTAATTCACTTTATTTTATTTAAATTTGTAAAAAGTTACTCCAGCAAAATACAAAAACCACTCATGGGACGACCGCACTCGCCGCACTTCCAAAACCCACTGCCTGCCGGTTTCTCAACTGTCTACCACTGGAATGACCTCTTTACCATTCAAACCATTCTATACTGGTTGAAACCTTGAAGCTGCAGAAGAGAATCCATGTACAATGTAAATCGGCATTACTCGTACTGGTATGGAATACCAATTTTCTTGAATTCTCTTCCATAAATCGTCCTGGTTTTTAAATTTATCCTTTCCAATTTGGTCTTTAATAATCTTCCACAGATTCTCGATGGGGTTGAGATCCGGAGACTGCGCTGGCCACTGTAAGAGATGGATGTTGTTACTTCTGAAGAATTCTTTTGCAACCTTTGCCGTATGCTTCGGGTCGTTGTCTTGCATAAATGTCCATCGAAGCGGCATATTTTCTGCAGCATATGGTGCCATGACATCCTTCAGTATCTTTTCAACGTAAAAGTTGGCAGTCATTATTTCCCGGATACGGTAAATAGGCCCTACCCCATTCCAGGAGAAACAAGCCCAAACTTTAATATTACCGCCTCCGTGTTTCACGGTCTTGATTGTATGAAGCTCGGCGTTTTTTGGTCTTCTTACGTAGAGTCGACCATCAGAACCAATCAGATTAAATTTTGGTTCATCGCTCCATAAGATTGTACGCCACATTTTGCTCCCCTGTTCTCCTGCCCAACCTTCATGTTCCTTTGCAAAATTCAACCGACCTTTCACATTCTTTTTGCTTAGCAGAGGAACTTTTTAATGCGGATCTTCCAAAAAGATTAGCTTCTTCAAGACGTCTCCGAATTGTCTGTGTTGAAATATCAACGTCCAATTCATTTTTTATGTCGCGAGAGGACTTAAATGGATCTTTTTTCGAAGCTTTAATAATATGACGGTCGGTTTGGACGCTTGTTTTCCTCTTCGGTCCCGTTTTTTGTTTCTGTTTTGTGGTTTTAAAGCATTTACCACCATAGATTTAGAGCATCCAATAAGTCTACCAATTCGTCTTCTCTCAACTTTATAATAATTGAGCGCTGATCACTAGAACAATTTTTTTCCATTTTGCATACAAAAAAATTAAAAACTTCAAAATAGAAAAAACTTGATCGAAAACTTTGAATTGAACTTTAATAGTAATTTGAAATAACATTTCGCTCTTCCTTTTATACCCTGGAGGAAAAATACACATATTTTTTTAATTGTCCCTAAAAATATGACCAGGAAGATATGGAAGAGTAACCTATTTTGTTGATTCGTTAGTTTGTTGTTTCAAGCCAATGAAACGTCAGTTGTTTTTGATTATCGTAAAGGGATGTAAGTGCGCCCCATACCTCTTCATAGTCATCATTATATAAGTCGCCAACCAACGGCACTGCATCGCCTTTAACGTCCGCACGCAACTTCCCAAGTTTGTAGGCCTCAGGTAAGTCTTGACGATGAAGGAGTGTCTCGAAAGCAGCCTTGAACGCGAGCCAATTATGCAATGTGCCATCAAAAATCGGAACGGACAGTTGATCTAGTTTAAAATCCCTCGCAAAAGTCGAGCGGGCTGATCACAGTGACACGGCGTCCGTCGTCCTCGTTACCTGCATTCATTCTAGCACGTGCAATCGAAAACAAACACTGTAGTTTCGCCATAGCTGAGTTGTATGAAACCTCCATTTCATCCATAATGCAATCGTACCGTCAATGTCACAATATACAGTGTTGGCCAAAACTAAAGCAACTTCAACACATAAAATGAAACACAAATGAAAATAAGTTTCACAATTTTTTTATTTACAAATATAGTAAATTTAAACATTAAAAAAATAAAATTAAAAAAAAAACAATTCAATTTCTAATAACAAAACAAAACAAAAACATGAAATTCTTAAAATATGCCGATTTTTGGCTGGCCAAAACTAAAGCAACTCTATTAAGAAATGGTATTAACTAAGCAACTCTATTAAGAAATGGTATTAAACTTAATATTTCGTTGCGAATCCATTATTCTTAATTACCGCTGCACATCTCATAGACATCTCTCTCTACGCACACGGGAGTAATTTTATGAGGAGGAAAACTGGTGTAATGCTCTGCTCTAGGAGTACACGGAATAAATTACTCCAACTGAAAAAAATGTATTGTATATGTGAACCTCGTTTCATTATGTTAGTATTTTCGCCTTTCTGACATTTCTTTGACAGAGATATTTCGCAAAAGACATTTCGGGAAAAAAAGGAAGCTTGGTGTTTGAGAAATAAATTCAATTAAAATTTAAATAAAGTAAGTATTCTTTCGTTTATCTGTTTCAGTTTTGAGTCTTAGTAATGCGTTCCCTAATATGAAGTTTTTAATAACCCCATATCCCAGAAATAGAACCGAAAAAAATATTATAAATTTCAATTCTCGCTTAAGCAGAGCCCGCCAAAATATCGAACGAGCTTTTGGGGTTTTGGCAAACAGGTTTCGAATTTTTCAAACCAACTCGGAGAAAACTGTGAAAATCGTTCAGTGTTGTTGCGTGCTACACAATTTCCTCATAGAAAAAAGCCTTTGGTATAGACAAAATTTGAACGACGTTACTATTTGCAATGGCTTAAATTTCGAAGATGATGAAGAAGATAGCACTGGCGGTGAACGAGAGAAAACCAGCCATAAAGAAATCGAAAATATTCGGAAAACTTTTGTTGAATATTTTTCCAAGGAAGGAGATTTTAAAAAATAAAAGAATATATGTACATTGTTTGTTTATTAATGAATGAGTTTTATTTTACATAAAATTAATCCATAATTCCTGACAGAGCATCAGATAACAAATCATTTGGTAAAGAATTGCTCGAAATTGAAGCAATTGGAGAACTTCTCCACATTTCATTTCTCTGGAAGAATTGTCTTTCCGATCGGACTGACATCACCACTGCCAATTGAACATAATTTAAGGGCTTTCAACTCATTGCTGAGGTGCTGACAGAATGCATCTTCTTTGGCCATTGCACATTTGTCGTCATCCATTCCATTATTTAAAGTGACCTGTGGGCAGTTTTGGCAAATCTGTCTATATCGCTTTCCTTTTTTCATTTCCTTGGCTAAAAAATATAAAATATATTGTACTTAAGTGAGATAATAATAAAAAAATTAAAACATAATTTACTTTTCCGAGGTTCGCTGGTTGCGATTCAATACGTGCGTAATCCTCCTCTTCATCACTGCTGTTAATAATCCGGAAATATAAAATAATAAATATATTTTTTCTTTGATTCCAGTTCTACCTTACGCTTACCTCCGAGATATTAGTGACTCCCTTATATTCATCATTAGCATGCAATAAAAAAGATAACTCCTCAAAAAACCAAAGCGTCGGTTTGTAAATGGCCGAGGTACTTGCTCCACTTCTTTTGCGGCAAAGAATTTTATATTTCTTTGCTTAATTGCTGCGTCAATGTTTTTATTTTTATTTTCACTGTTTTTTCGTCCACGTTTGGTTTCATATTTTTTAATTCATTCGCAATTGATGTAAGTGCTTCTCTGTCTTTATTCACTTTCAAATGGTCCGGATGTTGCGCTTTATATAAAATGGTGTGCGTTTTAAATTCTTTAATAAGACAAAGCGTTTTTTTTTTTTGTCCACGCACTTATAATGTCCATTTTATTTCTTTCGGTGTTCATTCCTTGAAAGACGAATTACGATTAAGACACACGAGGTAAAAGAAAACGTGCCGACTCGAAAAGTAAAGAGTTGTGTATGCATTAGTTTTGCTCTCTCTTCAACAACCCGATACGCGGTTGAAAATTTTACTCCGTTTCATACTTCACACTTCAGTTCCCTCTCCCATAAAATCAATTTTCAGCCGGTTGGATTAATCCCGTGTGTAATCCCGTGTGTGGGGTCCACAAGCGGACCAGTAGGAATGCAGTTAAGTGGGAAGGTTATGGTCCTACACTTCTGACCATAACGACGCCGGGATAAAAAGGAAAAGAAGAAGGATTAATCCCGTGTGTGCAGGCCCAATAAGGTTCGTTATAATTGAGTGGGGTGTACTATTCCATGCCTCCTTGACCTGAATGAATAGGTCCTCTCTGTTTCGGCATTTATCCCGAACTATTCTCCGGTCTACGATCTCCCATAGGTTTTCTATGGGATTGAGATCCGGAGACTGAGCAGGCCATTCCATAAGTTGAACATTCCTATCTTGAAACCAGCTTTTTACCACTTTTGAGGTATGCTTAGGATCATTAACCTGCTAAAAGATCCATTTCAATGGCATTTCCTCCTCGGCATGTGGCAGCATAACGTCTTCCAGGATATTTTTATATACAAATCGATCCATAATTCCATCGATTTTATGGATCGGACCAATTCCATGTCCAGAGAAGCATCCCCAAACCATAACGTTCCCTCCATGTTTAACCGAACCTGGATTTAGTGCTTTATTGATGGATCGGCGAACACGTCGAAATCCATCTGATCCCTTCAGGTTAAACTTCGATTCATCAGAAAATAAGACGGTTTTCCATTTAGAAGTTGTCCAGTTGATGTGGTCATTTGCAATTTACAATCTAGCCTTTCTGTTTTTGACCGAAATAAAAGGCTTCTTTATGGCCTTGAATGATGCAAGACCACCATCAACAGCTCTTCGGCGAATCGTTCTTGCACTCGCATTCATGTTCAACTCGTTTTTTAATTCCCTAATATTATTAGTATTAGTATAGGAATATTAGTTGCTTTAGTTTTGGCCAACACTGTATGTACATATGTATGTATTTTTTAATTCAATTCTCACAGGAGGCACCAACAAATGTATAAGGTACATGGGGTTGATTTTCGTCCCTAATGAGGACGACATCGTTAGGTTAAATGTTTTTGTGTTTTAGCAGCCACTTAGGCCGCTTCCTTAGTTGCGTCAAATAATCCTTAGACCATTTTCGCCAAAAGTTTTTAAGAAGCTGTTGAAAATATTGCCATCGATTTAATAATGACGTTTCGAATGATAGGTAATAGGTAAAAAAAAATTAGGTAATTAAATACAGGATGTCACCTAATGCAAATAATAAATAAATAAATAAAATAAAATAAAATAATAGGTCTGGTTCCAGTATCGTTGACATTGGTCGAGCGATGAGGAAATGTACTGGAGTCAGCGGATCGACATCTCCTACGAAACTTGGACGTAAGGGCCTGGATTTGGCACAACATTGTAGTTAATTCTTCATAGGTCAGGGATGCCTGACCAGGATCCGCCTCATATGAAACTTAACTGTTTTTACGTCTGCCTCCCAGATGCCACCGAAATGCGGTCGTCAACTCGCTGCAAACATCGTCCTGGAATTGTGTAGAGTTAAGAAGGTTGGACCAATCCCGAAGTTGTTGATTGGCTCCAACAAAATTAGTGCCATTGTCGCTAAATATTGTGTGACATCTACCCCGCCTGGCTACTTCTTCTTCTTTTCCTTTTTCCGACGTTGTTATGGTCAGAAATATAGGACCATAACCTTCCCACTTAACTGCATTCCTACTGGTCCGCTTGTGGGATCCGCCGGCGCTTGGCCTCAGAAAGTAGCGGCAGGCTTCCCGGTTTGGGATTATTTCATCGCTGAGGCCAATCAAATGCTGGTGTTTTTACATTTGTTTGCACCAATTGTTTTTCGGCCTGCCTTTTTTTTTTTTTTTTTTTTTTTTTTTTTTTTTTTTTTTTTTTTTTTTTTTTTGTGACACGGGCATGCTCCAGATTTTTTTGTAGGCACGATTCATCTGCTAATGGCAAATCTTTGAAATACGCAAGACTAGAACTCGGAATTTGAACCTTTGGCAAATCGTTCGTTAAATGCAACAAGACAAAGGCTTGAACCGAGAACGTGGATGTTGCGATTACCGGCGACGAAATTTCAAGCTTCACTTTACCGTGTGTACCTTGATTATTCCCGTTCTGACCAATATCTACAATAGGAAACGCATGAAACCGTTTAAGTCATAGACGCTGTACGCAAGCCTCGGTAATTAACGTAGCCTGCGAACCTGAATCAAGTAGGGCTGTGCACGATTGAAGTTCGTTGTTAATGCCTTTAACTAATTATATAGTCGTCAACAACATCGTAAATCACTCCCTATACACCTCGGCCGAATTTATAACCAATCCGCGCGAGATACTTGGTGACATCGGAGGAGCCGAACTGCGCTAATTATATGTAATAAAACACTTAGACTTATTTTAGAAATATTTTATTCAAAATTATTGGTCTTAGCCCAATGAATGAATATCTTAGCTTAGGAATTTAGGAAATGAACATAAATGATTACAAGTACTTTAGGATAAACAAATATCGCACAAAAGGAAACATAAAACTCACCACGGCTAGTAACAAGAGCTTGGCTTGGGTTTTGATCTAAGCAGTGGAGTTATCGCATATAGGAACCGTACTCTCATACATCTGGCTTGGCTTGGCTTGAACTTAACTTGTAAACAAGCTAGGCAATGGCGTAAACAAATATCGCACAAAAGGAAGATAAAACCCACCACGGCTAGTAACAGGAGCTTAGCTTGGGTTTTGATCTAACCAGTGGAGCTTGGCTTGGTTTGTGCTTAACTTGTAAACAAGCCACCAAGTACACCAATGCCGGCAATGTCATACTCAATTGGTACAGTCGTACAAGTACATATATGGAGCATTGTGGCGCGTTTAAGAGCGCACGTTTTGCAACTGGAGAACGTGCATTCAGCTACAGCGTGTTTTATCCGAAGACAATTTTGACCAATATTATTGTTTTTGACGAATATACACCGATCTTGTAACGCGAGATCTCGGAACTGCGTACATCGATAAAGATTATGCTTTTGTTTGCATTTGAGACACACCGGTGCACTGCACTGAAAACACGCTTTTCTTGCTCTCTACTAGGGACCGTTTTGTTCACACTCACCCGAGGCGCAAGAAATGCGAGCTTTCAAGCTCGTTTATTCGTTCCCGCAAGAAATCAGTAAAGTCTGAAGCCGATGGACTCTCTTTATTTTTAATGCTTCGCACCCATAACACCTTGTTTTCACCGTCGAGCTTTTTTGACAAAAGGTTAAAAAGTAGAGTGTCTCACGAAGCGACCGGCATTTTCAAAGCCATAAGAGCATCAATATTTTCAGTCGTCGTACTGAAGAAAAGTTTAATTTCTGATAAGTAACCGTGCTTTACCGCTGGTTGATCGAAAAGATTGTCTAAATGAACCACCATGATAAATAAAGGCTAATCATAATGAAGCTTTAACGATGTCCACGCGACATTAAAATTGTCATTGTTTAACGGCAGATGTAACTTGCGGGAGTGTCGTGCAGGACGATATTAAACGCAGTGTTGTGGTTTTCACGCATTTTGGTTTAATTTTCTTAAATTAACAAATTAGTTATAATAAAATAATAGTGACAAGAAAAGGGACTTACAATTTTCTGCCCTTGTGGCGGCGCGACACGACGTTCCATCAAGTGATCACATTCCGGTGACTTTGTTTCCTCCTTGCAGCTCGCAAGGATTTCCTCCTTCGGGAGGAAAATGTACGTTCGGAATGTGCTCATTTGATATGCGAGTACAGAGCATGATTTTTAATAAAAATAAAAAAAATAAAATGTAGTAAATATGACGTAAAAATTCTTAAAATAAAACGATGCGTCGACGCAGCATCGCCTTTTATACTCTAATTTTTCAACCCCAGTTAACGACTCCTTGGACTCCATTAAATAAATCGCGAAACCGAATCCACTTATCAAACCTACCGGAAAATTCTGGAAGTTTAACTTCCGGAATCTGGGATGGAAGCTCTGGCTTTGTTATGGTAATGGACCGACGCGGTGAATCCACAATAGATTTTACGATTTCGTGTAGCGAAGTATGATTTTCAGCCAACGATTTAAGTGTTTTATTAGTGGCAATAAGAATCTTAATTCAGAATCTGTTCGCGCATCACACAAATTTTTTATTAAGTCAGAAAGCTTTACGTACACTTCATAAAAGGTTGATTCGAACTTAGCACGATACTCACTTTCCTCGGATAATTGCTCTTCGTCTTCGATTAAAGCCTCAATTTCGTTTTGGACTCGTTTGAACTCTTGCATGTGTTGCTCTAACCGTCTGGCGCAATTTGCTTTGGGCTAGCGGAGTAGCAATCCGGCCCTTAAGCGCCGCGCGAGTTATGGTAATACTTATACTTATTTTTTTTTCGTCAAACAAATATTTATTTCAATTAATTTTTCCCAATTCACTTTTATATATATGTATGTATATTTAATTATATGACCTCCTTGTGGAGTGGAGTCGTCAATCGAATGCCTCCGTTGTTTTTTATTCCACTTGTCTAGGTTGTTTACCACTCCCTCTCTGTTTCCTAAATAAAGGGTGATGAGTGCCGACGTTGCTCTTCCTCCGCATGTTTACAGAATGTAACTCGCGTTGTCGCTTTAATACCTCCATATCCAGGCGTCACAAGAAATGGGCACTAACAATAACTGAATCACAAAGAAAAAAGAAAGGGTTTGGATGGCAAATAGTACTCATAATTCCACTTTGCCACACTTTTTTTTAATGGAATTTTTTTATCTTCGCCCACTGTTGTTGGGGAAACGTATGCCGAAGAACACAGAAGTGATCGAGTTCGAGATTTAGATTTTTTTTTTCGATCGCGAGAGTTATATGTATTTAAAAGACGAGCTTTGTAAAAACGTTATAATTTATTTGTTCTAAATTTCGGAACATTCAGCAAGGGATCGTGAACTTGTCGTTCCTAAGAAAATCCACAACAGACTGCCTTTTATTCTCTTAAACTATTGCTTAAATATACAAAAAGATACAGGAAGTGACCCTCCGATATTTTATGATGGAAAATTCCCAATATCCTTTTTGTCCTTTCCGGTCGTAAATTTTATTATAATAGGAAAGTACCGGCTAAGGATTAGGGAAATCCAGATAAAACCTAATGAGGGCATACTTTAAAACAACTTATGGTAGATACTCGGTCCACTCTGGACCGGAACTATCCTTATTGGTTGGTTAGGGGGCGACGGGAATAGAGGTAGCCGCCGTAACTCGAGGGATTATACGAGTATGAATGTATTTAAACGAATTAATATTTTACGATACGATGTTCATAGATCCGCGCTCGTTAGGATCAAATGTTTACGCGTTAGTCAATTGTCGTAGGGAAAAAAAGAAACTTTAAATCCATCTTTGAGAGAAGAAATAAAAATACGTGCCGGTGTTTGATTAGACAAATTTTTATTGGTTTCCGCAAATCCTCGACATTGGGATCAAGAAATTTGGGGCTAAAAAGAGACAAATAAATAAGCGCACCAATTAATCAAGGGCGCGATTTTTTTTTATTTATCTTATTTCAAAATATAGCTTAGAGTATAAGTTAAAATATTCTACGCGATTTTATTTTTTTAGAAAATATCTTTCGGACTAACGTCCGTCTTTATTGAACTCTATAAATGTTCGGCGTTAACTTATATACAGTCTGTGACATAATTGTTTGCAAAAGGAGAAAGTTTGTAATTTCATCTGAAATGTTAAAATTTATGGAAACCCATTGCTTTCGAATTTCCTTCTTTTCATAATTTTAGTAATAAGTTTAGTTTCAATAACTACAATAAAAAAATTAACAAAATTCAATCAAGAATGGAGGAGAATAACAAAAATAAAAACATCTTCATATTTTGAGCTGTCAATTAGTTGTTTCCGAAATGCAAACAGAACGTAAAAGAGAAACACAAACGAAAAAAAGAAACACAAATAAAAATTGTCCTAATATTTATGTGGCCACCATTGGCATCAATAACGGCTTAGAGCCACCTTGGCTTTTTCCACTCTTCCTGCATTACTTTAACTAGTTCGCTTTGTGATTGGGAGCCCGTTTTACTACCCTCTTTTTGAAAAATGCCCACAAATTTTCAATGGGGCTTAAGTATATCGGGACTTTGCGCAGGTGCATCGAATACTTTGCTGCTGTTGTTAAGCAACAATGTCCTGCACAAGAGTGACTTGTGCTTCGAGTCATTATAACTTGGTATAACTTGTATTGCAGCTTTTGAGGATTTTTGGGATTCACAAATCCGAAACTTGCAGCAATTTTGGACAGTTCATTTTGGAGTATGTCCAAGGAGTTTACTCCTTGGTCCTGGTATTAGTAAAAATCCTCACCTCTCCGACGCCCTAAGATGAAATTCATCCCCACATAATGACGGATAATTTGCCACACTTTATTGTGGGGATAATATTTTTGTTTTTCAAAGCTGTATTTATTTTTCGCCATACAGATTGAGATCCTTCGTTGTAATGCAACATAGTTTTTGTCTCATCACAAAAAGTTACATCATTCCAGAACTCTGGGGACTGTGCAATGTAATGCAGTGCAAAAGCCAGCCTTCTATGCACAATTGTCTCGGAGAGTAACGTCTTCTTGCGGGAATTACGTGGTGGGAGCCAGCAAAAAAAACTTTAAACTTTTTTTTATTTTTTTTTTCGCTACTTTTATTTTTTTTTCTTTTACAATTTACACACTCTTTTGATGTTTCTACTCCTTCTGAACTTCGAGACCGTCCGAACTTGAATGCCGAAATCTTCGCGACGTGTTCGCGCTGAACCTCCGTTGACTGTCGCTTGTTTACAAGCCATCGTTGGCTTGTTTTTCACAATCTGGACCGCTCTTACTGTGCGGCGACTTGTTTACAAGCCATCGCTTGTTTTGCACAATCCAATCCGCTGTTGCTGTGTAGCATTTCGGTTGGGTTGTCTCACTGTTGCTAGTTTGATAGGCTGGGTTGTGCTGGGTGGCGGTTGGCTTTGCCCTTTGCTGCTAGGTCGATCGGCTGGCTTGTGTGGGTTGTGAAGTGGGTGGAGCGGTAAGGCACGTAACTCGGGCTATTTGCGACGAGTATTTATTTTTGTTCAATACACGACGAATAGTCTCATGGGAAGTCTCCATGCAATCGGATCTTATCTCCGCCACTAATTGCCTTACGCTGGTTTGGGGCTTTCAATCACAGCTCTAAGGATTTTCGATTCATCACTTCGGGACAGCTTAGTTGGTCAACTTCCAGAATTTCTCAACTCCAACCTATTTTCCTTTTCTGCTCGTGTTATAATGTTGTACACAGTCCTCAATTTAACTGATATCATTTCAGCTACTTCTGTAGGAGATAATAAATAAGAAATAAACCAACTCTATTGTTTTGTTATCAGTTCGATTTCCAGGATTTTTTTTAAATTACTTATTAGTCGGCAAACACGGTACAAATAGTTACTAATTACACAAGGAGAGTGGAGTTTGTCACTGTGCTTGAAATAAATACCGTAACACATCGCAAAACCGTTGTTTTTTCGTTCTCTTTCATGTTCTGTTTTCGTTTTGCAAATTTCAGATGAAATTGAAAATAATTTTTTCTTTTGCAAAAAATTACGTGATAAATTAATGTTCAGTTGGTCAAGAAAGTAGGTATTTACATAAGTGAAAAAAACAACTTTTTTTTTGCTTTGAAATACGAGGACTTATAATAACTTTATTAAATTTTACTTTTCCAATATATTATTATTCAAATCGAGGAAACGATAAAACACTAAATGCAAATCATTTAACTAAAAAACAACAAAAAACATTATAAACCAAAAAGGGACAAAAACTCCAGTGTCAAGAAAATGTTTACACATCTGAATGAATTCGAGAACAACCTTTTTTGTTATTGTCAAAATAGACTCCGGGAGTTTATGAAATAAATAGACAACAATATTGAATTGTACAAACACGTTTAATAAGTAATTTTAAATTAGACTTTTAAAGGAGGAAACGGAAACTTTAACTTAACTCATTGACTATTTGAACGCAACTGAACTTTACAAACTTCAATCTTAAATGTCAGTGACAATTTGCTGTCAGCTGAATGTCAAACTAACAGTGTTACCATACACAAATTTAAGGATATAATTCAAATTAAAGTAATTTATGTCAAATTCAAATAAGCTCGAAGATTAGAAATTCAATTTTCGACAGTTATGAAAAATTACGCTTCAACTACCGTCTGTAATTTTCTTTTCATAGTGCCGATTAATTTTTTGAGGTCGTAAATGATTAGAATTTTGGTCATTCTTCTTTCACATACTGTAAAAGTTAAATTCGGTTCTTATAGCACCTTTTTGACAAGCTTTTTTTTTCAAAGATTTTCTATGAGTCTGATTGCTGAACTCCCAAGACCCAAGACCATCACATGGCCCCATTCCATGACACGGTGCTTGAAAATGCATTTCTGCATTTGTATTAAAATCATCTTTATAATAATATAAATTCACAAAATTGAATCTATTTTCAAAATATTTTATTATGAGGCCCCATCGGTTATACATATATATAATTTTAGACACAACTATTGCTTTTTTAAAAGATGTTTGTGTAGTATTTTTTGATAAGCGTTTTATCATATTTTAAGTCATCGACTTTGGGAAAACTATATTTTGTTTTTGATGCAATATGCTAAAGCAGGGATGAGCAACCTTTTGTAATGTGTTCCAAAATTGAAAACAACCAAACTTAAGCGGGCCATTAACATTGGTTTTGTAGGTAAATGAAAATTATGTTTTCAGAAAACGGTGAAGAAAATTTTTAGAAGTTGAACAAAAATAAAATATTTCTGATAATATATTTATAAAGTACGAAATACACGATACAATGGTTGTACCGACTTGCGTTGTGCCAATATCGGTACAACTGTTGTATGCAGGGCACACATTATACAATCTGCATACAATTTACGTACGACTGAACATTGTATTTAGTAATTTTTTGCTAGTGGATTCGAAAGTATATTCTATGGCCGAAATAAATGTGAGGAAAAAGTTTGTTTTAATATGTGGTGCCGCAGTTTTGAATGTGAAAACCCGAAAAAAGAAAAAAAGAATATGGGTTAAAAATTGGCTTTTAAATAGATCATTGCATTCTGAGGTTGATCTTGTTGAAGATTTAAAAATGTCTGACCCTGATTGACCCTTTTTGCGTATGAAAAGAGAACAATTTGAATATCTTTTAAATCTCATATCACCTGTTATAACTAAACAGGATACTTTAATGAGATCACCAATATCTTCGAAAGAGCGCTTAGTTGTAACCCTGCGATATTTAGCAACTGGATGTGATTTCAGCGACCTTAAGTTCAGCTCAAGGATATCGGCCCAAGCAATTGGAAAAATAGTGCCGGAAACTTGCTGGGCTATATACCATGCTTTAAAAAATGATTACTTGAAGGTTAGGTAAAACCAAACGATAGTACATTCTATTAATTTTATATATTCCATTGATATTTGCAGTTCCCGTCTACCGAAACTGAATGGAAAAATATTGCCCAAGGATTTCAAAAACAGTGGCACTTTGAGCATTGTATTGGAGCAATTGATGGGAAACATGTCCTAGTTAGAAAACCTGCAAAGAGTGGTTCAGATTTTTTTAATTATAAAGGAACCTTTAGTATTGTTTTGTTTGCCATAGTAAATTCTAATTATGAATTCATATATGTTCATGAAGGTACAAATGGAAGAATTTCAGACGGAGGAGTTTTAAAAAGAACTGACTTTTATGAGAAATTGCAAAATCATACACTTAAACTACCTCCTGCAGAAAAACTTGAAAACAATGACTTTATTTGTCCTTACGGGTTTGTTGGTTTGTTTCCTCAAGTAGGAATTACGAAAGAAGAAAGAATTTTCAACTATAGGTTAAGCAGAGCTCGCAGAGTTGTGGAGAATGCGTTTGGAATTTTATGTTCCAGATTTAAGATTTTTAATAAACCAATAAGAACAAGTTTAGATCATGCTGATGCAACTATTTTAGCCTGTTGCGCATTACATAATTTTTTGAGAGCTCAATCTTCAGATTACGTAACTGACAAATGTGTAGACTGGGACGATTTCGAAAATGGAGTTGTACATCCAGGAACTTGGCGTCAGAGTGAGATGATGGTTCCTTTGCATAAAACAAGTACGGGAAAAACGTTTTCAAAAAGCGCAAAAGAAATAAGAAATAAACTCAAGGAGTACTACAACAATGAAGGAAAAGTTTATTTTCAAAATAAAATGTGTGGCTTCCCAGAATAACGTTAAACACAATTTATGTCATTATGTACTTTCCCTTTATTTAAAAAAGTGAATTATATTATAATAAAAATTAACTGGTTTCAATTTAAATGTTGTGTTTCATTATTATTTAAAATCAAAAATTCAGATATTTGTGAATCGTACACAACTTCATCTTGGGCATTAATAGATGCAAATGATGATTGCTGGAAGGTTTGAGACACTGAATCGAACTTCGAATTAATGGATAATTGATTCATTCTGCCAGTGATGAGTACTTCAGCTATTATTTTCTCTGCAATTAAACGCTGCATTTCCTCCATGCCCCTAAAATCTTCTGTCCAAAAATCTTTCTCCTTAATCGACACCATTTTTTAAAACGCTTAACCCGTCGCTAGAACAACTGAAGCACAACTGAAATCGGTACAACAATTGTATGCGCGAATACACACCATACAACTTCCGTACAATCTGTTGCATGCGACCGCGATTGTATGCTCATGAGCATGCGACCATACAATATCGGTACAACGGTCGGTTGGGCGGAAATACACGTTACAATTGTTGTATACAACACCAAAATTGTACAACCGTTGGTACAACCATTGTATCGTGTACTTCGTGCTTAATACTTTTTATTACTGCACTATAACATTACAAAAAATTAGTAATAAGTTGTATAATTATATTAATGAGACACTTGCCACTGCTTATTTGTGGATAAGGTACTTATGTCTGGTTTTAAAAAAGTCATTTTCGAAAAAAATTGTTCGCATTTATATGTGCTCCCAAACAATGAAATAATTTTTTTTGCGTTATTAATTAATTGCGGAAATATGTGCGCATCTAAATTTTTATAGAATTCAATTTTTGATAATTCCATAAATTTCATTTTAAGATCCTTTCTTTCTTGCAGTTCAATTAATTCTAACTGAAAATTTTCGGGAATTTTGGTCACATCTGTTAACAAAAATGGATTGGAAAATACATCAAAATAGCATTCTTTACTGCTGAAATCCATAAATCTTTCTTCAAATTCTTGATGCAAAGCAAATAAAATATTAATATACATATTTTTGTTTTTCGTAACTACCTATTTTTACAATTTAATTAAAATGTCGGAAAATTAATAAAATTATTACAGTTGAATTGATGTTGCAACAGTTTTAATTTATTTTTAAATACGCAAATATTTCCGTACATTTCGGTTACTATTTGATTTTCTGTTTGTAATTTTGTATTAAGATCGTTAAGGTGAGTAGTAATATCAACCAGAAATGATAAATCGCATAACCATTCTTTATTGCTCAATTATGGAACGGGTTTTTCTTTAATTTCCGTGAAGAGCTTCACCTCTTCCCTAAGCTCGTAAAATCTCTTCAGCATACATAGCTCCTTTAGATAGCCAGCGTACGTCGCAATAATAAATTAAGTCTCCATATGCAGATTCCATATGGTTAAGAAATGTCAAAAATTCTCTGTCTCAGTGCAGATTTTGATTTTATTTCATTTATGCATTTAACGACAATTGTCATTAGGTCATTTATAGTTACAATTTTAGAACACAAGTTTTGCTGGTGAATCAAGCAATGGAAATTTAATTTGTCTTTATATTCACTTTCACCCATATCGTTTTTGAAATATGTCATACGCCTATATTTTTTCATACCATTGACTTGGCTCCATCCGTAGATATTCCTAACATATTGTGATATTTAAGATTAGATTTTTTCATTGCTTCTTTCATTACAATAAATATGTCGTTCCCGGTTGTTGTCGTTTGAAGTTTTGTTAAAGATAAAAGTTCTTCAGTAATATTAAAATTTTTATCAATTCCCCTTATAAAAATGCATAATTGGGCACTGTCAGTTAAATCTTTACTTTCATCTATCGCTAGTGAATACCACTGAAAATCTTTTATTTTTTCATTTAATGTCTGTTTAATGTCATTGGACATTTCATCAATGCGCCGTGTTACGCGACAAACTTATGTTATCAAATTTTTTTTCATGTTCAGGGCAGATTAATTTTACTGCAGCAAGGATACAATCTTTAATAAATTCTCCATCAGAAAATGATTTTGAATGTTTGGCAAATTTTCTGCTTTCGTAATTCTTTCTTCTCCGAGAAATTTGTCGTAGTCAGTAGAATGATTTGTTGAATAATGTCTTTTAATGTTGTATTCCTTATTAACAGATAAACTGTTTCTACAAATTAAACACAAAGGCTTATTATTCTGTTCTATAACAAAATATTCGCTGACCCAGCTGTTACAGATTTAGCGAATTTAAGGAAACTCAGGGTCAATACGAAATATGGATAATAGATTTAAAGAAAACGCAAATATATAATCGTTATAAGGTTGTACTTATCTTTGATTTATGTATGTCCGATGAATCCAACAGCTCACAAGTAAGTGAGGAGCAATTCACTCAGCAGCAGCCACCCACCCATGGTTCCACGCACGAAGGTGAAGCAAAAGAAAAAATGCAAAATGCAAAAAAGCGTTACTGTACCGAACATGGGTCGATGTCTGCTGTTGAGTGCATTGCCCTTGCAATGCAACGGCAAAAGCATCAGCCGATCGTGGGATGACGAACGATTATGTATTAGAATCAATCACGATCATACATGTTCGATCGAATATTATCGAAGGTTCATGCGAGCATGTATGATCGTTCTAGATCAACGAACTACGAATTAGATATCAGCTGGTGCTTGTGCAGTGAATCACAAGTCTACAATAACATGTTAACAATATAATTTCGATCTTTTACAAATAACAATGTGTCTTAAACACCAGCTTTGCTGAAATATGCGGTTTTCCGATTCCACTTTCCTCTTTTTGCTTGATGAAGCCATTCTAAGGGATAAAAATAAAGTAAAAAAACTGATATCAATATTAAAATATACCAATACTACTTTCAAATTACTGGGAAAAATGTATGAAACTATTACTAACAATGTAGGAAACTGCAGAGAAGAGAGACATTGCACACACGAATTTAATACACGAATTTAAATAAATATAACGCACTGCGCAATTGCACAGACACAGCCAATTGTACACGGCATTGTCTCGGCATAATTCGACTATTCCCGAAACACGCCGAGCATACTGACAAGTGTACGTCTAATAGTATCATAAAATAACCACAATTGACAAAAAATGATGTTTTTGGTATGTTATTTACTTTAGTAATGAATGTCATTAGAAATAACTCAATATTTTGATAAATATCATAAAAACATTTAAATAAGGGCCGGCCACCATATAATTTTAAATATGTTCGCGGGCCGCAGTTTATGTGCACGAGGGCCGCAGTTGGGGGTTGCCCACCCCTGTGCTAGAGCAACGGCTACTGAATTCGGTTGCATTGCTCTAATTCTTGCACCTAAAGGTTCGTAAAGACTAGTGAGGAAAGAGTTGAGGCTTATCTCAGAGTAGAGGTCTTTCTTTGCCTTGATGACGAATTTCGGGAGATCCTTTATCGCGTCGGGGATTCTTAGGCTGAAAACACACCGGATAAAGCAAATCGTTTTTTTCTGTTTCATGAAACAAGAGAACATTGTTTCTTATGAGACTGCACACACCAAATAAAGCGAAACAAAACACACGTTTTTGTTTCGAAGTGTTTCGGTGACGGTTGTCGAAAATACATGCTATTGTATACGAGCAACACACACCAAATGAAGCGAAACACAAAAAGCAAAGCAAAACAGAAAAACGTGTTTCGTTGCCGATAGCCGGCCTGTTGTTTTGGCAAAACAAATTTTGATTCCGTTGGTTTTGCTATCTTCTTTCGTTGCACTTTGAAGCTTTTTTCTATGTTTACTCTGTGCGGAAGTTTTAGCAAACATGGAAGTAGATGGAGAAAAATTGATTTTTTTTAATTGAGGCAAGAAGCCCTATCTATGTATAATTATAAGGATAAGGAACATGCCAATAAGTTAAGTATCGATAAGTTGTGGATAGAAATAGCAACTGAAATGAATTTCAAGGTAAGTTTTATCAATTTTTTTTTGTTTTATTTTTATAAATGTTTATTAATGTACATAGTATGATACAGTATTACTGTAATTACTAACGTACTGCATTAAAAAATCATATAAACAAAATTAGATGGCATACTTGTATTGCCAAGGAACTGCTCCTGTAGAGGAGTTAAAGTATTGAACATACTGAGTGCGTATGTTACGTGCAGCATTTGATGGTCTTGCTTTTCCAATATTTTCATGTGTTTCCTCTTGAGCTACGTATTCCATAGCTTCACGCTCAACATATATTTCCTGAAGCAAGCCTTCGCGTTCCCTAATCATATTATGCAAGGCGCAAGCAGCTAATGTAATTATTTGCACTTTATTGGAAGGCAGTAATATGACAGAATCAAATATACGAAATTTTTTGGTAATCATACCAAATGCGCATTCAACTACTCTTCGAGCTCGGGATAAACGATAATTGTATATTCTTGTTTCGCTTGTCAAATTTTTTCGTGCGAAAGGTCTCATTAGGCTCGTGAGAAGTGGATAGCCTTCATCTGCCACAAAACAAAATTGAAATATTCATTGGTTTCCGGGCATAGTTTCTGCTTATGAGGCAAGTTCAATTTGTTGCTCACAAGTTGTTTTCCG
This sequence comes from Merodon equestris, assembly GCA_958301585.1. Classification (NCBI taxonomy): domain Eukaryota; kingdom Metazoa; phylum Arthropoda; class Insecta; order Diptera; family Syrphidae; genus Merodon; species Merodon equestris. Next base: position 47,706,355 of record OY284413.1, read on the forward strand.
AAATTTGAATACTTGAAAACACTACTATCACAGTTTTTTCCAAAGTCACCAAGATCAACACAAATAAACTGGCCGTGTGCATCAACTACAGCTTGCAGAGTTATGATATCATATATATATGTATAAAAAAAACACGTTTTCCTTTTTTCTTTTAGATTTTATTTTCTTTTTTTTGTTCTTTACTCGTTGACGGACGATCTCCAACTGAACGACCAAACTTAGCCTAATTGCCTACTTACTACTCGTACTTACTTGCTAAAAGAGAGTCAGAGCGAACAATAGAAGAACCAAATAGACAAATGAGCATAATATAACAACAACTATTCCCCACTTACTACTTACTTACTAAAAGAGAGTAAGAGCGAAATGATATATATATATAGTATAACATAACAATCAGCGACTGTATTGCCCATTTCACTATGCTGAGCATATGGCTGCAGGTGCATAGAATGGAACTTCTTATAGTTGTAACAATCCGATCCTGAGTTTGGAGGACATTGCATCCTTATGTGCTTTCCATCTAAAGCTCCTAAACAATTGGGAAAATTCCACACCTTATCAAATGTATCCGCTATTGTGACATCTGGTTGTGGCAAATAAATGGGAAATAGTGCTTCCCAAATAGCTTGACAAGTTTGCATTACAATTTTTTCAATTGTAGACGCACCACACCGGAAATGATATGAAAGTGACTTAAACGTTTCCCCTGTTGCCAAATAACTGAAAAAAATAATTTAAATTCGTTTAATGTAAGAAACCAATTATTATCTTTGCAGTAACAGATTGTAAAAACAAATGGATAGTTCTGCGCAATTCCTACTCAAGATACTTGAGGGAAGACAGATCAACGCCGTCAGGTCCGAGTGGGAAGCAGAAAAGAAAATGGTATTTGGCTGATGCTATGTCTTTTTTAAAAGACTATGTAAATCAGCATCGCACTTCAGCCAGCAACTTAGATAGCCCGGTTGTTGAAGAGACACTTGACGACTTGTTGGATGAGGACTCTACAGCTGCGGAAAATATTAAATCACAGCAAAGTACTCCCAGAATGAGCCCAGTGCCATCCAAAAGGTGTAGGGCTTCGACCTCCGAAAAAATAGCTGGGCCAATGATCGATTTTTTGAAATCAAGGACCGAGAAAAGACACCGGAAAATGCCAACACATTATTTTTTAAGAGTCTCCTGGTAGATTACGAAAAATTAACGAACCAAAGGAAAAGAACATTCAGATTGGCAATGCTAAGCAAAATGAATGAGCTGCAAGAAGAGGAGGAAAATGAAGCCTCTGCTTCCAATATGATTGAAGATTGGCAAGATTAAAAGTTTTATTCTTTTCTAATAAATAAATCCCTATTTGTTTTTACTTACCGTAGAGTTATAAATAATCTCTCAGCCGGAGTTATGCTTTTACGATAATTCGTATCTTGTCTTCTGATAGCATTTTCGATTAATCCCAGCAAATAATCAAACGTTTCAATCCGCATTCTGGTGAAATTATTAAATTTGTCTGGATAAATCCTTAACTTAGGTTTATTATCACATCCTCAGCATTTCGTTTATAGTTATAGGGATGCACCCACCAATCTCTTGTATTTGCGTCGCTTTCCTCAATTGTTTCCATAATTGTATAAACCATTGGCACAACTTCATCGTCTGAGTCCGACCACATGTTAAACAACACTAAAAGCAAGTCGTTCCATTTTGCTTTATTTCAACACACACCAAACGAAACAAGAAAACAAAACGTTTTGTTTTGTTACATTCTGTTTCGCTTGGTGTGTGTTGAAATAAAAAATGTTTTTTTGACTAACGAATCAAAAACGTTTTGCTTTATCCGGTGTGTTTTCAGCCTTAAGGAGTTGAATATATCAACTTGGTTAACTGCCTGTGTAGTTGAAGTTGAAGTTGAACCAGAGGTGATAGAGGAATCAAGGTTTGAGTTGTCAGAGTTTGAATTCTCCGGAATAGAGGTCAGGCTTTTAGATAGGTATCTTAATTTGTATGGCACAAATCTTGCTTTAGATTTAGGTTTTTGTTTATCAGAACATTAAAAAAAAAGTGTATATTTTATAAATATGTATATAGATTGTTATTCTTAATTAAAGGTTTATTGTTACGCCTGGGTAGTTTCCAGATGGTTACTTCATCCACGGACGCACTTAATGATTTTGAACAAATAAATTTATACGCGGGCTAGAATTTTGCCTCCAGTTTTCCGTTGTATATTAAAGCGGACTAAATCAACGAAACGACAAGCGGAATGACAGGGAAAAACAAAAAAAAAACAATAAATGATTCCAAAGAAAACACCACAGATTAGCTTGCATTAAATTTCTGTTTATTCACTAAGCAGGTCACAGGCAAAACTCGCTCGTTCTCACAGGTGTGCTTCTACTTATCATCTACCTTACTGCTGACATAAACATTTTCGTTTTTTCGATTGCACTTGTTCGTGCATGGGTTTCTTTCTTCTAGGTGTCGAATTTCCGGAACGCGTAACAACGTAACAATATAAATGTATAAAAATATGTGCACTTTATTTCGAATATGTTATACATACATATGTGTAGTTAAAGACTTTTACTTCTGTCCCTGCTGCTCGGGCGCCAGTTAAAGACTTTTTACTTTTTTTACTTACTGCTTACTTTTTTCTGTAGGCAGTTTGCCTACTCCTTTACTTTCTCGATTGAACTGCTATGAACTACGGCACGGAAACGACTCAAAGCTTTCGTTCCGCGTTTTGTAGGGAACCTTTTTATCGATATCCAGTCGTCATCAAGGATGTTGTATGCGACAAGTGCAATATCTGCTTCATCCGTGATTTTCTGGCGTATTGATCGAATAATTGCTCTGTAAAGTGGTTTTGTATTTAATTATTTTTTAATCGTCGAGAACGTTTTCGACAGATTTGATCCACGAGGCATAGGTCGTAGGATTTCCGTTAAAAGAACGGATTTCCTTGACAGGGCCGGGTAATTTGTTCTGGGCTTGAAGGTCGAGTTCGGTTGTTGGTTTTACCAACGGCGGTTCTGTAATTTTTTTCTGAGTTAGCGAATGCAAACAAGCTCGATCCAAAGAGTTTTCGATTGTGTTTAAAGCTGAAGAAAACGTTATCGTCGACTGTCCTCTCTTAAAATTGACGTTGTTTTGTAAGTGATAATTTCGCTTCTTTTGAAGTTACGAACAGAACTTGTTCCCGGTCGTCATCTTCATCATGATCACAGTTTTCTTCCTAAGATGGTGGTATGTCTGCATCCGTTAGGGGTCCTGTGACTGCTAAGTTGTCAGCAAAGTGGACAAACATTTGGAATGAGACGGAGATGTCTTCGGAATGAGGTAGGAGATTTCATCGGACCTATATATCAATTTCCTGTTCTCCTTAGTCTTGAGCTTCATGTGTTTCTCCCCGGAGAAAGCCACAGGTTCTAAAACAATTACAGAGTGTACTTTTGGTAACATTCTTCCGAGATTTATCAGCCATTTTCATTGCATGCAGGATTGTTATGTTAAACTTATTCCCTTCTTCTTTTCAGTCTAACATCCTTGTAACTACTTCCTTACGATACAGCGTCTTGAAGTTATTGATAATACTTTGGTCAAGTGGTTGAAGCTTGGAATTCGTATGCGCTGATAAAAATTGTATTTTGACGTTGGTAAGGGATGGCATGTCACCGTGAGCAGTGCAGGTATCCATGAACAATAGGATTTTCCGCTTTTGCTTTTTCATTTCCACATCGAGACTAGTTAGCCATTCATTAAATAGCTCAGTTGTCATCTGCGCTTTATTATTTGAACGATAAGACATTGGAAATGATGTTATATTCTTAAATCATCGTGGTTTTGCATATTTTCCTATCATCAGATCATCAGCGGTTTCAATTTTTCTGACTCATCCATATTCGCAGCTAGCAGTAGTGTGAATCGCTCTTTGCTGTTTTTTCCCATGTGATATTTTTCATTTTTAAACGACATTGTTCGCTCTGGAAGATATTTAAAAAACAGTCCTGTCTCAGCGTTAAAAATATTTTCCGGTTCATAACCTTTCAACAGTCCTAGTTCATTTTTCCAATCTGAACAAATGCCTCCATCAACGCTTGCATTCTCACCGCAGATTTTCCGAAACACTATGTTATAACGTTTTTTAATTTTTCCAACCAGGTAAAAATGCCATCATTCTCGAATTATAGAGGTTTTCATGTTATTTTGGACAATAGTAAATTCGAATTAACGAAAGGGATAAATCGCATAGGTTTTCTTGGATTTACAAAGGTTTTTTTTTTTTCATTGGACTGTGGGAATGCTTCTATGTACAGAGGTTTTCGAATTATCGAGAGTTCACTGTATAAAGATTTATAAGTTTTAATATTTCTGGCAATAACAAACGAAAATGAACCGGACGGGGTGAAGTCAAAACGTAGACTGATGCATGAGAACAGGATAGGAGTGGCGAGGAGAATAAAGGAGAATGTTATATGTATGTGATTTGACCGTCACACTGTGGTTGTGTGTTAGCATACGTGGCTAGTATGTATGTATGTATATGGGTATTGGTGTGTGAAAATAGGATAAAAGAAATGTTTTAGTCCGTATGAAAAGGTGCGGATGTCTTAATTTATTATTTAATAAAAATACATTATAATGAGCATTCTGGCTTGCACTTATTCAATTGCGTAGAATGTTCGTTGAGGCATATAGGACGATTGCATATGCAGCAATGATATCGAGTTTTACGTCGGCTTTTTGAAGAAGAAATGCAAAGATAGCATGATAGTCATGTTGTCATGACCGTGTGGGGGCTACCTCAGCCTATGGCTGTGGCTGAACTACGATTAATGTCGACGGGCAGGAGTCCGATACCTGAAAATAACAAAATATATTTTAATATATGGTTTCATGTGCATTTCGAGTATTCTTACAATGGCATTGAAAAGATTCATTGCTTGCTTGATGTGAACAAACCGACGATTCAATGGGTTGGTCGCCCGATTCGTCATATGTGTCATACATATATGCTGTGTTTTGCTGGATTCAAAGTTAAAAAAAACTAGATGTAAGTAGTACTTCTCTTTATTGAATCTCTCTTAAGACTAAGTTACATTATTTAGTTTCCTACTATATATGTATACCCTGATCGAAGTGATCGATCGTATTGGAAAAGAACTCGGAAAATGCTTAGTGGGCGGCTTTCAACGAATGTTGAAACTGCCCTTGTTTGTAATAAAAGAAGTGGGTCATTTTGACTTTACGTTTTTACTCGTTTTTAATGTTTATGTTGTTTGAAGTGACTTGGGGTGAATGGCAAAGTATGCGGAAAGCGTACTGTGGATTATTTGTGGTTATTGACCACGGATCGTTTTCGTTTATGTGGATTATTGGGATCTTTGGGCTGTGGCTTACACAGCATAATTATATTATAGGGTGCTTGTTCTTGGTCGTAACAATTCAACTCATCATAGATGATGAATGAGTCTAAACCCGCAACATCAAGCATGTTGTAAAACATTGCCAACGGCCACCGATTCGACGAGCGCTTAGAAGAATATTCAGTCAACATCTGATCCATTGTGTCCACGCCTGCTTTGAATTAATTGTAGGTCAATATTTCATGCGGCTTTGATGCTTTCAATGGATCGGTGTTACGACGGTAATAAACGGTCGACAACATGACTACTGACTTCTTTGGCTTTGCCATATAGGAACACAAAGCGACATTATTATTGTGAAAGCAAAATATGGTACTATTCAGTTTATGTTTTGGGTTCAACAATTGAGGAGGGTTGAAAGTATTGTTTTTTCTAACGATGCCCACACAAGCCACATTTCGATCCATCAGCATCTCTGCTAAATTATATGATGAAAATAAGTTGTCAGCATAAACTCTTCTGCCGCTGGACATATATTTTTTCATTAATTTCATGACAATCCACTGGCCTTGGTTAGTAGTTTTATTTTATTAAAACAACTTTAATATTTTTTATTTAATTGACACAAAACGGTTTATTTAATTATTATATTGACACAAAACGGTTTATTTAATTATTATATTGACACAAAACGGTTTATTTAATTATTATATTGACACAAAACGGTTTATTTAATTATTATATTGACACAAAACGGTTTATTTAATTATTATATTGACACAAAACGGTTTATTTAATTATTATATTGACACAAAACGAACTTAAAATATAATACCAGTCAACGGAATTAGGTTTCGCTTTATTTAATTTGAGCCGGACGATTTCTTGAGTGTACTGATAAGTGTTACTGACTATTACTGACTCTGCTGACTAAATCTGACTGCCAGATACATTATTACATTCTTTACTTGTGCCTTCGCGGAGCAGGCCAAAAAGCGCAACGTTTGCACTGGCGACCGAGCGAACGAACTCCTTACAAAGTGCGAGGTTCGCACTGGCGATCGGCGAATGCGTTTCGAAACGGTGTCGGCTGTCAGGCAGACGTCCACTCCGCATTCCGTTGTTTATTTAACTTTGCATTCGCTCGGTCGCAAGTGCAGCGCACTCAGATTACGTTTCTGGGGGGTGAATTACCTTTAACTGTAACTGTTAGTCTCTCGTTGACCACCTGGTTATTTTCCCGTATAATTCCTTTCAGGGGATTATTTGAAAAAGAATCGCAAATCCACCAAACCTGTATTCTGTATTTCGCGGGCTAACTCGGGATATATTGAGCAAATCTAGTTCGTCCGCGATACGGAAATAACTGCTCATTGACAGTCACTTGGCGGTGGACGCTCTCTCTAAGTTAGTCATCAACATGAGCCATAGATCGTCTACGGCCGCAAATTTGCTTTATTGAAGCCTCTCCGCACGAGTGTTACCGTATTCGAAACGGATGTATGTGGTCAAGTGCTTGAACCGGTTGAAGGACATGGTGGCCTTGTAGATGGGCATATTGTAACTCGCCCACAATTTATTTTATTTTATTTTATTTATCTACAATCACTTAAGTGCTAACAGATATAGAAATATGATACATACATATAAATATTATAATAGATCAACTATTTTAAATACGAAAAAAGCTTAAAGCTAAGATTTTAAATTGACCTCGATCTAAATGAATGTCCGCAAGATTACTGACTTCGTTAAAAACTTTATCGGTGCGTGTAAGAGGCTCATTTGTACCATATTAGTCCTATGATAGTCTACAAAAAGAAGATGTCTTATTCTCAAAGGCCTTGCATGGACATAAAGTCGTATTTTTGACAAGAGAGTAGGGCATTTTATATGATAACAGAGTAAATCTCTAACAAACATTATATCATGTAAAGTACGCCTAGTTTTCAATGATTTTATGCCAAGAAGTAAACATCTGGCTTCATATTTGGGGCAAAAATTCCAATGCATTTTGTGGAAAATAAATCTTGTGAAACGCCTCTGGACACGTTCGATTCGATCGGAGTCAGTACACAGATTGGTATTCCATATTACAACTGCGTACTCAAGATGAGGCCTAACGAGGGAGGTGTACAATGACAGGAAAGAAAAAGGATCAGAGAACCCTCTACAATTCCTCTTAATAAACCCCATAGTCGAGTTAGCCTTAGCTATAGTATGGTTTATGTGTGTTTTAAATGAGAAAGTGGTGTCCAACACTACACCCAAATCTTTAACTTCGGTAATACGGGATATAGGTTGAGAACCAATGAAATAATCAAAGTTGATTATGGAGAGGGACTTGGAAAAGGATATGAAGTTGCATTTGCTTATATTCAGCTTTAAAGCATTAGCATTGCACCATTCCGAGATTCTATTTATGTCTGATTGTAGAAGTTGGCAGTCAGTAATGTTCCTAACGGCTTTAAATAGTTTCACCACTTGGACAATGTCACGAATAAAGATGACGAAAAGCAGTGGGCCCAAATGGCTCCCTTGTGGAACCCCAGAACTGCAAGTTATTTCTCTAGAAATAGAGTTACCGATTTTGACCTGTTGAATTCGGCCAAGAAAAAAGGAGGACACCCAGTGAAGGAATTAGGAATGAAAACCGAAGGATTTAAGTTTATGGATTAGCTGAGCGTGATTAACAGAATCAAACGCTTTGCTCAAATCAGTATAAATGGTGTCTATTTGGTTCCTTGTCTCCAAACGTTTTAAGACACGATGAAAACAGAAAACAAATTTGAGGTAGTGGAACCACCCGACACAAAACCGTGTTGCTCATCCGGCAAATGTTCTTTAATAAGAAAATCAATTTTATTTTTTATGATGCTTTCAAATAATTTGGGAATTGCGGAGAGCTTACAAATTCCTCTGTAATTTTCAATGTTACTCTTAGATCCAGATTTGTGGATGGGAACCAAGAATGATGTCTTCCAAGTATCGAGAAATAGGCCACCCGAGAGGGAACGGTTGAAAATATGAAGCAGGGGAAAGGAGAGGGGTTCGCAGCATTTATTCAGTAAGAGGGGAGGAATACCATCTGATCCACTGCTTAAATTAGGCTTTAAAGATTGAAGAGCGATTAGAACATCATTATGAGTTAAAGTTAAAGATCCGATGTCGACACAATTAGAGGAGTAGACAGGAAGTGTACTATTTTGGTTATGGTTAGTATACACTGACTGAAAAAAATTTGCAAAGAGTTCGAGGATGGATTCCATATTGTTAGATTCTAAAGTTCTAAAATGCATTGAATTTGGAATCCCCGTTGACTTTCTTTTTGAATTGATAAAGTGCAGAATGTCCTACTATCATTTTTGATATTACTTTCGATACGATATTACTTTCTTACACTAACTTTATCGTAACAACGCCGGAAAAAAGGAAAAGAAGAAGACGCATGATATAACTGTAGAGGAATTTGTTGAGAACATTAAAATCTTTACGTAGTTTGCTAAAAGTTGCATAATCTGTGCTAGAATTGGATTTTTTAAATGCCTTAAAATCTTTACTTTTTAAATTTTTTAGAGTAGCTAGATGTCTATTGTGCCAACAGGGCTTATTCGAATTACGATAGGAGGAAAGTGGTAGAAATCTCGAGAACCCATCTGTTAAAATATCAATAAAGCGTGTATACATAGACTTTAAGTTTAAATTGGACATTTCGTTGATCCAGTTAATAATATTGAAATAATTATTCAGTTCAATGTAATTTGCCTTGGAAAAATTTAAATATTTCACGTTATGATTAAATTTAGGTATCAGGTAGTAGAGCAGGGATAATTCAATAAAAATTTCTTTGTGATTAATAGAGTCATTTAACAAACGTATAGGAGCTTGACTTACATTCGAGTTGAATTCATCATAACATACAAATATCAAATCTAAAATTTTAGAAAGTGAATTAACTACTGAATTGATCTGTCTTAGATTTAGGGAATTTATAAAATCGATTAAAAGAAATTCATGAGCATGGGAAATATTATGAGGTAAAGGAAATTCATGTTATCCGTCTTACTCCAATTAATATTACTGTAAGGGATTTGTTAATAAAACTCAGTAAACTCAAATTAATTCTTTTTTTATTCTGAGACACAGGTCTTAACTTTACGACACTCTACGGCATACTGATACTCTCTTTTAAACTATTTCACCACCGGTAGCTTTCGTTCTATTCCACGTTCCTATTACATTTGTTTATCATGCCACAATTCGACCATCCTGATTTACAATCGTCCCATTGATCATAGACCTTTCAATCACGTTTATCCAAGGTTTTAAGTTGGCTACTTCCCATATCCCTGTGTAAGGTACTCGACTCAGCTGGTACCCCTCAACGTCCTTAAGTACATATCGATCATTTGGCAATACCTTATGAACCACATGCGGCCCTTTAAACCTCGGAGCTATTTTCCTACATACCCCGGGTTCACTAATAAAATTTTTCGCCATGACATAATCCCCCACTTTATATACTTTACACGTCCTATATCGATCTTTTATTAATTTATTGTAATCTTGACTTTTCTTAATGTTTTCAGCAGCTCCTTTTCTTATTTCAATTAAATTCCTCTCATTTGTACATCCATCTATTTCTTCTAACTTTTCCCCCAAATAATCTATCATTGTTCCTCTCTGATTAACTCCAAACAGCAATTGACTCGGAGATGTGCCAGTACTTTTATGAATTGTATTGTTCATAGCAAACTCTATTTCTGATAGTACTTTATCCAATGTCATCGTCATACCACCACTCGACAACTTCGCGATCATCGGCGCGAGATTTCTGTTAACACGTTCCACCTGCCCGTTCGCTTGGGGTGAACCTGTAGCAATCTTGATATGTTGTACATTATGGTCTCTGAGAAAATTTTCGAAATCTTTCGCGGTAAACGCACTCCCTCTATCAGACACTAACAATTTTGGCCTACTATAAGTAGAGAAATAATTTTTAAGACACCCCAACGCTTCTTTAGTACCAGTAGACCGTACCGCGTATAGCTTAGTGAATTTCGTAAAAGCATCAATTACTAGAAACACATATTTTTTTTTAGATGTTTTCAACAACACAGGGCCGAAATGATCCACGTGCACCGTATCGAAGGGTTTGTCTCCCTTTGGTATACTATGCATTAATCCCTCGTGCTTACCTGCTTTGGAAGAAAACACTATGCATTTCAAACAATTGGTGATGTGTTCCTTAACTTTGCTCCTCATACTGGGAAACCAATAGGCTTTCCGTAATGCGTCCACCACTTTCTCACATCCCATATGCCCCATCTCATCGTGATACTTATGCATTAGTCTCCCCTCCATGCTTTTTGGCACATAAAAAAAGATATTCTGCCCCGTCTTTATGTATACTAATCCATTTCTCATATCGTAAGTACTGTCTTCTTTTGTTTCTAAACGTTCCCTAATCCTTTTAATATCCTCATCTTTATTTTGGGAGATGGCTAAGTTTTGTTCAAAAGTATTCTCTTCTAGAACTAATACATTAGTCATACGGCTAAGTGCGTCTACGTGTTGCATCCTATTTCCATTCCGGTGTTCTAATACATAGTCATAGTTTTATAGTTCGAGAGCCCACCTAGCAATTCTGGGGTTTATTTCCTTTTTATTTAGAGTCAACGTTAAAGAATTACAATCAGTGACTATCTTGAATTTCAACCCATGCAGGTATACCCTAAAGCGTTTGAGTGCATAAACAATGGCTAACGTTTCTAACTCGAAACTGTGATATCTTGACTCATACTCAGTAGTTCTTTTTGAGAAATAAAGCACTGGATGGAACTTTCCATCGGCTTTCTTCTGCAGCAGCATTGCCCCAAACCCTAGTGAGCTTGCATCGCAATGGTGCTCAGTCTCATCTCGCGGATTGTAAATAGCTAATATGGGTGACTCGACTAGTTTTTGTTTCAAAACCTGGAATACCTGAAGCTCATCTTCCCCGAATTTAAACTTGGCATCCTTACGAATCAATCTGTACAAAGGCTCAGCTAGAACTGAAAATCCCTTTATAAATCTGCGGAAGTAAGAACATAATCCAAGAAAACTGTGAATGCCTTTGGCATTTTGTGGTACAGGGAAACTCTTAACGGACTCGATACCCTTTTCGTTTGGCCTGATACCTTCTTTTGCAATCGTATACCCTAAATAGTCTATCTCAGGCACCAAAAATTTACATTTATCCATCCTCAGCTCTAATTTGTTTTTAACTAACTTATCAAACACCTCTTCTAATATAAACAAGTGCTCCTCAACAGTCTCTGTAGACACCAAGATATCATCTAAATAGATGGCAATCTTTCCAGCTCGGATCAAATCTTCAAAAACTTCATTGATAAACCGCTGGAACGTCGAAGGGGAGTTCCTCAATCCAAACGGCATTTTAAGGAACTCGTACTGACCCAACGGAGTCACGAATGAAGTGTATTTAATCGAATCTTCATTCATACGTACGTGATAAAACGCGCTTTTCAAATCTAACAGTGAAAAAATTGTCTTATTCGCTAATCTGTCAAGCAAATCATCAATAAGTGGTATTGGGAAATTATCTTTTAGGGTCACCTTGTTAAGGGTTCGATAGTCTACACACAGCCGAATATCGCCCGTTTTTTTTCTTACTAACACTATGGGGGACGCGTATGCAGACTTGCTAGGTCTGATAACTCCTGTCTGCAGTAGCTCGTCTAAAATTGTTTGTACTTTCTCTTTTTCGTGGTACGATAACCTCCTTGGCGGGCAATGAAAAGGTTTTTCATCGGTCAATCTAATTTTCATTTCGCAATCAGTCTCTGGCCATACGGGACGTTTGCAGCACACATAATTTTTATACATTTTATCAAACTTCAGCCGTAACTTGAAATCTACTATAATATTATCCAAAATTATTTCTGGCTCCCTTATCTCTATTTCAATATTCATTAACTCTTTACATTCTTCGTTATAACTCTCGTTTTCTTTGTTTTGTTTTTCTTTATCTATTCTCTTCTCTCACCTTAGGTTAGCTAATTTCAAAAAATCTTTACCTAGTATAACTGGGATACTCATCGTACCATTCTTAACTACATGGACTTTTAAATTAATTTCCTCTTCGTCAGAAATTACACAACAATTAACGTAACCAATTACTTCAAGCGGGCTTTTATTAATTCCAACAAAATTGTGATTTCTAATGTTCGAGAAAATAATGTCTTGTGGCACGAACTTTTGGCGGACTAAACTTATCGGGCTACCGGTGTCGATTAATGTTCCTAGTGATATTTTAAACAGAGTATCAAAATTCCTAAAGTAATAAACAAAATTTCTTACGAACTCATCCGCATCCTTGTCGTGGTCAAGTTGATGTACTATTGGCTCCTTCCGCTTTTGGCATTCAGCAGCATAATGGCCCATTTCCGCACACACATAGCAAGCTCCAAATGCTCGTTTCGGTTTTATGCATTCCTTCGCAAAGTGTCCCAACGAATTGCAGTTAAAGCATCGAATTGCTGTCTGCCCATCTGTCACTACTCCTTTCCTTTGATTCGAAACTACCGGCACTTTCATCTTCTCTAACTTTATATTCTTAATCACCTCCAATAGTTGGTGCTTACTTTTAAAACGCTGCATCCTAGCTTGGGAGCGCAAATTTACATCAGGGATCCCATCGATGAGGTACTCTAACAATTCTTCATCTATTATTGCCAACTTGTTGGCCATGATTGTTTTCTCATGTAAATAATTTTGGAAGGATTCGTTAACTAACCACTTCCTTGCCTCGAATGCTCTCTTCCGCGTAAGCCGGCTTGTATGGTCGATGAACATCTCTCCCATTTGTTCCAGTAACTGCGACAGTGGAACAGTCATCAGGTCTGCCCGGGAATGGAACCATTTCAGCACCTTGCCTTCGAGGCAACAGGAAATTAATATCCTTGTGTTGTTGTCATCTATTTTGTAAGCAGCAATTAGACTCCTTAGTTGAGTTTCCCAGTGCGAAAAACTGTCATCTTCTTCTCCCGAGAATTTAGCCAATAGATCTTTTAGGTTGGATATATTTTCTTTTACCCCACTGTAGCTGCTATCATCATCTCTGCCACCGCTCTCTTTCTCTTGTGTTCTCTTCAGCCACTCGTTTTCTCTCGTTAGCAACTCATTTTCCTTCTTCTGCAATTCAATTTCTTTCTTCATAATATCTAATTCTCTCTTTAATAACTGCAACTCTTTTCCTTTAAAGGTATCTTTCATTTTCTTCCCTTTCCTTTTCCCTTGTCTATCATTATCACTTTCATTCTCTTCTTCTTCTCGTTCGCTGTTGCTCTCGTCATCACGATCGTTATTCCGTTCCTCAACTTCTCCGTCTTTTTCCTTGTCGTTCGTTATCTGCCCCTCTACCACCGTATCGTCAAAATACTCTTCGTCGGAAGACTCACCGCTTTGTTTCTGCGAAAAACTGTCGCGACGTCCAGGTGACTCGCCACGCTCCTTTGCTGGAATCGACAACAACCTCAGAACTAACTCTCCCTTGCTGCCCGTTGTCTTCTTCCCGATCCTTTCCAGCCATGTCCTCAGCTGCATCGCCGTATACGCTCGGTATCTTTCTACTTCAGCCATTTTTCGTTTGTTGACTTGTATACTCGTATATATGACTTTATTGCGTGTGCACGTACGTAAGGGATTTATTAATAAAACTCAGTAAACTCAAATTAATTCTTTTTTTATTCTGAGACACAGGTCTTAACTTTACGACACTCTACGGCATACTGATACTCTCTTTTAAACTATTTCACCACCGGTAGCTTTCGTTCTATTCCACGTTCCTATTACATTTGTTTAGCATGCCACATTACTAAGATTGAAATCTCCGAGAATTATTACATTGTCGGATTCACTACAAAGGTTATTAACAAATTCCATATTAAGGGTATGTTTTTCATACAATTCAAGCATACTTCTAGGCGGGATATACGAGTAGCTTATAAGTAAAAACAAATGTTCATTGTTTATATGATTGAGTGTCAGAGATAAACAAATTTGATCAATGCCGGGAAACGGTAGATCAATTTCGTTGCCATTTAAACATGAGCGTATTGCAACTATTATACCACCTCCACGTTCTTCTGATGTGTTACACCTGTCGATTCTAAAGGTAGTGTAGAGTTGTTGGTTGGAGATTTCAGAAGAAGAGATTACATGATAAAGCCATGATGATGACGTCATATAATTCATTACTGGTGTTTACGAAGAGACTGGAGATTTTGGTTCGAATCCCACTAGCATTGTGGTAGTAAATCTTAAGTGAAGCTGTTTTCGATGAAGAGCTTGTGTGAGAGGTCCGTGGAGAATCTGGAGGATGTGAATTAGCACATTCTAACCAGCCATTACATCGACAGCTGGACTGTCGTTTTTTGGCTTTCGAAGTTGTACAAAACTTTTGATTTGCGCTCCCAGGGGCCATATAGAGACGTCGAGTGCACTTTGGTAAGCATACGCAGGAATGCCGAACTTAAAATTCAAGAAGTGACGAGAATTAGGATCCATATCTTTTTTGATAAGCTTTTTGCAGAGAAGCATATTTTCTGGGAGTTTAAGCTATGTACATATGTGCTACAAAAGAGACGACATTTTCCTTAGTGACATCTTTGCTCAGACGAGAGATGTGGAGAAATTTTAATTTGGGAACGGTAGGCAGCATTACACCGGCTGATTCATCACTAGCTGTTCCATGCAGTTTGGGAGTACGTCGACCTCTTTTTTTCTTTTTCAACTCAACTTGCTTCCAGACGCTAGCATTTGATGAGTGAATGTTTACATCGGCAGCGGTTGACGGATGGTGATCTAGATGTGGAGATGGTGACGATGAGCGAGGTGCTGAAGAAGGCGAGGAACACGGTGGAACAACAGCTGAAGCAGACAATGATGACGTTAGTGATAGTGATGACGGAGGTGGTTTATGCATGATTGAGCTGCGGGAATTAGATTCAGCTAAGGTCACATTTTTGGCGGCGGAAAGAAAACCGGAAAGGTGTAATGATTGTTTAATTTGAGTGATCTCGTTTGCCAGCTGAGTAATCACTGAGAGTATAGAACCACTCGCGCACATACAACTATTGCAACGCCACATAAGATTCGTGTCAGCTTGCAAAGCTTTGATAGAATCATCCGAAATAGAAACACATTTTATATGATAAGATTGGCCACAGAGACCATCACATTTTATGAAATTGTCACGAAGCAGTCTGAGCTTGCAGATGGAACACTTTCCCGACATTATTCAATAAAAAAAAAAAAAAAATTTAAATAAACGGGCTGTTTGTATTTAACCGCGGGTAGGCGAAAAGAAAAACACGTCCGTACGTTATCACGGCCATAGACTGACTGATTTTGCTAGCTGCGAATTGGCGTGGAATACACAAACAGCAACATACCAAAGAAGGCATACAGTTCGTCCTCGTTGGTCGTCGTCCAAACTCTCTGTTTCTTATTGGAATCTGCTTTGTTTCATAGTTAAAAAAAAGATTCGGAGGCTTTTCGATTAGTTTCCCGCACGATAATGTTCACGATTTCGGGGGATAGCAACAATTTGAAGATGCCTCGGTGATGCGGAAATGTTCCTCGTTATGTCCCTTTATGGGTAATCGTTGGCACTTTATGCCAACTTTATGTCGCATTCCATATCTTGCCATCTTTCGAACGATAAGCTTCTTCCTGAGCAGATGAAGCCACATAGTCTGGTGCAACAGCACTGGATGGTGGAATTGCAGTTGGTGCTTCTTTGTACGATTCATCCGCATGATCATCATCGTTATTATCCAAAACGACCTCTAACTCAATCTCTTGTTCAATATCGGAGGCCTCTTCTACATTTTCATCATCTTCTGATACGTAGTCTTCATCGTCCTAATCGTCACGATAAATGGGTCGAATTCCGGACCCATAATTTGTCCAATTTGCGTCTCAAGTTGCTCTCGTTCTTCCGGATTCAATTTTGGTGCATTTACTTTACGACTTTGACTTATTCTTTATAAGAAAACAAAAACTGAAAAACAGCCAAATTCAAACGTAAAGTTTCCAGACTTCGAACACAAGATTTCATGTAAGAATAAACCATAAAAAATATTGTTTGCATTTTATTGAAAACATACACACAAGAGTAATTCACCTTTACAAAAAAAAAAAAACTTAAAAAAATTAATCACAGTATTCATAATCAAAGTAGGTTTAAAAACAACAAATGTTATTCAGTCTTTAAGTTTAGGATTAAAATTTAAACGCAAAAAATACACACAAATTCTTAATTTTGGGCCTCTTCGGCGTCTGTGTTGAGCCCATCTTCACAGAAACCGCACAATTGTTTTCGGTTTGTTTTGGGTACAGTTTTCTTGTTTTTTTTTTGTTTTTCTTCATTGCAACTTTTTGATCCCTTCGTTCAGTTCTTAGTTCTTTTCTGGTTTTAATATCATCTTTTCGATTCTGTTTATTTTTTTCCTGGTGTGCATAAAATTGTTTCCACTTGCTAGATGAAATAGACATTGATGGTTTATTTATAGGCAGTAATTTTCTGCCTCTCTTTGTTTTTATAGGGTCTGGGTATTTTAAATGCTTGTTAAAACCGGAACAAGTGCTACTTGGTGAGTCTATTAGCCTCAGTATATCAAAGCATTTGAAAGGTTTCGATGTCTAGCTAAATGTGGGCTAAGCGGATTCAAAACTTCATCTGAAATCAAAATTAAAACTTCAGGTAATACGGAAAAATATAATTAGTTAAATAGGTAGGTTTACCATCCAGAATATTTTCATCGGTTAAAATTTCATCTATAACTTCTTGAACCCCCTCAAAGTCTACAGTCGAAGAGTGGTTATACTTACGAGACTCATTGATTTGTATATTTTGAAATGATTCTGATTCAACTGTTGCTTGGGTGAACTCTAAATGTTTGCGAGAAGACGAGATGTTTGTTTTAAGTCCCGGCGATCATCGACGTTAAAGGAACGTTGGCAGTTTATACAGAAACTGGGTCTCCACTAACCTCTAGTCCATTGTTCCAGTCGTCGAAGCCCTAAGGGGCGACGTTCAGCGTGGTGCGTCGCTAAAAGCGAATAAGATTGCGCTTGCAGAGTTGGTCGCAGCGCATCTCGCGTTCAGCTCGTATCTAGTGTGAACGAAACACTCTTCACCCACCATACTAGCAATCCCTGCAACTGTTGTTGTCTTCTGCGTTTCCTCGAGTGACCAGTGATTCTCTCTAGAACCAACTACCGTAGAGCCTAAATACACTGATTGCGGAATTGTCGTCGTTAGTGGAATTAACCGTTTACGAGATTCGGCGATGGTTCTGGTTCAAAAGTTGGGTGGGGTGATGTACCAATGTATAATTGAGAGGATTCGATTGATTTCGCAAGTTCAATGTACCTTTTAGCATCTGATACAATTTTGAGCAAAAGTTCAAAGTTGAAGTCATTTCTAAGAAGCTCGGTTTTAGGAGATTGTAACACTTCCACTGTTGTATCAAACTTCTGTATCGTTGCAGCATTCTCTTTATCGACCAAAGTGCCTGCAGTTATATGCCCCATGTGTTTTGTACGCGTTTACTGTAGTCTACTGCATTTGGGTTAAAAGGGTAAATACCACATTTTTGAAAAGCGTTTTGTACAATTTTCGAAGGATCGTTTTTATCTAGGACCCGTTTTAGAATTTGACAGAAGTTTGTCTTTGTAACAGATTTGTCGCGGTTTTCAGGCAAACTCTGCCATTCCCTCACTGATACCTTATAATCGCTTTTAATACCTTTAAACGCTCCAACATCTGCGGGCTGCATGATGTGCGTTGTGTTAGGTGGTAGTGAATGGAGGATTACTTGATTGTTTGAACAATATTCGCTTATGGCCATTGATAAATGAGATTTATGTCCATCAACCAGTAAAAGGACATTCCGATATATTGTCAACAAAAACTCTAATCTTTTCGCTTAACTCTAATATTGAACTCACTTTCGAAACGCTAATTTCCGCTGTTATCTGCTGTAGATCTTTCGTTGGCTTGTAGTGTAACTTCAGGTTCGTTTTGAATTCCTCCCATGTTGCTGGTGCTTCCACTTGGAGATAGTTTTTCGCTGGACCTTGTATCTTCCCGTTGTATATAATAGAGTATATATCCTGGGTATACTTCGGGTAATCGTGCAGAGCTTTTTCCACGGCTCCAATGAAGGATGGTAGTGTTCCTGGTGTCCCCGTATACGGTGAAAGATATCTAAGTTCCTTTTCCAGGTGATTTCTAATTGGAATTGATGTTGATTTGCGTTAGTTGCATCAGACACTGCTCCATTAGATTTTGATTTGCCATTCTTCTTTGGCCGAATATTTTGTTTCTTATAGTACGCCTCTCCAGTTTCATTTGTTTATGTTTTGTTTTATATACTACTTAAAACTTCAGGTAATACGGAAAAATATAATTAGTTAAATAGGTAGGTTTACCATCCAGAATATTTTCATCGGTTAAAATTTCATCTATAACTTCTTGAACCCCCTCAAAGTCTACAGTCGAAGAGTGGTTATACTTACGAGACTCATTGATTTGTATATTTTGAAATGATTCTGATTCAACTGTTGCTTGGGTGAACTCTAAATGTTTGCGAGAAGACGAGATGTTTGTTTTAAGTCCCGGCGATCATCGACGTTAAAGGAACGTTGGCAGTTTATACAGAAACTGGGTCTCCACTAACCTCTAGTCCATTGTTCCAGTCGTCGAAGCCCTAAGGGGCGACGTTCAGCGTGGTGCGTCGCTAAAAGCGAATAAGATTGCGCTTGCAGAGTTGGTCGCAGCGCATCTCGCGTTCAGCTCGTATCTAGTGTGAACGAAACACTCTTCACCCACCATACTAGCAATCCCTGCAACTGTTGTTGTCTTCTGCGTTTCCTCGAGTGACCAGTGATTCTCTCTAGAACCAACTACCGTAGAGCCTAAATACACTGATTGCGGAATTGTCGTCGTTAGTGGAATTAACCGTTTACGAGATTCGGCGATGGTTCTGGTTCAAAAGTTGGGTGGGGTGATGTACCAATGTATAATTGAGAGGATTCGATTGATTTCGCAAGTTCAATGTACCTTTTAGCATCTGATACAATTTTGAGCAAAAGTTCAAAGTTGAAGTCATTTCTAAGAAGCTCGGTTTTAGGAGATTGTAACACTTCCACTGTTGTATCAAACTTCTGTATCGTTGCAGCATTCTCTTTATCGACCAAAGTGCCTGCAGTTATATGCCCCATGTGTTTTGTACGCGTTTACTGTAGTCTACTGCATTTGGGTTAAAAGGGTAAATACCACATTTTTGAAAAGCGTTTTGTACAATTTTCGAAGGATCGTTTTTATCTAGGACCCGTTTTAGAATTTGGCAGAAGTTTGTCTTTGTAACAGATTTGTCGCGGTTTTCAGGCAAACTCTGCCATTCCCTCACTGATACCTTATAATCGCTTTTAATACCTTTAAACGCTCCAACATCTGCGGGCTGCATGATGTGCGTTGTGTTAGGTGGTAGTGAATGGAGGATTACTTGATTGTTTGAACAATATTCGCTTATGGCCATTGATAAATGAGATTTATGTCCATCAACCAGTAAAAGGACATTCCGATATATTGTCAACAAAAACTCTAATCTTTTCGCTTAACTCTAATATTGAACTCACTTTCGAAACGCTAATTTCCGCTGTTATCTGCTGTAGATCTTTCGTTGGCTTGTAGTGTAACTTCAGGTTCGTTTTGAATTCCTCCCATGTTGCTGGTGCTTCCACTTGGAGATAGTTTTTCGCTGGACCTTGTATCTTCCCGTTGTATATAATAGAGTATATATCCTGGGTATACTTCGGGTAATCGTGCAGAGCTTTTTCCACGGCTCCAATGAAGGATGGTAGTGTTCCTGGTGTCCCCGTATACGGTGAAAGATATCTAAGTTCCTTTTCCAGGTGATTTCTAATTGGAATTGATGTTGATTTGCGTTAGTTGCATCAGACACTGCTCCATTAGATTTTGATTTGCCATTCTTCTTTGGCCGAATATTTTGTTTCTTATAGTACGCCTCTCCAGTTTCATTTGTTTATGTTTTGTTTTATATACTACTTAAAACTTCAGGTAATACGGAAAAATATAATTAGTTAAATAGGTAGGTTTACCATCCAGAATATTTTCATCGGTTAAAATTTCATCTATAACTTCTTGAACCCCCTCAAAGTCTACAGTCGAAGAGTGGTTATACTTACGAGACTCATTGATTTGTATATTTTGAAATGATTCTGATTCAACTGTTGCTTGGGTGAACTCTAAATGTTTGCGAGAAGACGAGATGTTTGTTTTAAGTCCCGGCGATCATCGACGTTAAAGGAACGTTGGCAGTTTATACAGAAACTGGGTCTCCACTAACCTCTAGTCCATTGTTCCAGTCGTCGAAGCCCTAAGGGGCGACGTTCAGCGTGGTGCGTCGCTAAAAGCGAATAAGATTGCGCTTGCAGAGTTGGTCGCAGCGCATCTCGCGTTCAGCTCGTATCTAGTGTGAACGAAACACTCTTCACCCACCATACTAGCAATCCCTGCAACTGTTGTTGTCTTCTGCGTTTCCTCGAGTGACCAGTGATTCTCTCTAGAACCAACTACCGTAGAGCCTAAATACACTGATTGCGGAATTGTCGTCGTTAGTGGAATTAACCGTTTACGAGATTCGGCGATGGTTCTGGTTCAAAAGTTGGGTGGGGTGATGTACCAATGTATAATTGAGAGGATTCGATTGATTTCGCAAGTTCAATGTACCTTTTAGCATCTGATACAATTTTGAGCAAAAGTTCAAAGTTGAAGTCATTTCTAAGAAGCTCGGTTTTAGGAGATTGTAACACTTCCACTGTTGTATCAAACTTCTGTATCGTTGCAGCATTCTCTTTATCGACCAAAGTGCCTGCAGTTATATGCCCCATGTGTTTTGTACGCGTTTACTGTAGTCTACTGCATTTGGGTTAAAAGGGTAAATACCACATTTTTGAAAAGCGTTTTGTACAATTTTCGAAGGATCGTTTTTATCTAGGACCCGTTTTAGAATTTGACAGAAGTTTGTCTTTGTAACAGATTTGTCGCGGTTTTCAGGCAAACTCTGCCATTCCCTCACTGATACCTTATAATCGCTTTTAATACCTTTAAACGCTCCAACATCTGCGGGCTGCATGATGTGCGTTGTGTTAGGTGGTAGTGAATGGAGGATTACTTGATTGTTTGAACAATATTCGCTTATGGCCATTGATAAATGAGATTTATGTCCATCAACCAGTAAAAGGACATTCCGATATATTGTCAACAAAAACTCTAATCTTTTCGCTTAACTCTAATATTGAACTCACTTTCGAAACGCTAATTTCCGCTGTTATCTGCTGTAGATCTTTCGTTGGCTTGTAGTGTAACTTCAGGTTCGTTTTGAATTCCTCCCATGTTGCTGGTGCTTCCACTTGGAGATAGTTTTTCGCTGGACCTTGTATCTTCCCGTTGTATATAATAGAGTATATATCCTGGGTATACTTCGGGTAATCGTGCAGAGCTTTTTCCACGGCTCCAATGAAGGATGGTAGTGTTCCTGGTGTCCCCGTATACGGTGAAAGATATCTAAGTTCCTTTTCCAGGTGATTTCTAATTGGAATTGATGTTGATTTGCGTTAGTTGCATCAGACACTGCTCCATTAGATTTTGATTTGCCATTCTTCTTTGGCCGAATATTTTGTTTCTTATAGTACGCCTCTCCAGTTTCATTTGTTTATGTTTTGTTTTATATACTACTTAAAACTTCAGGTAATACGGAAAAATATAATTAGTTAAATAGGTAGGTTTACCATCCAGAATATTTTCATCGGTTAAAATTTCATCTATAACTTCTTGAACCCCCTCAAAGTCTACAGTCGAAGAGTGGTTATACTTACGAGACTCATTGATTTGTATATTTTGAAATGATTCTGATTCAACTGTTGCTTGGGTGAACTCTAAATGTTTGCGAGAAGACGAGATGTTTGTTTTAAGTCCCGGCGATCATCGACGTTAAAGGAACGTTGGCAGTTTATACAGAAACTGGGTCTCCACTAACCTCTAGTCCATTGTTCCAGTCGTCGAAGCCCTAAGGGGCGACGTTCAGCGTGGTGCGTCGCTAAAAGCGAATAAGATTGCGCTTGCAGAGTTGGTCGCAGCGCATCTCGCGTTCAGCTCGTATCTAGTGTGAACGAAACACTCTTCACCCACCATACTAGCAATCCCTGCAACTGTTGTTGTCTTCTGCGTTTCCTCGAGTGACCAGTGATTCTCTCTAGAACCAACTACCGTAGAGCCTAAATACACTGATTGCGGAATTGTCGTCGTTAGTGGAATTAACCGTTTACGAGATTCGGCGATGGTTCTGGTTCAAAAGTTGGGTGGGGTGATGTACCAATGTATAATTGAGAGGATTCGATTGATTTCGCAAGTTCAATGTACCTTTTAGCATCTGATACAATTTTGAGCAAAAGTTCAAAGTTGAAGTCATTTCTAAGAAGCTCGGTTTTAGGAGATTGTAACACTTCCACTGTTGTATCAAACTTCTGTATCGTTGCAGCATTCTCTTTATCGACCAAAGTGCCTGCAGTTATATGCCCCATGTGTTTTGTACGCGTTTACTGTAGTCTACTGCATTTGGGTTAAAAGGGTAAATACCACATTTTTGAAAAGCGTTTTGTACAATTTTCGAAGGATCGTTTTTATCTAGGACCCGTTTTAGAATTTGACAGAAGTTTGTCTTTGTAACAGATTTGTCGCGGTTTTCAGGCAAACTCTGCCATTCCCTCACTGATACCTTATAATCGCTTTTAATACCTTTAAACGCTCCAACATCTGCGGGCTGCATGATGTGCGTTGTGTTAGGTGGTAGTGAATGGAGGATTACTTGATTGTTTGAACAATATTCGCTTATGGCCATTGATAAATGAGATTTATGTCCATCAACCAGTAAAAGGACATTCCGATATATTGTCAACAAAAACTCTAATCTTTTCGCTTAACTCTAATATTGAACTCACTTTCGAAACGCTAATTTCCGCTGTTATCTGCTGTAGATCTTTCGTTGGCTTGTAGTGTAACTTCAGGTTCGTTTTGAATTCCTCCCATGTTGCTGGTGCTTCCACTTGGAGATAGTTTTTCGCTGGACCTTGTATCTTCCCGTTGTATATAATAGAGTATATATCCTGGGTATACTTCGGGTAATCGTGCAGAGCTTTTTCCACGGCTCCAATGAAGGATGGTAGTGTTCCTGGTGTCCCCGTATACGGTGAAAGATATCTAAGTTCCTTTTCCAGGTGATTTCTAATTGGAATTGATGTTGATTTGCGTTAGTTGCATCAGACACTGCTCCATTAGATTTTGATTTGCCATTCTTCTTTGGCCGAATATTTTGTTTCTTATAGTACGCCTCTCCAGTTTCATTTGTTTATGTTTTGTTTTATATACTACTTAAAACTTCAGGTAATACGGAAAAATATAATTAGTTAAATAGGTAGGTTTACCATCCAGAATATTTTCATCGGTTAAAATTTCATCTATAACTTCTTGAACCCCCTCAAAGTCTACAGTCGAAGAGTGGTTATACTTACGAGACTCATTGATTTGTATATTTTGAAATGATTCTGATTCAACTGTTGCTTGGGTGAACTCTAAATGTTTGCGAGAAGACGAGATGTTTGTTTTAAGTCCCGGCGATCATCGACGTTAAAGGAACGTTGGCAGTTTATACAGAAACTGGGTCTCCACTAACCTCTAGTCCATTGTTCCAGTCGTCGAAGCCCTAAGGGGCGACGTTCAGCGTGGTGCGTCGCTAAAAGCGAATAAGATTGCGCTTGCAGAGTTGGTCGCAGCGCATCTCGCGTTCAGCTCGTATCTAGTGTGAACGAAACACTCTTCACCCACCATACTAGCAATCCCTGCAACTGTTGTTGTCTTCTGCGTTTCCTCGAGTGACCAGTGATTCTCTCTAGAACCAACTACCGTAGAGCCTAAATACACTGATTGCGGAATTGTCGTCGTTAGTGGAATTAACCGTTTACGAGATTCGGCGATGGTTCTGGTTCAAAAGTTGGGTGGGGTGATGTACCAATGTATAATTGAGAGGATTCGATTGATTTCGCAAGTTCAATGTACCTTTTAGCATCTGATACAATTTTGAGCAAAAGTTCAAAGTTGAAGTCATTTCTAAGAAGCTCGGTTTTAGGAGATTGTAACACTTCCACTGTTGTATCAAACTTCTGTATCGTTGCAGCATTCTCTTTATCGACCAAAGTGCCTGCAGTTATATGCCCCATGTGTTTTGTACGCGTTTACTGTAGTCTACTGCATTTGGGTTAAAAGGGTAAATACCACATTTTTGAAAAGCGTTTTGTACAATTTTCGAAGGATCGTTTTTATCTAGGACCCGTTTTAGAATTTGACAGAAGTTTGTCTTTGTAACAGATTTGTCGCGGTTTTCAGGCAAACTCTGCCATTCCCTCACTGATACCTTATAATCGCTTTTAATACCTTTAAACGCTCCAACATCTGCGGGCTGCATGATGTGCGTTGTGTTAGGTGGTAGTGAATGGAGGATTACTTGATTGTTTGAACAATATTCGCTTATGGCCATTGATAAATGAGATTTATGTCCATCAACCAGTAAAAGGACATTCCGATATATTGTCAACAAAAACTCTAATCTTTTCGCTTAACTCTAATATTGAACTCACTTTCGAAACGCTAATTTCCGCTGTTATCTGCTGTAGATCTTTCGTTGGCTTGTAGTGTAACTTCAGGTTCGTTTTGAATTCCTCCCATGTTGCTGGTGCTTCCACTTGGAGATAGTTTTTCGCTGGACCTTGTATCTTCCCGTTGTATATAATAGAGTATATATCCTGGGTATACTTCGGGTAATCGTGCAGAGCTTTTTCCACGGCTCCAATGAAGGATGGTAGTGTTCCTGGTGTCCCCGTATACGGTGAAAGATATCTAAGTTCCTTTTCCAGGTGATTTCTAATTGGAATTGATGTTGATTTGCGTTAGTTGCATCAGACACTGCTCCATTAGATTTTGATTTGCCATTCTTCTTTGGCCGAATATTTTGTTTCTTATAGTACGCCTCTCCAGTTTCATTTGTTTATGTTTTGTTTTATATACTACTTAAAACTTCAGGTAATACGGAAAAATATAATTAGTTAAATAGGTAGGTTTACCATCCAGAATATTTTCATCGGTTAAAATTTCATCTATAACTTCTTGAACCCCCTCAAAGTCTACAGTCGAAGAGTGGTTATACTTACGAGACTCATTGATTTGTATATTTTGAAATGATTCTGATTCAACTGTTGCTTGGGTGAACTCTAAATGTTTGCGAGAAGACGAGATGTTTGTTTTAAGTCCCGGCGATCATCGACGTTAAAGGAACGTTGGCAGTTTATACAGAAACTGGGTCTCCACTAACCTCTAGTCCATTGTTCCAGTCGTCGAAGCCCTAAGGGGCGACGTTCAGCGTGGTGCGTCGCTAAAAGCGAATAAGATTGCGCTTGCAGAGTTGGTCGCAGCGCATCTCGCGTTCAGCTCGTATCTAGTGTGAACGAAACACTCTTCACCCACCATACTAGCAATCCCTGCAACTGTTGTTGTCTTCTGCGTTTCCTCGAGTGACCAGTGATTCTCTCTAGAACCAACTACCGTAGAGCCTAAATACACTGATTGCGGAATTGTCGTCGTTAGTGGAATTAACCGTTTACGAGATTCGGCGATGGTTCTGGTTCAAAAGTTGGGTGGGGTGATGTACCAATGTATAATTGAGAGGATTCGATTGATTTCGCAAGTTCAATGTACCTTTTAGCATCTGATACAATTTTGAGCAAAAGTTCAAAGTTGAAGTCATTTCTAAGAAGCTCGGTTTTAGGAGATTGTAACACTTCCACTGTTGTATCAAACTTCTGTATCGTTGCAGCATTCTCTTTATCGACCAAAGTGCCTGCAGTTATATGCCCCATGTGTTTTGTACGCGTTTACTGTAGTCTACTGCATTTGGGTTAAAAGGGTAAATACCACATTTTTGAAAAGCGTTTTGTACAATTTTCGAAGGATCGTTTTTATCTAGGACCCGTTTTAGAATTTGACAGAAGTTTGTCTTTGTAACAGATTTGTCGCGGTTTTCAGGCAAACTCTGCCATTCCCTCACTGATACCTTATAATCGCTTTTAATACCTTTAAACGCTCCAACATCTGCGGGCTGCATGATGTGCGTTGTGTTAGGTGGTAGTGAATGGAGGATTACTTGATTGTTTGAACAATATTCGCTTATGGCCATTGATAAATGAGATTTATGTCCATCAACCAGTAAAAGGACATTCCGATATATTGTCAACAAAAACTCTAATCTTTTCGCTTAACTCTAATATTGAACTCACTTTCGAAACGCTAATTTCCGCTGTTATCTGCTGTAGATCTTTCGTTGGCTTGTAGTGTAACTTCAGGTTCGTTTTGAATTCCTCCCATGTTGCTGGTGCTTCCACTTGGAGATAGTTTTTCGCTGGACCTTGTATCTTCCCGTTGTATATAATAGAGTATATATCCTGGGTATACTTCGGGTAATCGTGCAGAGCTTTTTCCACGGCTCCAATGAAGGATGGTAGTGTTCCTGGTGTCCCCGTATACGGTGAAAGATATCTAAGTTCCTTTTCCAGGTGATTTCTAATTGGAATTGATGTTGATTTGCGTTAGTTGCATCAGACACTGCTCCATTAGATTTTGATTTGCCATTCTTCTTTGGCCGAATATTTTGTTTCTTATAGTACGCCTCTCCAGTTTCATTTGTTTATGTTTTGTTTTATATACTACTTAAAACTTCAGGTAATACGGAAAAATATAATTAGTTAAATAGGTAGGTTTACCATCCAGAATATTTTCATCGGTTAAAATTTCATCTATAACTTCTTGAACCCCCTCAAAGTCTACAGTCGAAGAGTGGTTATACTTACGAGACTCATTGATTTGTATATTTTGAAATGATTCTGATTCAACTGTTGCTTGGGTGAACTCTAAATGTTTGCGAGAAGACGAGATGTTTGTTTTAAGTCCCGGCGATCATCGACGTTAAAGGAACGTTGGCAGTTTATACAGAAACTGGGTCTCCACTAACCTCTAGTCCATTGTTCCAGTCGTCGAAGCCCTAAGGGGCGACGTTCAGCGTGGTGCGTCGCTAAAAGCGAATAAGATTGCGCTTGCAGAGTTGGTCGCAGCGCATCTCGCGTTCAGCTCGTATCTAGTGTGAACGAAACACTCTTCACCCACCATACTAGCAATCCCTGCAACTGTTGTTGTCTTCTGCGTTTCCTCGAGTGACCAGTGATTCTCTCTAGAACCAACTACCGTAGAGCCTAAATACACTGATTGCGGAATTGTCGTCGTTAGTGGAATTAACCGTTTACGAGATTCGGCGATGGTTCTGGTTCAAAAGTTGGGTGGGGTGATGTACCAATGTATAATTGAGAGGATTCGATTGATTTCGCAAGTTCAATGTACCTTTTAGCATCTGATACAATTTTGAGCAAAAGTTCAAAGTTGAAGTCATTTCTAAGAAGCTCGGTTTTAGGAGATTGTAACACTTCCACTGTTGTATCAAACTTCTGTATCGTTGCAGCATTCTCTTTATCGACCAAAGTGCCTGCAGTTATATGCCCCATGTGTTTTGTACGCGTTTACTGTAGTCTACTGCATTTGGGTTAAAAGGGTAAATACCACATTTTTGAAAAGCGTTTTGTACAATTTTCGAAGGATCGTTTTTATCTAGGACCCGTTTTAGAATTTGACAGAAGTTTGTCTTTGTAACAGATTTGTCGCGGTTTTCAGGCAAACTCTGCCATTCCCTCACTGATACCTTATAATCGCTTTTAATACCTTTAAACGCTCCAACATCTGCGGGCTGCATGATGTGCGTTGTGTTAGGTGGTAGTGAATGGAGGATTACTTGATTGTTTGAACAATATTCGCTTATGGCCATTGATAAATGAGATTTATGTCCATCAACCAGTAAAAGGACATTCCGATATATTGTCAACAAAAACTCTAATCTTTTCGCTTAACTCTAATATTGAACTCACTTTCGAAACGCTAATTTCCGCTGTTATCTGCTGTAGATCTTTCGTTGGCTTGTAGTGTAACTTCAGGTTCGTTTTGAATTCCTCCCATGTTGCTGGTGCTTCCACTTGGAGATAGTTTTTCGCTGGACCTTGTATCTTCCCGTTGTATATAATAGAGTATATATCCTGGGTATACTTCGGGTAATCGTGCAGAGCTTTTTCCACGGCTCCAATGAAGGATGGTAGTGTTCCTGGTGTCCCCGTATACGGTGAAAGATATCTAAGTTCCTTTTCCAGGTGATTTCTAATTGGAATTGATGTTGATTTGCGTTAGTTGCATCAGACACTGCTCCATTAGATTTTGATTTGCCATTCTTCTTTGGCCGAATATTTTGTTTCTTATAGTACGCCTCTCCAGTTTCATTTGTTTATGTTTTGTTTTATATACTACTTAAAACTTCAGGTAATACGGAAAAATATAATTAGTTAAATAGGTAGGTTTACCATCCAGAATATTTTCATCGGTTAAAATTTCATCTATAACTTCTTGAACCCCCTCAAAGTCTACAGTCGAAGAGTGGTTATACTTACGAGACTCATTGATTTGTATATTTTGAAATGATTCTGATTCAACTGTTGCTTGGGTGAACTCTAAATGTTTGCGAGAAGACGAGATGTTTGTTTTAAGTCCCGGCGATCATCGACGTTAAAGGAACGTTGGCAGTTTATACAGAAACTGGGTCTCCACTAACCTCTAGTCCATTGTTCCAGTCGTCGAAGCCCTAAGGGGCGACGTTCAGCGTGGTGCGTCGCTAAAAGCGAATAAGATTGCGCTTGCAGAGTTGGTCGCAGCGCATCTCGCGTTCAGCTCGTATCTAGTGTGAACGAAACACTCTTCACCCACCATACTAGCAATCCCTGCAACTGTTGTTGTCTTCTGCGTTTCCTCGAGTGACCAGTGATTCTCTCTAGAACCAACTACCGTAGAGCCTAAATACACTGATTGCGGAATTGTCGTCGTTAGTGGAATTAACCGTTTACGAGATTCGGCGATGGTTCTGGTTCAAAAGTTGGGTGGGGTGATGTACCAATGTATAATTGAGAGGATTCGATTGATTTCGCAAGTTCAATGTACCTTTTAGCATCTGATACAATTTTGAGCAAAAGTTCAAAGTTGAAGTCATTTCTAAGAAGCTCGGTTTTAGGAGATTGTAACACTTCCACTGTTGTATCAAACTTCTGTATCGTTGCAGCATTCTCTTTATCGACCAAAGTGCCTGCAGTTATATGCCCCATGTGTTTTGTACGCGTTTACTGTAGTCTACTGCATTTGGGTTAAAAGGGTAAATACCACATTTTTGAAAAGCGTTTTGTACAATTTTCGAAGGATCGTTTTTATCTAGGACCCGTTTTAGAATTTGACAGAAGTTTGTCTTTGTAACAGATTTGTCGCGGTTTTCAGGCAAACTCTGCCATTCCCTCACTGATACCTTATAATCGCTTTTAATACCTTTAAACGCTCCAACATCTGCGGGCTGCATGATGTGCGTTGTGTTAGGTGGTAGTGAATGGAGGATTACTTGATTGTTTGAACAATATTCGCTTATGGCCATTGATAAATGAGATTTATGTCCATCAACCAGTAAAAGGACATTCCGATATATTGTCAACAAAAACTCTAATCTTTTCGCTTAACTCTAATATTGAACTCACTTTCGAAACGCTAATTTCCGCTGTTATCTGCTGTAGATCTTTCGTTGGCTTGTAGTGTAACTTCAGGTTCGTTTTGAATTCCTCCCATGTTGCTGGTGCTTCCACTTGGAGATAGTTTTTCGCTGGACCTTGTATCTTCCCGTTGTATATAATAGAGTATATATCCTGGGTATACTTCGGGTAATCGTGCAGAGCTTTTTCCACGGCTCCAATGAAGGATGGTAGTGTTCCTGGTGTCCCCGTATACGGTGAAAGATATCTAAGTTCCTTTTCCAGGTGATTTCTAATTGGAATTGATGTTGATTTGCGTTAGTTGCATCAGACACTGCTCCATTAGATTTTGATTTGCCATTCTTCTTTGGCCGAATATTTTGTTTCTTATAGTACGCCTCTCCAGTTTCATTTGTTTATGTTTTGTTTTATATACTACTTAAAACTTCAGGTAATACGGAAAAATATAATTAGTTAAATAGGTAGGTTTACCATCCAGAATATTTTCATCGGTTAAAATTTCATCTATAACTTCTTGAACCCCCTCAAAGTCTACAGTCGAAGAGTGGTTATACTTACGAGACTCATTGATTTGTATATTTTGAAATGATTCTGATTCAACTGTTGCTTGGGTGAACTCTAAATGTTTGCGAGAAGACGAGATGTTTGTTTTAAGTCCCGGCGATCATCGACGTTAAAGGAACGTTGGCAGTTTATACAGAAACTGGGTCTCCACTAACCTCTAGTCCATTGTTCCAGTCGTCGAAGCCCTAAGGGGCGACGTTCAGCGTGGTGCGTCGCTAAAAGCGAATAAGATTGCGCTTGCAGAGTTGGTCGCAGCGCATCTCGCGTTCAGCTCGTATCTAGTGTGAACGAAACACTCTTCACCCACCATACTAGCAATCCCTGCAACTGTTGTTGTCTTCTGCGTTTCCTCGAGTGACCAGTGATTCTCTCTAGAACCAACTACCGTAGAGCCTAAATACACTGATTGCGGAATTGTCGTCGTTAGTGGAATTAACCGTTTACGAGATTCGGCGATGGTTCTGGTTCAAAAGTTGGGTGGGGTGATGTACCAATGTATAATTGAGAGGATTCGATTGATTTCGCAAGTTCAATGTACCTTTTAGCATCTGATACAATTTTGAGCAAAAGTTCAAAGTTGAAGTCATTTCTAAGAAGCTCGGTTTTAGGAGATTGTAACACTTCCACTGTTGTATCAAACTTCTGTATCGTTGCAGCATTCTCTTTATCGACCAAAGTGCCTGCAGTTATATGCCCCATGTGTTTTGTACGCGTTTACTGTAGTCTACTGCATTTGGGTTAAAAGGGTAAATACCACATTTTTGAAAAGCGTTTTGTACAATTTTCGAAGGATCGTTTTTATCTAGGACCCGTTTTAGAATTTGACAGAAGTTTGTCTTTGTAACAGATTTGTCGCGGTTTTCAGGCAAACTCTGCCATTCCCTCACTGATACCTTATAATCGCTTTTAATACCTTTAAACGCTCCAACATCTGCGGGCTGCATGATGTGCGTTGTGTTAGGTGGTAGTGAATGGAGGATTACTTGATTGTTTGAACAATATTCGCTTATGGCCATTGATAAATGAGATTTATGTCCATCAACCAGTAAAAGGACATTCCGATATATTGTCAACAAAAACTCTAATCTTTTCGCTTAACTCTAATATTGAACTCACTTTCGAAACGCTAATTTCCGCTGTTATCTGCTGTAGATCTTTCGTTGGCTTGTAGTGTAACTTCAGGTTCGTTTTGAATTCCTCCCATGTTGCTGGTGCTTCCACTTGAAGATAGTTTTTCGCTGGACCTTGTATCTTCCCGTTGTATATAATAGAGTATATATCCTGGGTATACTTCGGGTAATCGTGCAGAGCTTTTTCCACGGCTCCAATGAAGGATGGTAGTGTTCCTGGTGTCCCCGTATACGGTGAAAGATATCTAAGTTCCTTTTCCAGGTGATTTCTAATTGGAATTGATGTTGATTTGCGTTAGTTGCATCAGACACTGCTCCATTAGATTTTGATTTGCCATTCTTCTTTGGCCGAATATTTTGTTTCTTATAGTACGCCTCTCCAGTTTCATTTGTTTATGTTTTGTTTTATATACTACTTAAAACTTCAGGTAATACGGAAAAATATAATTAGTTAAATAGGTAGGTTTACCATCCAGAATATTTTCATCGGTTAAAATTTCATCTATAACTTCTTGAACCCCCTCAAAGTCTACAGTCGAAGAGTGGTTATACTTACGAGACTCATTGATTTGTATATTTTGAAATGATTCTGATTCAACTGTTGCTTGGGTGAACTCTAAATGTTTGCGAGAAGACGAGATGTTTGTTTTAAGTCCCGGCGATCATCGACGTTAAAGGAACGTTGGCAGTTTATACAGAAACTGGGTCTCCACTAACCTCTAGTCCATTGTTCCAGTCGTCGAAGCCCTAAGGGGCGACGTTCAGCGTGGTGCGTCGCTAAAAGCGAATAAGATTGCGCTTGCAGAGTTGGTCGCAGCGCATCTCGCGTTCAGCTCGTATCTAGTGTGAACGAAACACTCTTCACCCACCATACTAGCAATCCCTGCAACTGTTGTTGTCTTCTGCGTTTCCTCGAGTGACCAGTGATTCTCTCTAGAACCAACTACCGTAGAGCCTAAATACACTGATTGCGGAATTGTCGTCGTTAGTGGAATTAACCGTTTACGAGATTCGGCGATGGTTCTGGTTCAAAAGTTGGGTGGGGTGATGTACCAATGTATAATTGAGAGGATTCGATTGATTTCGCAAGTTCAATGTACCTTTTAGCATCTGATACAATTTTGAGCAAAAGTTCAAAGTTGAAGTCATTTCTAAGAAGCTCGGTTTTAGGAGATTGTAACACTTCCACTGTTGTATCAAACTTCTGTATCGTTGCAGCATTCTCTTTATCGACCAAAGTGCCTGCAGTTATATGCCCCATGTGTTTTGTACGCGTTTACTGTAGTCTACTGCATTTGGGTTAAAAGGGTAAATACCACATTTTTGAAAAGCGTTTTGTACAATTTTCGAAGGATCGTTTTTATCTAGGACCCGTTTTAGAATTTGACAGAAGTTTGTCTTTGTAACAGATTTGTCGCGGTTTTCAGGCAAACTCTGCCATTCCCTCACTGATACCTTATAATCGCTTTTAATACCTTTAAACGCTCCAACATCTGCGGGCTGCATGATGTGCGTTGTGTTAGGTGGTAGTGAATGGAGGATTACTTGATTGTTTGAACAATATTCGCTTATGGCCATTGATAAATGAGATTTATGTCCATCAACCAGTAAAAGGACATTCCGATATATTGTCAACAAAAACTCTAATCTTTTCGCTTAACTCTAATATTGAACTCACTTTCGAAACGCTAATTTCCGCTGTTATCTGCTGTAGATCTTTCGTTGGCTTGTAGTGTAACTTCAGGTTCGTTTTGAATTCCTCCCATGTTGCTGGTGCTTCCACTTGGAGATAGTTTTTCGCTGGACCTTGTATCTTCCCGTTGTATATAATAGAGTATATATCCTGGGTATACTTCGGGTAATCGTGCAGAGCTTTTTCCACGGCTCCAATGAAGGATGGTAGTGTTCCTGGTGTCCCCGTATACGGTGAAAGATATCTAAGTTCCTTTTCCAGGTGATTTCTAATTGGAATTGATGTTGATTTGCGTTAGTTGCATCAGACACTGCTCCATTAGATTTTGATTTGCCATTCTTCTTTGGCCGAATATTTTGTTTCTTATAGTACGCCTCTCCAGTTTCATTTGTTTATGTTTTGTTTTATATACTACTTAAAACTTCAGGTAATACGGAAAAATATAATTAGTTAAATAGGTAGGTTTACCATCCAGAATATTTTCATCGGTTAAAATTTCATCTATAACTTCTTGAACCCCCTCAAAGTCTACAGTCGAAGAGTGGTTATACTTACGAGACTCATTGATTTGTATATTTTGAAATGATTCTGATTCAACTGTTGCTTGGGTGAACTCTAAATGTTTGCGAGAAGACGAGATGTTTGTTTTAAGTCCCGGCGATCATCGACGTTAAAGGAACGTTGGCAGTTTATACAGAAACTGGGTCTCCACTAACCTCTAGTCCATTGTTCCAGTCGTCGAAGCCCTAAGGGGCGACGTTCAGCGTGGTGCGTCGCTAAAAGCGAATAAGATTGCGCTTGCAGAGTTGGTCGCAGCGCATCTCGCGTTCAGCTCGTATCTAGTGTGAACGAAACACTCTTCACCCACCATACTAGCAATCCCTGCAACTGTTGTTGTCTTCTGCGTTTCCTCGAGTGACCAGTGATTCTCTCTAGAACCAACTACCGTAGAGCCTAAATACACTGATTGCGGAATTGTCGTCGTTAGTGGAATTAACCGTTTACGAGATTCGGCGATGGTTCTGGTTCAAAAGTTGGGTGGGGTGATGTACCAATGTATAATTGAGAGGATTCGATTGATTTCGCAAGTTCAATGTACCTTTTAGCATCTGATACAATTTTGAGCAAAAGTTCAAAGTTGAAGTCATTTCTAAGAAGCTCGGTTTTAGGAGATTGTAACACTTCCACTGTTGTATCAAACTTCTGTATCGTTGCAGCATTCTCTTTATCGACCAAAGTGCCTGCAGTTATATGCCCCATGTGTTTTGTACGCGTTTACTGTAGTCTACTGCATTTGGGTTAAAAGGGTAAATACCACATTTTTGAAAAGCGTTTTGTACAATTTTCGAAGGATCGTTTTTATCTAGGACCCGTTTTAGAATTTGACAGAAGTTTGTCTTTGTAACAGATTTGTCGCGGTTTTCAGGCAAACTCTGCCATTCCCTCACTGATACCTTATAATCGCTTTTAATACCTTTAAACGCTCCAACATCTGCGGGCTGCATGATGTGCGTTGTGTTAGGTGGTAGTGAATGGAGGATTACTTGATTGTTTGAACAATATTCGCTTATGGCCATTGATAAATGAGATTTATGTCCATCAACCAGTAAAAGGACATTCCGATATATTGTCAACAAAAACTCTAATCTTTTCGCTTAACTCTAATATTGAACTCACTTTCGAAACGCTAATTTCCGCTGTTATCTGCTGTAGATCTTTCGTTGGCTTGTAGTGTAACTTCAGGTTCGTTTTGAATTCCTCCCATGTTGCTGGTGCTTCCACTTGGAGATAGTTTTTCGCTGGACCTTGTATCTTCCCGTTGTATATAATAGAGTATATATCCTGGGTATACTTCGGGTAATCGTGCAGAGCTTTTTCCACGGCTCCAATGAAGGATGGTAGTGTTCCTGGTGTCCCCGTATACGGTGAAAGATATCTAAGTTCCTTTTCCAGGTGATTTCTAATTGGAATTGATGTTGATTTGCGTTAGTTGCATCAGACACTGCTCCATTAGATTTTGATTTGCCATTCTTCTTTGGCCGAATATTTTGTTTCTTATAGTACGCCTCTCCAGTTTCATTTGTTTATGTTTTGTTTTATATACTACTTAAAACTTCAGGTAATACGGAAAAATATAATTAGTTAAATAGGTAGGTTTACCATCCAGAATATTTTCATCGGTTAAAATTTCATCTATAACTTCTTGAACCCCCTCAAAGTCTACAGTCGAAGAGTGGTTATACTTACGAGACTCATTGATTTGTATATTTTGAAATGATTCTGATTCAACTGTTGCTTGGGTGAACTCTAAATGTTTGCGAGAAGACGAGATGTTTGTTTTAAGTCCCGGCGATCATCGACGTTAAAGGAACGTTGGCAGTTTATACAGAAACTGGGTCTCCACTAACCTCTAGTCCATTGTTCCAGTCGTCGAAGCCCTAAGGGGCGACGTTCAGCGTGGTGCGTCGCTAAAAGCGAATAAGATTGCGCTTGCAGAGTTGGTCGCAGCGCATCTCGCGTTCAGCTCGTATCTAGTGTGAACGAAACACTCTTCACCCACCATACTAGCAATCCCTGCAACTGTTGTTGTCTTCTGCGTTTCCTCGAGTGACCAGTGATTCTCTCTAGAACCAACTACCGTAGAGCCTAAATACACTGATTGCGGAATTGTCGTCGTTAGTGGAATTAACCGTTTACGAGATTCGGCGATGGTTCTGGTTCAAAAGTTGGGTGGGGTGATGTACCAATGTATAATTGAGAGGATTCGATTGATTTCGCAAGTTCAATGTACCTTTTAGCATCTGATACAATTTTGAGCAAAAGTTCAAAGTTGAAGTCATTTCTAAGAAGCTCGGTTTTAGGAGATTGTAACACTTCCACTGTTGTATCAAACTTCTGTATCGTTGCAGCATTCTCTTTATCGACCAAAGTGCCTGCAGTTATATGCCCCATGTGTTTTGTACGCGTTTACTGTAGTCTACTGCATTTGGGTTAAAAGGGTAAATACCACATTTTTGAAAAGCGTTTTGTACAATTTTCGAAGGATCGTTTTTATCTAGGACCCGTTTTAGAATTTGACAGAAGTTTGTCTTTGTAACAGATTTGTCGCGGTTTTCAGGCAAACTCTGCCATTCCCTCACTGATACCTTATAATCGCTTTTAATACCTTTAAACGCTCCAACATCTGCGGGCTGCATGATGTGCGTTGTGTTAGGTGGTAGTGAATGGAGGATTACTTGATTGTTTGAACAATATTCGCTTATGGCCATTGATAAATGAGATTTATGTCCATCAACCAGTAAAAGGACATTCCGATATATTGTCAACAAAAACTCTAATCTTTTCGCTTAACTCTAATATTGAACTCACTTTCGAAACGCTAATTTCCGCTGTTATCTGCTGTAGATCTTTCGTTGGCTTGTAGTGTAACTTCAGGTTCGTTTTGAATTCCTCCCATGTTGCTGGTGCTTCCACTTGGAGATAGTTTTTCGCTGGACCTTGTATCTTCCCGTTGTATATAATAGAGTATATATCCTGGGTATACTTCGGGTAATCGTGCAGAGCTTTTTCCACGGCTCCAATGAAGGATGGTAGTGTTCCTGGTGTCCCCGTATACGGTGAAAGATATCTAAGTTCCTTTTCCAGGTGATTTCTAATTGGAATTGATGTTGATTTGCGTTAGTTGCATCAGACACTGCTCCATTAGATTTTGATTTGCCATTCTTCTTTGGCCGAATATTTTGTTTCTTATAGTACGCCTCTCCAGTTTCATTTGTTTATGTTTTGTTTTATATACTACTTAAAACTTCAGGTAATACGGAAAAATATAATTAGTTAAATAGGTAGGTTTACCATCCAGAATATTTTCATCGGTTAAAATTTCATCTATAACTTCTTGAACCCCCTCAAAGTCTACAGTCGAAGAGTGGTTATACTTACGAGACTCATTGATTTGTATATTTTGAAATGATTCTGATTCAACTGTTGCTTGGGTGAACTCTAAATGTTTGCGAGAAGACGAGATGTTTGTTTTAAGTCCCGGCGATCATCGACGTTAAAGGAACGTTGGCAGTTTATACAGAAACTGGGTCTCCACTAACCTCTAGTCCATTGTTCCAGTCGTCGAAGCCCTAAGGGGCGACGTTCAGCGTGGTGCGTCGCTAAAAGCGAATAAGATTGCGCTTGCAGAGTTGGTCGCAGCGCATCTCGCGTTCAGCTCGTATCTAGTGTGAACGAAACACTCTTCACCCACCATACTAGCAATCCCTGCAACTGTTGTTGTCTTCTGCGTTTCCTCGAGTGACCAGTGATTCTCTCTAGAACCAACTACCGTAGAGCCTAAATACACTGATTGCGGAATTGTCGTCGTTAGTGGAATTAACCGTTTACGAGATTCGGCGATGGTTCTGGTTCAAAAGTTGGGTGGGGTGATGTACCAATGTATAATTGAGAGGATTCGATTGATTTCGCAAGTTCAATGTACCTTTTAGCATCTGATACAATTTTGAGCAAAAGTTCAAAGTTGAAGTCATTTCTAAGAAGCTCGGTTTTAGGAGATTGTAACACTTCCACTGTTGTATCAAACTTCTGTATCGTTGCAGCATTCTCTTTATCGACCAAAGTGCCTGCAGTTATATGCCCCATGTGTTTTGTACGCGTTTACTGTAGTCTACTGCATTTGGGTTAAAAGGGTAAATACCACATTTTTGAAAAGCGTTTTGTACAATTTTCGAAGGATCGTTTTTATCTAGGACCCGTTTTAGAATTTGACAGAAGTTTGTCTTTGTAACAGATTTGTCGCGGTTTTCAGGCAAACTCTGCCATTCCCTCACTGATACCTTATAATCGCTTTTAATACCTTTAAACGCTCCAACATCTGCGGGCTGCATGATGTGCGTTGTGTTAGGTGGTAGTGAATGGAGGATTACTTGATTGTTTGAACAATATTCGCTTATGGCCATTGATAAATGAGATTTATGTCCATCAACCAGTAAAAGGACATTCCGATATATTGTCAACAAAAACTCTAATCTTTTCGCTTAACTCTAATATTGAACTCACTTTCGAAACGCTAATTTCCGCTGTTATCTGCTGTAGATCTTTCGTTGGCTTGTAGTGTAACTTCAGGTTCGTTTTGAATTCCTCCCATGTTGCTGGTGCTTCCACTTGAAGATAGTTTTTCGCTGGACCTTGTATCTTCCCGTTGTATATAATAGAGTATATATCCTGGGTATACTTCGGGTAATCGTGCAGAGCTTTTTCCACGGCTCCAATGAAGGATGGTAGTGTTCCTGGTGTCCCCGTATACGGTGAAAGATATCTAAGTTCCTTTTCCAGGTGATTTCTAATTGGAATTGATGTTGATTTGCGTTAGTTGCATCAGACACTGCTCCATTAGATTTTGATTTGCCATTCTTCTTTGGCCGAATATTTTGTTTCTTATAGTACGCCTCTCCAGTTTCATTTGTTTATGTTTTGTTTTATATACTACTTAAAACTTCAGGTAATACGGAAAAATATAATTAGTTAAATAGGTAGGTTTACCATCCAGAATATTTTCATCGGTTAAAATTTCATCTATAACTTCTTGAACCCCCTCAAAGTCTACAGTCGAAGAGTGGTTATACTTACGAGACTCATTGATTTGTATATTTTGAAATGATTCTGATTCAACTGTTGCTTGGGTGAACTCTAAATGTTTGCGAGAAGACGAGATGTTTGTTTTAAGTCCCGGCGATCATCGACGTTAAAGGAACGTTGGCAGTTTATACAGAAACTGGGTCTCCACTAACCTCTAGTCCATTGTTCCAGTCGTCGAAGCCCTAAGGGGCGACGTTCAGCGTGGTGCGTCGCTAAAAGCGAATAAGATTGCGCTTGCAGAGTTGGTCGCAGCGCATCTCGCGTTCAGCTCGTATCTAGTGTGAACGAAACACTCTTCACCCACCATACTAGCAATCCCTGCAACTGTTGTTGTCTTCTGCGTTTCCTCGAGTGACCAGTGATTCTCTCTAGAACCAACTACCGTAGAGCCTAAATACACTGATTGCGGAATTGTCGTCGTTAGTGGAATTAACCGTTTACGAGATTCGGCGATGGTTCTGGTTCAAAAGTTGGGTGGGGTGATGTACCAATGTATAATTGAGAGGATTCGATTGATTTCGCAAGTTCAATGTACCTTTTAGCATCTGATACAATTTTGAGCAAAAGTTCAAAGTTGAAGTCATTTCTAAGAAGCTCGGTTTTAGGAGATTGTAACACTTCCACTGTTGTATCAAACTTCTGTATCGTTGCAGCATTCTCTTTATCGACCAAAGTGCCTGCAGTTATATGCCCCATGTGTTTTGTACGCGTTTACTGTAGTCTACTGCATTTGGGTTAAAAGGGTAAATACCACATTTTTGAAAAGCGTTTTGTACAATTTTCGAAGGATCGTTTTTATCTAGGACCCGTTTTAGAATTTGACAGAAGTTTGTCTTTGTAACAGATTTGTCGCGGTTTTCAGGCAAACTCTGCCATTCCCTCACTGATACCTTATAATCGCTTTTAATACCTTTAAACGCTCCAACATCTGCGGGCTGCATGATGTGCGTTGTGTTAGGTGGTAGTGAATGGAGGATTACTTGATTGTTTGAACAATATTCGCTTATGGCCATTGATAAATGAGATTTATGTCCATCAACCAGTAAAAGGACATTCCGATATATTGTCAACAAAAACTCTAATCTTTTCGCTTAACTCTAATATTGAACTCACTTTCGAAACGCTAATTTCCGCTGTTATCTGCTGTAGATCTTTCGTTGGCTTGTAGTGTAACTTCAGGTTCGTTTTGAATTCCTCCCATGTTGCTGGTGCTTCCACTTGGAGATAGTTTTTCGCTGGACCTTGTATCTTCCCGTTGTATATAATAGAGTATATATCCTGGGTATACTTCGGGTAATCGTGCAGAGCTTTTTCCACGGCTCCAATGAAGGATGGTAGTGTTCCTGGTGTCCCCGTATACGGTGAAAGATATCTAAGTTCCTTTTCCAGGTGATTTCTAATTGGAATTGATGTTGATTTGCGTTAGTTGCATCAGACACTGCTCCATTAGATTTTGATTTGCCATTCTTCTTTGGCCGAATATTTTGTTTCTTATAGTACGCCTCTCCAGTTTCATTTGTTTATGTTTTGTTTTATATACTACTTAAAACTTCAGGTAATACGGAAAAATATAATTAGTTAAATAGGTAGGTTTACCATCCAGAATATTTTCATCGGTTAAAATTTCATCTATAACTTCTTGAACCCCCTCAAAGTCTACAGTCGAAGAGTGGTTATACTTACGAGACTCATTGATTTGTATATTTTGAAATGATTCTGATTCAACTGTTGCTTGGGTGAACTCTAAATGTTTGCGAGAAGACGAGATGTTTGTTTTAAGTCCCGGCGATCATCGACGTTAAAGGAACGTTGGCAGTTTATACAGAAACTGGGTCTCCACTAACCTCTAGTCCATTGTTCCAGTCGTCGAAGCCCTAAGGGGCGACGTTCAGCGTGGTGCGTCGCTAAAAGCGAATAAGATTGCGCTTGCAGAGTTGGTCGCAGCGCATCTCGCGTTCAGCTCGTATCTAGTGTGAACGAAACACTCTTCACCCACCATACTAGCAATCCCTGCAACTGTTGTTGTCTTCTGCGTTTCCTCGAGTGACCAGTGATTCTCTCTAGAACCAACTACCGTAGAGCCTAAATACACTGATTGCGGAATTGTCGTCGTTAGTGGAATTAACCGTTTACGAGATTCGGCGATGGTTCTGGTTCAAAAGTTGGGTGGGGTGATGTACCAATGTATAATTGAGAGGATTCGATTGATTTCGCAAGTTCAATGTACCTTTTAGCATCTGATACAATTTTGAGCAAAAGTTCAAAGTTGAAGTCATTTCTAAGAAGCTCGGTTTTAGGAGATTGTAACACTTCCACTGTTGTATCAAACTTCTGTATCGTTGCAGCATTCTCTTTATCGACCAAAGTGCCTGCAGTTATATGCCCCATGTGTTTTGTACGCGTTTACTGTAGTCTACTGCATTTGGGTTAAAAGGGTAAATACCACATTTTTGAAAAGCGTTTTG
The DNA here is from genome assembly GCA_958301585.1 of Merodon equestris. Taxonomy (NCBI): domain Eukaryota; kingdom Metazoa; phylum Arthropoda; class Insecta; order Diptera; family Syrphidae; genus Merodon; species Merodon equestris. The sequence continues at coordinate 47,748,089 of OY284413.1, forward strand.
TACAATTTTCGAAGGATCGTTTTTATCTAGGACCCGTTTTAGAATTTGACAGAAGTTTGTCTTTGTAACAGATTTGTCGCGGTTTTCAGGCAAACTCTGCCATTCCCTCACTGATACCTTATAATCGCTTTTAATACCTTTAAACGCTCCAACATCTGCGGGCTGCATGATGTGCGTTGTGTTAGGTGGTAGTGAATGGAGGATTACTTGATTGTTTGAACAATATTCGCTTATGGCCATTGATAAATGAGATTTATGTCCATCAACCAGTAAAAGGACATTCCGATATATTGTCAACAAAAACTCTAATCTTTTCGCTTAACTCTAATATTGAACTCACTTTCGAAACGCTAATTTCCGCTGTTATCTGCTGTAGATCTTTCGTTGGCTTGTAGTGTAACTTCAGGTTCGTTTTGAATTCCTCCCATGTTGCTGGTGCTTCCACTTGGAGATAGTTTTTCGCTGGACCTTGTATCTTCCCGTTGTATATAATAGAGTATATATCCTGGGTATACTTCGGGTAATCGTGCAGAGCTTTTTCCACGGCTCCAATGAAGGATGGTAGTGTTCCTGGTGTCCCCGTATACGGTGAAAGATATCTAAGTTCCTTTTCCAGGTGATTTCTAATTGGAATTGATGTTGATTTGCGTTAGTTGCATCAGACACTGCTCCATTAGATTTTGATTTGCCATTCTTCTTTGGCCGAATATTTTGTTTCTTATAGTACGCCTCTCCAGTTTCATTTGTTTATGTTTTGTTTTATATACTACTTAAAACTTCAGGTAATACGGAAAAATATAATTAGTTAAATAGGTAGGTTTACCATCCAGAATATTTTCATCGGTTAAAATTTCATCTATAACTTCTTGAACCCCCTCAAAGTCTACAGTCGAAGAGTGGTTATACTTACGAGACTCATTGATTTGTATATTTTGAAATGATTCTGATTCAACTGTTGCTTGGGTGAACTCTAAATGTTTGCGAGAAGACGAGATGTTTGTTTTAAGTCCCGGCGATCATCGACGTTAAAGGAACGTTGGCAGTTTATACAGAAACTGGGTCTCCACTAACCTCTAGTCCATTGTTCCAGTCGTCGAAGCCCTAAGGGGCGACGTTCAGCGTGGTGCGTCGCTAAAAGCGAATAAGATTGCGCTTGCAGAGTTGGTCGCAGCGCATCTCGCGTTCAGCTCGTATCTAGTGTGAACGAAACACTCTTCACCCACCATACTAGCAATCCCTGCAACTGTTGTTGTCTTCTGCGTTTCCTCGAGTGACCAGTGATTCTCTCTAGAACCAACTACCGTAGAGCCTAAATACACTGATTGCGGAATTGTCGTCGTTAGTGGAATTAACCGTTTACGAGATTCGGCGATGGTTCTGGTTCAAAAGTTGGGTGGGGTGATGTACCAATGTATAATTGAGAGGATTCGATTGATTTCGCAAGTTCAATGTACCTTTTAGCATCTGATACAATTTTGAGCAAAAGTTCAAAGTTGAAGTCATTTCTAAGAAGCTCGGTTTTAGGAGATTGTAACACTTCCACTGTTGTATCAAACTTCTGTATCGTTGCAGCATTCTCTTTATCGACCAAAGTGCCTGCAGTTATATGCCCCATGTGTTTTGTACGCGTTTACTGTAGTCTACTGCATTTGGGTTAAAAGGGTAAATACCACATTTTTGAAAAGCGTTTTGTACAATTTTCGAAGGATCGTTTTTATCTAGGACCCGTTTTAGAATTTGACAGAAGTTTGTCTTTGTAACAGATTTGTCGCGGTTTTCAGGCAAACTCTGCCATTCCCTCACTGATACCTTATAATCGCTTTTAATACCTTTAAACGCTCCAACATCTGCGGGCTGCATGATGTGCGTTGTGTTAGGTGGTAGTGAATGGAGGATTACTTGATTGTTTGAACAATATTCGCTTATGGCCATTGATAAATGAGATTTATGTCCATCAACCAGTAAAAGGACATTCCGATATATTGTCAACAAAAACTCTAATCTTTTCGCTTAACTCTAATATTGAACTCACTTTCGAAACGCTAATTTCCGCTGTTATCTGCTGTAGATCTTTCGTTGGCTTGTAGTGTAACTTCAGGTTCGTTTTGAATTCCTCCCATGTTGCTGGTGCTTCCACTTGAAGATAGTTTTTCGCTGGACCTTGTATCTTCCCGTTGTATATAATAGAGTATATATCCTGGGTATACTTCGGGTAATCGTGCAGAGCTTTTTCCACGGCTCCAATGAAGGATGGTAGTGTTCCTGGTGTCCCCGTATACGGTGAAAGATATCTAAGTTCCTTTTCCAGGTGATTTCTAATTGGAATTGATGTTGATTTGCGTTAGTTGCATCAGACACTGCTCCATTAGATTTTGATTTGCCATTCTTCTTTGGCCGAATATTTTGTTTCTTATAGTACGCCTCTCCAGTTTCATTTGTTTATGTTTTGTTTTATATACTACTTAAAACTTCAGGTAATACGGAAAAATATAATTAGTTAAATAGGTAGGTTTACCATCCAGAATATTTTCATCGGTTAAAATTTCATCTATAACTTCTTGAACCCCCTCAAAGTCTACAGTCGAAGAGTGGTTATACTTACGAGACTCATTGATTTGTATATTTTGAAATGATTCTGATTCAACTGTTGCTTGGGTGAACTCTAAATGTTTGCGAGAAGACGAGATGTTTGTTTTAAGTCCCGGCGATCATCGACGTTAAAGGAACGTTGGCAGTTTATACAGAAACTGGGTCTCCACTAACCTCTAGTCCATTGTTCCAGTCGTCGAAGCCCTAAGGGGCGACGTTCAGCGTGGTGCGTCGCTAAAAGCGAATAAGATTGCGCTTGCAGAGTTGGTCGCAGCGCATCTCGCGTTCAGCTCGTATCTAGTGTGAACGAAACACTCTTCACCCACCATACTAGCAATCCCTGCAACTGTTGTTGTCTTCTGCGTTTCCTCGAGTGACCAGTGATTCTCTCTAGAACCAACTACCGTAGAGCCTAAATACACTGATTGCGGAATTGTCGTCGTTAGTGGAATTAACCGTTTACGAGATTCGGCGATGGTTCTGGTTCAAAAGTTGGGTGGGGTGATGTACCAATGTATAATTGAGAGGATTCGATTGATTTCGCAAGTTCAATGTACCTTTTAGCATCTGATACAATTTTGAGCAAAAGTTCAAAGTTGAAGTCATTTCTAAGAAGCTCGGTTTTAGGAGATTGTAACACTTCCACTGTTGTATCAAACTTCTGTATCGTTGCAGCATTCTCTTTATCGACCAAAGTGCCTGCAGTTATATGCCCCATGTGTTTTGTACGCGTTTACTGTAGTCTACTGCATTTGGGTTAAAAGGGTAAATACCACATTTTTGAAAAGCGTTTTGTACAATTTTCGAAGGATCGTTTTTATCTAGGACCCGTTTTAGAATTTGACAGAAGTTTGTCTTTGTAACAGATTTGTCGCGGTTTTCAGGCAAACTCTGCCATTCCCTCACTGATACCTTATAATCGCTTTTAATACCTTTAAACGCTCCAACATCTGCGGGCTGCATGATGTGCGTTGTGTTAGGTGGTAGTGAATGGAGGATTACTTGATTGTTTGAACAATATTCGCTTATGGCCATTGATAAATGAGATTTATGTCCATCAACCAGTAAAAGGACATTCCGATATATTGTCAACAAAAACTCTAATCTTTTCGCTTAACTCTAATATTGAACTCACTTTCGAAACGCTAATTTCCGCTGTTATCTGCTGTAGATCTTTCGTTGGCTTGTAGTGTAACTTCAGGTTCGTTTTGAATTCCTCCCATGTTGCTGGTGCTTCCACTTGGAGATAGTTTTTCGCTGGACCTTGTATCTTCCCGTTGTATATAATAGAGTATATATCCTGGGTATACTTCGGGTAATCGTGCAGAGCTTTTTCCACGGCTCCAATGAAGGATGGTAGTGTTCCTGGTGTCCCCGTATACGGTGAAAGATATCTAAGTTCCTTTTCCAGGTGATTTCTAATTGGAATTGATGTTGATTTGCGTTAGTTGCATCAGACACTGCTCCATTAGATTTTGATTTGCCATTCTTCTTTGGCCGAATATTTTGTTTCTTATAGTACGCCTCTCCAGTTTCATTTGTTTATGTTTTGTTTTATATACTACTTAAAACTTCAGGTAATACGGAAAAATATAATTAGTTAAATAGGTAGGTTTACCATCCAGAATATTTTCATCGGTTAAAATTTCATCTATAACTTCTTGAACCCCCTCAAAGTCTACAGTCGAAGAGTGGTTATACTTACGAGACTCATTGATTTGTATATTTTGAAATGATTCTGATTCAACTGTTGCTTGGGTGAACTCTAAATGTTTGCGAGAAGACGAGATGTTTGTTTTAAGTCCCGGCGATCATCGACGTTAAAGGAACGTTGGCAGTTTATACAGAAACTGGGTCTCCACTAACCTCTAGTCCATTGTTCCAGTCGTCGAAGCCCTAAGGGGCGACGTTCAGCGTGGTGCGTCGCTAAAAGCGAATAAGATTGCGCTTGCAGAGTTGGTCGCAGCGCATCTCGCGTTCAGCTCGTATCTAGTGTGAACGAAACACTCTTCACCCACCATACTAGCAATCCCTGCAACTGTTGTTGTCTTCTGCGTTTCCTCGAGTGACCAGTGATTCTCTCTAGAACCAACTACCGTAGAGCCTAAATACACTGATTGCGGAATTGTCGTCGTTAGTGGAATTAACCGTTTACGAGATTCGGCGATGGTTCTGGTTCAAAAGTTGGGTGGGGTGATGTACCAATGTATAATTGAGAGGATTCGATTGATTTCGCAAGTTCAATGTACCTTTTAGCATCTGATACAATTTTGAGCAAAAGTTCAAAGTTGAAGTCATTTCTAAGAAGCTCGGTTTTAGGAGATTGTAACACTTCCACTGTTGTATCAAACTTCTGTATCGTTGCAGCATTCTCTTTATCGACCAAAGTGCCTGCAGTTATATGCCCCATGTGTTTTGTACGCGTTTACTGTAGTCTACTGCATTTGGGTTAAAAGGGTAAATACCACATTTTTGAAAAGCGTTTTGTACAATTTTCGAAGGATCGTTTTTATCTAGGACCCGTTTTAGAATTTGACAGAAGTTTGTCTTTGTAACAGATTTGTCGCGGTTTTCAGGCAAACTCTGCCATTCCCTCACTGATACCTTATAATCGCTTTTAATACCTTTAAACGCTCCAACATCTGCGGGCTGCATGATGTGCGTTGTGTTAGGTGGTAGTGAATGGAGGATTACTTGATTGTTTGAACAATATTCGCTTATGGCCATTGATAAATGAGATTTATGTCCATCAACCAGTAAAAGGACATTCCGATATATTGTCAACAAAAACTCTAATCTTTTCGCTTAACTCTAATATTGAACTCACTTTCGAAACGCTAATTTCCGCTGTTATCTGCTGTAGATCTTTCGTTGGCTTGTAGTGTAACTTCAGGTTCGTTTTGAATTCCTCCCATGTTGCTGGTGCTTCCACTTGGAGATAGTTTTTCGCTGGACCTTGTATCTTCCCGTTGTATATAATAGAGTATATATCCTGGGTATACTTCGGGTAATCGTGCAGAGCTTTTTCCACGGCTCCAATGAAGGATGGTAGTGTTCCTGGTGTCCCCGTATACGGTGAAAGATATCTAAGTTCCTTTTCCAGGTGATTTCTAATTGGAATTGATGTTGATTTGCGTTAGTTGCATCAGACACTGCTCCATTAGATTTTGATTTGCCATTCTTCTTTGGCCGAATATTTTGTTTCTTATAGTACGCCTCTCCAGTTTCATTTGTTTATGTTTTGTTTTATATACTACTTAAAACTTCAGGTAATACGGAAAAATATAATTAGTTAGTTTCAATAGAAAACACTTATATTTTCTTGATCACACACTTGATTTCAAGGCACCGACTGCGCCACTTATGTTTTCATACTTTTTCCGGTAAAATAAAAAACGACCTTACTTTTCGGCGGTTGCTCCACCACTGCTTCTTTATTTTCTCACATCATATTAGTAAATCAGGTGGCAGATTCACAGTGCTAACTGATACTTTTGCATTCCGTTACGTACATGTGCCAACGATCAACACGACAACATGATTCCCTCACCAAAAGGTGCTTTGTTGCTCTTTTTCTTCGGTGTCATGCCGATCGCTAGCATCATGCTCGTGGGAATGGTATGGTATGGTATGTAACTCCCTTTTAATCAATTTTTTTTATTACTAAAATTTATTTTAGTATTTATTTACAATTATATTACGAAGAAGATCTTCTCGTGTTCGAGTTCTCGTCTCGACTGATCACCCACCAACAGCACATTCGACTTTTCATACAGAGGACGTTTAAACGCTAAACAAATAAGGGGTTTAACAAATGGAGAAGACGCCACACATCACAACGCGTAAACAAATAGGAGGGATAGCAATTGGGAGAAAACGCTACTTGTAACAATGCATAAACAAACAAGGGGTTTAACAAATGCGAAAAGGACGCCACCCATCTATAACATAAATAAATGGAAGATCTGGCAATTGGGAAAAGACGCTACAAAGCCAATGCCGATAACAGGCACAAAAAACACGGAGTGGGAATTAGAACTTTTATGATACGTGAAAAAAAGATAGACGATTTTATTTTTTCCACGACCTTTATTTGTATGAATATTTGTTAAGACTAATTTACAAATTGATTTTTCCTCTACACCAAACCTCGTAGTCGATTTCCCCATGTCTCGTATTCACGTTCATTCCTCATTACGCTATTACGCCATGCTGAGTTGCATTTGCCCGGGTCGATCGTTCGGTTATCGATCTACACTGTTTGTTTAGTCGGCTCTTCCTTATTTGCTTACGTTGAGTTCAAGTGTAGTTGAACTCGCGATCGTTTACTTATGGATCGATAAAGTATTTTGAAACTGGAGACGATGAACTTGCGATCGTTGATTTATGGGTCAGTAATGCATTTCGAAACCGGAGACGATGACCGTTGGGAACTGGGAAATAGACGACGCAATGGTATTCGTTTACGTGACGAGTGACGAGGGAAAATGCCGACGCGGTAATACTTATATTCTCGTAGGTGCGGGGCGAGTGGTTATTATACTCGGGTTGTGTATAGCACATATAGAAAGCTAAGGAGAGTGTGTTAAGCACATTTTCCTTTTACAAAATTAAATAAATATAAATTTCAAAAAGTTGAGGATGGCCGCTACAGTAGTCTATATTGTTTTTTTTTAGCTGCTGCTCTAAAGGATAAATTATTATTTACAATACTTTGTCTTCTATGGCCCTATCTATTTCTTCTTGGGAATATATATTTCTTGTCTACTTATTGCGAGGATCTGGCTTATATGTCCTTGGCGTTTTTAACTTATTTGTTTTAAGAAATAGAACGATCAAAACCTGAAATATGTATTAATTTGAGAAAACATGTATCAGAAACATATTGGGTGCAGGGGGGGCTAAGTATGTATATAAATGTTTCAATTGAAATGAGCGTTTAAAAAAACAGTGATGAAGTTGTGTTAATAATAATGTATCTGAATAAAAGTCGGAACAGTAAAATAACTACCTACACGGTAGCGATTTTCTTTACCCTTGTGTTGTTGCTAGTCACCCCTTTTTCGTGACTATTCACCCTGTATGTAAAATATCTGTTTCCAAACTTTTGACTAAGATATAGTTAGGTTGCACTTCAATCGTGCCGAACAAATAAATCAAAAACGAGCTTATATTGTACTTCTTTGACTCTAAGGTCTTTCTTTATTGAACTCTATTGCAAGGCTGATTGCCTCTTATCTTCGTCTTATCGAAAAGACGGAGATAGAGGCGAGGTCTGGAACAACCTTTTCCGTCAAACTTGTGTGATCACACATAAGTGTGATGGAAAGTGTTGCCTTTGTATAATTGCATATTAGGTATTATAATATGACTATATAATGTTTTATATATTTGATCGGTACTTTGTTTTTGTGGAGCAGGAACACAAAGTGGAGCGGAACATACAACGCGAAAACCAAACTACACCTTTGAATGATTACTTCAACTTTTATTGATTTGAATCAGTTCCGAATTTAATGAACGCCAACAAGTAAGTAAGTAAGAAAAGGTTGTGTCAGAATGACAGATGAAAATTAGATCTGAGATCAATATGGTTTTTATGTTGGTATGATTGATCACGAATTGTCAGGGATGTCCAACTTTTTTTTTATCCTTTTGCCAAACAAATAGGCTCTGTTGCCAACACAATTTCAATGACCAAACTTCACTTTTTCACAACGAAAATATTAATGTTTCAGGAGCAAAACAAAACACACCGCAATGAATGCCAGACTCACACTCGATTTGGCGCCAGATTAGGTTTGACACTTGGAGTTGGAGTTTCCAATTTGCAAAACCAATACCTCCTTTGTCGATATGACTCCTTATTAGGTACCAGTGTGGTGTTGAGTATAGAGTACTATTTATTTTTTTTGCTGGAAATTGTTGCTAGTCATCCCGCTGTTGTACTCAGAAATACCAAGAAAATAACTTAGGCATATTTCAAGACCGATTTGGTCTGGCCAGACCCATAAGTCCATCGGAGGGTTAAAATTAGAGCCGTATATTACACGTGTTACCCGCGTATAGACGTTAGTTCTTGAATTCTTTCAACTCGATTGGCGACATATTGTTTCTGTCCACCAGGGTGTGAACGAATCCAACTTAAGACAGTTTTAGAATCAGACCAACAGAAAAATTCCAGTCCCGGCAATTGTAAAGCTGATCTGATCTTGGCACTCACTTTCGCAGCTAATAAGGCCCCGTTGAACTCGAGACGCGGAATAGTTGTTTTCTTCAAAGGTGCGACTTTAGTCTTCGCCTCTAACAGCGACACTTTGATCTCACCGTGCTTTGTCTCAACCCTTAAATGGGCAACTGCCGCAAATGCTGTAGATGATGCATCCGAGAAGACGTGCAACTGAATGCACCGTATCTCTTGTGATGTAGAAATCCATCTAGGAACGTCCACCTTCTCGACCGCAGGAAATTCTTCTAAAAACTTGATGTGGTTCAGGCAATGGATCATCCCAGTGGCAACGTAATAGCCACAAATGTTGACTGATTATCTTCCCGACAATCACAACTGGCGCAAGCAAACCAAGGGGGTCATATATCATAGCCAAATCAGATAATTTTTGTCGTTTTGTTATTGGCCCCGATCGCTGATTAAATCGTGTTCTATATCCCAGTGAATCCGTCTTGCAACGTCTTGCAGCGGCTAAGATCTCTTAAGTGCTCTCCGCGTTCTACACCGATGCTGATATTCTCTAAGAATTCGTGTGACTTTGAAGTCCATTTGCGAAGGACAAAGCCGCCTCTGAGCAGCAGTTGCTGTAGTTGATCTTGAAGTTCCAGCGCTCTTTCTACGGTATCAGCTCCGTGCAGGAAATCGTCCATATAAAAGGAATCTTTAAGTATTCTTGCGGCTTCCGGAAAATGTGCTTCTTCTTCGTTGGCAAGTGTTTGTAGTACTTTAATGGTGAGATACGGTGCACAGTTCAAGCCATAAGTCACTGTTTGCAACCGGAAAATCGTTGGGTCACCTTCTTCGTTTTTCCATATGATTCGCTGCAAATCAGCATTCTCTTGCTCCACTCTCATCTGCCGATAACATTTAGTGATATCAGCTATGAATCCCACTCTGTGTTCGCGCCACTTGAGGATAATATTTGACAAATCCGTTTGTAATTTTGGTCCCACCAGCAGGCAGTCGTTTAAAGACACACCGCTTCGTGTCTTTCTAGAGCCATTGAAAATGGTTCTTAGTTTCGTCGTCGCACTACATTCCCGATACACTCTTATGAGGCAGATAACACACATTCTGTGACTGGTTTTGTTCTCGCACACGTTCCATATGACCGAGCTCCTCGTACTCCCGCATAAAATCCTCATACAGAGCTTTGGGTTTTGGACCCTTTTCTAAGCGACGGATTTGATGATAAAAAAGGTTAATGGCATCGGACTTCGAATCTGAAAGAGTGGAAAGATCAGCTGAGGTTTTAACTGGATACTTCACAACAAAACGTTCAGATTCAGTGCGTTTCACAGTGGTTTTAAAGAACTCTTCACAGAGGATTTCATCTTGGGTCATAGTAGTTTTGTCATCTATGCTTTCTTGTTCGTAGAATCTCCTTAGTTGTTGTACCAAGTCCTCCAATTCCGAGTTTATAACTGCGCATGTTTTCTCTTTCCGCTGCTGAGATATCACTCCAGGAATTCGTCCGCTAAATACCCATCCGAGTCGGGTGTTCTGCGCTGTGGGTTCTCCCTCTGCGGAATGGTGAACTTCGGCACATAGAAGGGCACCGTACACATCAGCTCCCAAAATGATGTCAATGGGTTCAGGTTCATGGATCTGCCAGTTCTAGTGTTCTGTTTCTAACAGCGGCGATGAAAAGGAAGGTGTTGGGGCCAGTGAACCCAGTCGGGGCAAGACTAAAGCACTGCATTCAAGGTGGAACGATGGATCTGTTAGAGAACTCACAATGATATTTACCAAACCAGAAGACTTTTCCACTTTAGTTCCCCCAACACCAATTACTGACGAGTGTTGCTTGTGAGCCCGTATCCAAAAGTGCTCGTACTTGAAGGCATTGACCTGTTGTTGCCCGGATAAGGACTTGAGCAGTTGCCAGAAGAACTGCTGACAGGTGTCCTTTTAGTTGGTTGGATACGATTCCGCTGCCTAGGTTTTCATGTAGCATTGTGTGGTGTCGTTTCCCACACTCGCTGCAGGTAAATTTCGATGTGCCAGCTGAAGTGAATATCCGCTTTTCATGCAATTTTTACAAACTTTGGTGTTGTTTACAATTTCGAGACGACGGACGTACGGTTGACATCTGTCTAAACTTTGGACGGAACATGAGAATATGTTTTTCACCACAACAAACACATCGATTGACGTTTGTGTGGTCGCGTTTTCAAGAAGCTCTTCCATAAGCGAGACGTTGTAGGTAGTCCTGCAATCGCAAGCGGTTACCGGGGATTTGGGTGGCGTACATTTCAGTTCCTCTATTATATTGTTAATCGCTGACCTTGTGAGGCTGGAATCAACGTTGAGTGTGTGCAGCGTGTCTTCGATTTTATTCAGGCATTCAAGTTGGTCGGATGTTTTGTCGTCCAGGAACTTTAATTTGAATGCTCGGAGAGTGCTGCCGTAAGCGTTGAGATGTCCCCACGAATAGAATTAAGGTTCGGGGAAGCGGGCGAGCAGTTCGCGTTTACAAGCTTGGTCGGTGTGTTTTCGCGTTTATCCAGTTTGCGATTCAGCTGGGATTTAAGGGAGAGCATGTTATCATAGTTTGCCGCACTTTTTCTAGTTGACTCGTATTTTCCGAAAGCTGACTGTTGTTTCGTTGCGAGGTTGTCTATACAAAGGTTTATGGAGACAAGGTTGTCGGTGAGTAGTTGGGATATTTTTTGCGAATACGAACGTAGTTCGGATTTATGTCCGGCCAGAGAGTCATTTACTGCACACGTTTGCTCGTTGTTACATTTAATGGCAAGCAGAATATGTGCAACCGATATAGACTTACATTCCTCACAGAAGAATGTAAATATTCCATCATATTCGTGAAGGTAGTTCTTCGCATTCCTACTTAGGCCAATGCAGATCGGGTGGAAGGCTTTCCCACAAATCCCCTTACAATCGATCAATTCAGATGGATGGGCAGTCACCGAACAATTAACGGATCCACAGGAAGGCATTATGCAACTGGGGTGATTGCACGGACAGGTAAACTTATTTATTGGGTCAATAGAACAGCGTAAATTGCAGGGTAAGCAGAATTATTGTTATTATTTTTATTATTTATTTTTTGTTGATGTCGATGGCTCTGGCGATCGAGGTTGTGAGTTTCATCAATATCATCAGATACAGGGGGAGCTAGAGCTTCTGTCAATATAGACGGAGCAAAAGCTGTTTCTAGGATAGCCTGTGGATTAAATGGATACAAACCAGTTGCTTTAAAGCCGCTTGTAATATTATTGTGTGTCATGCATTTGGACCAGACACTTGAAAGGATATCATTAAATCGTACTTTAGTGAGTTGTTTGTCTCCTGTGCTCAAAAGATTGGTAGAAAGCTTTATCGAGGGGTTGGAGTTCGTGAATAGTGTTTGAAGGTAAACAATATAATGATATGTCGAGCGAATCTGCAACTTCAACGATGGATATGTCTAAGTGACAAGCTGCCCCATCAAATATTAAAAGACCCTTTCCCGCACTTTTGTACCTGGCTAAATCCCCTTACAATCGATCAATTCAGATGGATGGGCAGTCACCGAACAATTAACGGATCCACAGGAAGGCATTATGCAACTGGGGTGATTGCACGGACAGGTAAACTTATTTATTGGGTCAATAGAACAGCGTAAATTGCAGGGTAAGCAGAATTATTGTTATTATTTTTATTATTTATTTTTTGTTGATGTCGATGGCTCTGGCGATCGAGGTTGTGAGTTTCATCAATATCATCAGATACAGGGGGAGCTAGAGCTTCTGTCAATATAGACGGAGCAAAAGCTGTTTCTAGGATAGCCTGTGGATTAAATGGATACAAACCAGTTGCTTTAAAGCCGCTTGTAATATTATTGTGTGTCATGCATTTGGACCAGAAACTTGAAAGGATATCATTAAATCGTACTTTAGTGAGTTGTTTGTCTCCCGTGCTCAAAAGATTGGTAGAAAGCTTTATCGAGGGGTTGGAGTTCGTGAATAGTGTTTGAAGGTAAACAATATAATGATATGTCGAGCGAATCTGCAACTTCAACGATGGATATGTCTAAGTGACAAGCTGCCCCATCAAATATTAAAAGACCCTTTCCCGCACTTTTGTACCTGGCTAGGTGCTTCAAAAATTCTTTGAAAAGTTCATTGGTCATATAACCTTTTGTAGATTTGTCTACCAATGATCCCGCTGGCAAGTTGTCATATACATGATCATTGGTGGCATGGCGCTACCAAGTGCATTAACACATCCCGCGATGGTGTCACTTTCAGCATGCTTCGAAGACTGTAAATGCACTCGTTTAGTCCCCTTCTTTGCCAGAACAGTCTTAAGCCGTCTGGATTGTTAGACGGCAACCTTTCTCATCCATATTATAAATCCTTTCTGGATGACTTTTCAAATCAAGTTTATCATAGACTTTGTCGCTTTGTGGAATGGAGGACACCGAAATTAATTGTACGCAAGCAATTTTATTTCTGAAATGTACATATGTATTACCATTTTACAGTCCCTAAATTAATACAAATTTTTTACCTCAGTTTGCACTCCTCACTCGGTTGGCGTCTTCCACAAAATGCGGTTTGACCACGAGTTTGTCAATGACATTTCAAGACGGAAACACACAGTAACGGTTTGTCGATTCACATCGGCAGCTTCCCCAGATATCGCTTTGTATGAAATATTGTGTCGTTTTAAAAATCGTCGCAACCAGCCGGATGATGCCTTAAAGTTTGTAAAGTTGATTTTCGTCGCAAAATCTTTGGCTTTCTTTGGATGGTCCAGAAATAGGAATGAATTCAGCTTCAACAAACCAGTCATATGTCAACGTATCGACCTTCTTACCTTCACTGCTATGAAACCTCCGTTTTTGCAGCTCATTCGCGCCAGTGTTCCAATCAGCGAGTAAGGATTTTTTATTTTTCAATATGTTGGCCACACACGACTTACCAACATTAAACTTTTTCCCTATGGAGCGCACTCCGCATCCGCTCTGTGACTCTGCGAAGTTAATGATTTCTATTTTTTCTTTTAATGTTATTGCTTTTCTTCATGACATGATGATTTCTGACAAAAGGCAAAACCTATGAAACACATGAAAATAAAACAAAAATATTTTTACCCAACCTGGTCAGCCCTGCCTTGATAAAAAAATCGTTTAAATACGCGGCACCAGAATATAGGCTTACGCAGCTAAAAGAAAACACTACCGTCCACCTTCTGCCACCAAACAAAACTTCCTACTGAGTATATTTTTCATGTAGAGATCTATCCCTAAAATTTATTGCCTTACGAACAAAACATCCTAGATGCCGTTAATCAAACATATGTATTTGCATTCATTCTTTTTTACTGGATGCGATAATGAGAGAGCCCAAAACGTAGTAGCGATTTTCCTGAAAAATTTGTGTGTACAACCGTTATGCACGCGCTTGCTATCACACAAATGCATACATACATATAGCAACGGCTATGTATAAAGAAAAGGAAAAAATCTCACTCTCATGTGAACAACTCATATCGTCCATTTAAAGGAATGTTTTCACCCAAATACATAGGACAGTATTGTCCATGTCCACTTAATAGAATCGTCCACATTGTTCTTCGTCTTTGTTTGGTGTTCAGCTTTCGGGGGCGTTGGTTAGCAGTAGCCTACATTTATTATAGTAGAATTATTTTCTAAAGGTATCATATGTTTGTAGGATTTCATTTATTTTTTAATTTATTTCGCACAAAGAATTATTTTAAGTTAACAAAATTTTATGACTTAACTAGTCTGGACTGCTTGACGGCTGTTCCACGACTCACAATTGAAATCAAATGCTTAAATGCACTGAAACGATCTGCCCCGGTTCACGGCCGTTCAACGAATGCCCTGTGTTGTGTTTTGTGTTCGTCTTCGTGTGTTTCGTTTCGTTCCGTTTGTGCATGCTGTGCGCTGTGTGTATTATGTGTGTGTTACGCGTATGGCGTGTTCGTCGGATGATTGTCCTGCTATTTTGTGGCGTACGTGACTGGTTGTCGTCAGATCGTCCGTTTGTCTAGGATGTTGTCTGCGTGTTCGGTTCCCATCCCACATGTTGTTCCAGTATTTTTTGCATGAGCTTGAACCGGTCGAAGAATTTGGTTAAGTTTTTCCATAGAAGTCCACTCTTGTTCAAGAATTTCCAACTTTGCAGCGATTGATGGGGATGTGACTGATCGATCTGTCAATACATATATTACTGCACTTCGGTTTTGAATCAGACGTTGAAGCATTACAAATATGGAATTCCACCGAGCATTGCATGCTTGCCAAAGAGATTGCACTGATAGGCCCATTTGCTGCTATTTTGCCTCCAACGCACATTTAGCGACGCTCGAGTGTTTAAAATAACCCACTACCTTACTGGCATTTTCAATCAAACTTTTAATATCATCAGAGTCGATCGATGCTTTTACTACAAGTTGGAGGCTATGAGCGGCACATGTCAAAGTGTGAGTGTCATGTACTCGACAGCCTTTACCATGTTATGACTTTTTCATTGAGCCTCCAATCTTGTAGAATATCTTTCATCTTATTGGAAAGATTGTCTGCATTGTGCCGCCGTGTGTCTATTTCACTAGTGTCAGGGGTGAAAGACTGTGGCACCCAATCATCGTCAATGAAATGTGCAGTCATGATCAATATAAGACTGTTGTCCTGCTGATATCCAACAATCAGACGTGCACTATACTCTACAAGGACTGTCTATCTTTGCCCTTATTATATTTTCCAAGTTTTGTTTCAAAGATTTAATTCGTTTTTTGATTGCCTCTTCTTTCAAAGGTTTGTAGTTTGGCTCGACAAAATTCATAAACTGAAGGAAACCTTTACTGGAACAGAACGAAATGGACATTTGGTTCAATGCAATCATTTTAGCTAGTGCCTGATGAATTTTTTCCCCCAAAAATATTTAATAAGATTTCCTTTATTTGTTCGCAACTTTCTACTCCAGTGCGAACAGTACATTTATTTCTAACGTACCTCATTTAAAATCTGCTTTTGTTTTGACCAAATGCTTCAGTGGTTGGTAAGATATTTTCTACTTGATTTAAAGAGTCCGGCAGCTGAGTCAGAGCCATCGAATGCTTCTATATTTTGTTTTTAATGCAGTTCATTACAAGATTGAACTGATTAATTATATTTTGCTCCATTGCAATTAATATAAAATTTGATATTTCTTATTTTATTATACAATATCTCCAACCTGCAACTCCCCTGTTATCGCCAATTAATTCATTTATTATTAGGCAAGTATGTCCGGTTAAACGTTTGTATCACTGCTCCGTACACAACAGGTAACGATATGGTTTCCCGGGATGCGATAAATGTCCAACGGATGCGCAAAAGAGATGACGAGGCGAATTGCATACGATCGACGCTACTCCACGCCAACTTCACCGGTCCGTATGTTACTGTATACAAATTAAATTTCAAAGATAGGTAACATTAATTACATATTTATAAACAAAGTATTATACATACAAGAAGTCCTATAAGGAAAAAAAAAAAGAATTCAGATCAAAACTCAAAATGTGCGTTGTTGCACTACCAAACTCTTGAATAATACTTAAGAAAAATGTAGGCGTTCGCTTGAGAGCCGCGTGCGTTGCTTGATATGTGGGCACGGGCGCGAAGCGTGACAGAGTGTGGCAACCCAAACGGGCAGACGTCGTTTATTCTTTTTTTTTTCGTATTCCGGTTTAATTTTATTTACTTAGCGGTCTCCCGACGTGGCGACGCATATCGTTAAAATATTAGCAGGTTCTTTTGGACGAAAGCTGCCCTGAGGCAGCCTTAAACGATAGAGGTTTAATATTTTTTAAATTTCCTTTTGTCTTTGTTAGGGGAATAATATTTGTTTTAATATCCTCTAATTTACTGCTAAGACAATCATCTAATCGATAGTGACCAGATTTATTTGAAGCAAAAGCGGGACACATTTTCAAAACTTCGCAGGGAATAGATATGATTTTTTAATAAAAAATTAAAATAGTACGCAACATAAAGGACAAATGACATTTATTAAAAAAAAAAGAACAGACTTCGTAACAATATTTTTTTTTGATTAAAAAAGAGATCAGTAAAAAATGTATATTAATTTCCTAACATATTAAGACAAAGTGAAAATAATAATAGTTTTTTAGAAAATTAAAATTAAAGTAATTGTTTGAAATGCCTACATAACTTAAATGAATACTATTCCAGGAACCGTTTTATTAACATAGTCCCTCGATATCTCGTTCATTAACCGCTGGAAGGTTGCCGGTGCGTTTCTTAATCCAAAAGGCATTCTAAGATATTCATAGAGGCCATTGGGTGTTACAAACGCGGTTTTGGCTATATCAGCGGGGTGTACCTTTATCTGATGGTAACCTTTAGCGAGATCGATAGATGAGAAGTACTGGGCTCTTCCCATTTTTTCTAAGATGCTGTCAATGTTCGGCGGCGGATACTTATTGTCGACTGTGATGTCATTCAGTTTTCGATAATCTACGCAGAGGCGAAATTTCTGCTGTTCTGAATTATGAATTTTCTTGGCTACTTGTAGTATCTAGTAGTGACGCGTATCTACTACTGGATTTCCTGATTATGACTTGGGCTTCCATTTCCTCAACCTGTCGCATAACTTCTTCCTCGTGCTTTGGAGGTAAGCGATAAAGTTTGGCGTTAATTGGTTGGTCACTTGTAGTTTTTATCTCGTGCATTATAGTGTTTGTGTTCGTTAATTGGTCACCTTCCCTATATGTTATAGTTATTTATTCATAAAAAATGTTAAAAATACATAAGTATATACAGTCATGGACAAAACAATAAGACCACCGAATATACAGGGTGCGGCAGAGAAAAGGATCGTATTTTAAACGATTCTAGCGCCGTCTGTTGTTAATTTAGGAAAACGATCTTGGTCTCGTTTGAAAGAAGAAGAATGCCGAATTTTTTTCATGTATTTATTTATTTTGACAGTTTACCAGTTTTAAAAATAACGTCATTCAAATGACACCCCTCATTTTCGATACAATTGCGTAGACGCGAAACGAAATTATCGTACACTTTTTTTAACATCGTCACCGGAATTGCCGCAGAATGTCGTTTAATTTCAGTTTTCAACTCGTTTCATACACCTTTGCCTTCAAATATCCCCAAAGAAAATAATCGCACGCCAAAGATCTGGCGAGCGCGACGGCCAGGCGATTTCGCTGTTTCTGGAAATTATGCGGTTACCAAACAGTCTCCGTAAACAAACCATCGTTTCATTCGCTGTATGGCAAGTAGCACCGTCCTGTTGAAACCATGTGCGCGATGACTTCCTTCTCCTCGCCAGTTCGGGTCGCACAAACTCATTTAGCAGCTGTTGGTAACGCTCGCCGTTAACCGTTTCGTTGAAGAAGTACGGACCAATCATGCCCCATGCCGCAACTCCCATCCATACAGTCACTTTAGGCGAGTGAAGGGGTTTTTCGTGAACAATTCGAGGATTCTCGTCACACCAGTATCGAAGATTTTGTGCGTTGATGTCTCCGTTCAAATAAAAATGCGCCTCATCGGTCATCAATATCGCGTCTAATGGAATTTCATTCGACTCGATTTTCTCCAACATTATTCGACTGAACGCAATTCTTGAGGCACGATCGGCCGGAAGAAGTTGCTGGGCATACAATATTTTATACGGATGATAGTTGAGATCTTCATGAAGTATTCTTCTAACCGTTCGGTCCGAAACATTGAGATTTTTCGCGTGCATTCGTGCGGAACGACTTGGACTTTGCTGAATAGCCTGGCGCACGCGTTCAATCGTCGGCGGAGTCCGTACACTCTTCGGCAAGCCAGGAGGTTTTTTTTTACCTACCGAGCCGGTCTCTCGAAAGTTTTTTACCCATAGTCGTAAAGTTTTTTCAGTAAAAATAGGCTCTTTACCGGACAAACCGTAACGTTTTCGAAACTCGCGTACTACCAAAACGTATGAGTCATTATGACGGAAAAACTGCTCAACAGCAAACGCGCGTTTATCCATCGACCACTCAGCCATAATTATTTATTATATTATGACAAAATTATGACAAAAATTCGGCATTCTTCCCCTTTCAAACGAGACCAAGATCGTTTTCCTAAATTAACAACAGACGGCGCTAGAATCGTTTAAAATACGATCCTTTTCTCTGCCGCACCCTGTAGTTTTGAACTTTGTTGAAAAACGCAACTTTTTTGTAACTTATAATTTTAAAATATGCATTTTATTACTTTCAAATAAACAAAGAAAATAGTATTTCATAAAAACAAAAGAATCAAACTTTCACAAAAAAATTTTTTTTTTCTTAAGAAGCCTATATCAAAACGTGACAAAACAATAAGACCACTATATAAAATGTTAGTAATTCGTGATAAAAGAATTATTTTCTTTTAATATTTTTAGTATTTAGTGGCATACCCTTTATTTTTTATTACTGCACGTACTCTTCTCGGCATGGATTCGACTAGTACCCGACAAGTGGTCGTCGGTATGGCGAAGCAAGCTTTCTGGATTTTATTCCACAATTCCTCTACATTTTTATGTTTACCCGCACCCAGCGACTTTTTTAAGATTGCCCACAAATTTTCCAAAGGATTGAGGTCTGGGGACTGAGAGGGCCAGATCATAGGATCGATATTATGATCTTTTAGCCACTTTTTAACTTTACCCGCCGTATGCTTCGGGTCGTTATCTTGCATAAATTGCCACTTTAGTGGCATTTCCCACTCAGCATACGGAAGCATGACCTCTTCCAATATTTTTATGTACAAATTCTGGTCCATGGTTTCCTTTATCCAAAATAGTGGACTTACACCATACCACGAAAAACACCCCCAAACCATAATACTACCACCTCCATGCTTAACGCTTTTGCAAGTGTATTGGGGCTTGTCTGCTGCATTTTTGGGACGCCTGACCCACCTCTTACCATCGGATCCCACCAAATTAATTTTCGATTCATCTGACCAAAGGATGTTTCGCCACTATTTCTCGTTTTCTATGCCTGCCCATTCCAAATGTTGTTTGGCAAACTGAATATGATTTTTCTGGTGTCTTTTGGTAAGAAGTGGTACTCCCTGGGACTTCTTCCGAAAAGATTTTGTTCAATTAGTCTTCTGCGCACTGTTCTAGAGCAGACTGGCAAATTCAGTTCACTCTTAATATCCGCAGATGACTTGAACGGATCCTTTTTTCTATTGTCCTATTGTTTTGTCCTCACGTCGTGGCAGTTTCTTCTCATTTGTTTTCGTTTTGCTTTCATACGATCATGTCTGTGCGTTATCTTTTTTCTTGAAACAAAGTATAGTGAACAATGGTGAAAATTATCGCGATAAGCCGCACCAGTACATTTCGTTTTAAAGAGAAAGGGGTAGTTTTTCGTATTTTTTCCTATTGGTCTTATCGTTTTGTCCATAACTGTATGTACATACATATGTAGTTTAAGAAAAAAAATTATTTATTGTGAAACATGTACCAACACTTAAGGTGCAGGCCAATATTGCATTTAGAGCACATTTTTCTTGTTCGTTGGTGACAAAGTTCGCAGTGTCTCTGGGAACAATCAATTTCTTGGTAGTGCTTATGGTCGATCCCGTTTCTCGGCTTCAGAGCTACTTTCTTGACTGTATTTTGAGTTAAGCAGTTGGCGCGACTTCAGTTCTAGCCTATAAAGTCAAATGTTGTGTGGTTCCTCCATGGTAACGTAGCTGTCCGGGGTCGCAAAGTTAGCAAGTACAAGAAATTTGAAAATTGTACGTAATTTCACGGTAGTGCTTATGGTCGATCCCGTTTCTCGGCTTCAGAGCTACTTTCTTGACTGTATTTTGAGTTAAGCAGTTGGCGCGACTTCAGTTCTAGCCTATAAAGTCAAATGTTGTGTGGTTCCTCCATGGTAACGTAGCTGTCCGAGGTCGCAAAGTTAGCAAGTACAAGAAATTTGAAAATTGTACGTAATTTCACGGTAGTGCTTATGGTCGATCCCGTTTCTCGGCTTCAGAGCTACTTTCTTGACTGTATTTTGAGTTAAGCAGTTGGCGCGACTTCAGTTCTAGCCTATAAAGTCAAATGTTGTGTGGTTCCTCCATGGTAACGTAGCTGCCCGAGGTCGCAAAGTTAGCAAGTACAAGAAATTTGAAAATTGTACGTAATTTCACGGTAGTGCTTATGGTCGATCCCGTTTCTCGGCTTCAGAGCTACTTTCTTGACTGTATTTTGAGTTAAGCTGTTGGCGCGACTTCAGTTCTAGCCTATAAAGTCAAATCTTGTGTGATTCCTCCATGGTAACATAGCTGCCCGAGGTCGCAAAGTTAGCAAGTACAAGAAATTTGAAAATTGTACGTAATTTCACGGTAGTGCTTATGGTCGATCCCGTTTCTCGGCTTCAGAGCTACTTTCTTGACTGTATTTTGAGTTAAGCAGTTGGCGCGACTTCAGTTCTAGCCTATAAAGTCAAATGTTGTGTGGTTCCTCCATGGTAACGTAGCTGCCCGAGGTTGCAAAGTTTCATAGGTGCGGTTTGACCTGGAATTCAAAATAAAAAAAAGCTTATTTTTAATAAAAAAGAACAAGCGACCACTGGAGCAGGACCCTATAGACAAAAAGCATTACATGAAGTTGATGAAGCGGTAGCAAGGCTTCTCGCTTTGAATGAACTAGTCGATCCTCTTGGAAAGGTGTTTGGATGCTCCCCGATGGAAACAACAACCGAAACTCCTTGCACTTCATTATTAAATGAATCATCAACAAGACAGTAAGCTTCAACATGTACAGTGGTAAAAATTGTTGCCGTTTCATCACCGAAAAATACTGTTGAAGATGAATCTGAATATAGCCAGAGACAAGTACGAGTATTTTCCGATTCAATTAAAACCACAAGCAACCGTACAAAACCCTGTGTGAAGACTTTATTAAGTAAGCAAGTAAGTTAAAGTACAGGAAAATTTATATAATGAGGTGAAGGAGCATCTAAAGAAATACCCCCGATACCAACGAAAGCTTTTTTATTTAAAAGAAAAAAAACTAAAATTATATGAACTACAAATAGAAAGAATAGAGAAGAATAAGTTCAAAATAATGGACTTAGAAATAAAGAAGAAGCAATTAGATATAGAACAGCAAAAATTGCGCATCGAGTCAAAGAAAGAAAATAAAAAAAACTAAAAACACATTTATGCTCGAATTTGTAAACATTTACTCTTTATTCATCATGTAACTCTCGCTAAAAATTGTAAAATTGTATGAACTATTGAATGCTATTACTATTTATAAGATATTATATCTTACAGTGTAGCAAATCATTACGTTGGAATAAATAAATAAATAAGCAATAATAATAAAAATCAGAGTTTTTATACATTTATTCCCTCTTAACAAATAATTAAAAAAAATGAACATTTTCTCTCTACAACAACAAAAAAGCAAAATAATCAATAACGGAGCGAATTCCATGTCACAAAAGTATTCGGAAATTTTGCTGCAAAGTGTCCCAAAGAATTGCAATTGAAGCATCTTAATCTCTGCTGACTGGTCGTACCGGCACTTGATGACGACTTTCTTTGCGAAGACTCGTTACACTCCTTCCTCTGTGTCAACCTCGTGCACGCTTGTAGCATGTGTGTGCAGTGGGGAAACATTGAACGCGCACGTACAATTTTATGTTGACATTCGGCGAACGTCTCACCAATTTTCCACTTGCGAGCCTCAAACTTTCGCCGCAATACCACTTATTTTCGTTAGACCCGAACATTTCTTTTAGCTGCGTAGTCAAATTGTCCACACTCTCCTCCAGAAAATTTCGTTTAGAAAATAGCCACTCTTGGGCCTTTCCCCTTAGTTTTGAAAAGATCAATGTTCGAACCACACTCTCTTCTATCTTATACACTTTTTGTTGCGACAGCTAAATATCTAGACCAGTTGTCCCATCGTACTCGGGCAATAATACCTTAAAAGCATTCAACTAGCCTCCATCATCTTTTTCCTCTGCTGCCATAGTCAATCCCGTTGCTTTGTCTATCTGCTTCCTATCATTTGCTACTGTTATGCCTCGTCCGGCTATGCACAATAAAAAAAAATAATTACAGGAATGGAGTTCCCTCGTCGTCAGGCCAGGTTTGCGTTATCCTGGGTCTTGGATCCTGGTGTTACCGTTCGACAAAGTTTATCAACGGAGATCACAGCTGAATTTAATGTTTTGACGCTGGATAGAATGTTTTAACACGAATACCGCAACCGACGCAACCGAATTCAATATGAAAAGCTAACAATTAATAATGACGCGATCAATTCTTTTAAAACACCAATATAATTTTATTTACACTTAATAAGGATACAATTTAAATTTAATGAGTGGTTATTATTGTACTTAACAAAAAATGGAAAATCTAATAAGTGGTAATTATTGTACTTAATACTTAACAAAATGGAAATCGAACGAATTAAACAAACGCAACAAACGCACGAGCAACGAGCGAACTTCTTGGTACCTCTCTCAAATCGACTCTGTTCTTTTAGTAATTTTTCAATCGGCGTTTTGCACCTGTAATTATGTCGTGAAACGTAAAATTGCTGATTGCTGATATTATTCGATGACCCCAAATCGCTGATTGCTGATATTATTCGATGACCCCAAATTGCTGATTGCTGATATTATTCGATGACCCCAAATCGCTGATTGCTGATATTATTCGATGACCCCTTTCATGTTTATATTTCACTGGTGGTACGTTTTGATTCCTCATCAAAAGCGCGTCCGGTGCATTCGGTCATCCGTTTCCTTTACTTGCTTCTTACTCTTTTTTTTCTTTTAGTGGGCATTGACCCGTAACACGTCCCCCTTTTAGACATATCTAAGGGTACTTTATCCTTAGATTGGATTTGGGTGACTCCATTTCTATTGATTCTACCGATTGTCTTGGTGTTGTGCTTATGCTTAGTGTTACTTCCGGATGAACCCGATTTCGCCTATTAAAACATCTATTGAAGAGTGAAATGTTTGTTCTTCCCGTTCCACAGCTATTTTTCCAAATTAAAAACCCAATGCTTAACACCGTTATAGTACCCATCAATGTCATAAGAATTCCCTGTGATCTTTCTGGTATTCCTTCCAAAGCTTTTGTCCAGAAATTTTTCTGATTTTGAATCTCAGTGGATAAATCTTGTAGTTCGTGGAAATCTTTTGTTGTTATTTTTGACAACGGCTCTCGATTAATGGTAATTTCCCTTAGTTTGGCATTAACGCAGCAATCTTCCAGTTCACCATATGAATGTTTATCTTTAACTTCAATTTCCGACTCACTGTTAATTGTTTTTATCATAATATCGTAGGTTTCGAAAGTGCAATCGCCATGTATTCTGATGGTTCCAGTACCAATAAGTTTTCCCGTGCTCGTTTCGTTTTTACATTTACATTTGAAATTTGTTTCTTCAGAAATAGTGTACAAATATGAATTTTCTCTTAACTTATGAAACACTTCTACGTTTGAATTAATTATTTTAACGTTACAATTATCTGCTCTTATTCTCATAAACAAGTTTAATTCACAGTAGTTATTACTGGCAGTACTTCTTAATAATAATGGTTTACAAATATATAGTTTATTATGGTTATTACATTCTGCTAAATTTTCCTTTAAAATGAAGTCTTCTTTATTTTTATTTATTACAAGATATCTGTTTCTTAATTCTATAATAACAACACCATTATTAACTAATTTTGGGATAGCAATTGTTTTGTATATTTCAAAATTGTCTTTTGTTACTGTCGGAATATGTATTGTGACAATAATTTTCTTGTCCTTGGCAAATGATTTAATTTCTAGAGTTTTCAAAATTTCGCCGTAGTTTTCCATTTTAGGTTCTATTCCAAAAATATGATTCTGTTCTAAAAGTCTGATCTGCTCTAATAATTCAGCTGGCTCAATTATTCGAGGATGTAAAATTCCTGCCTGAATGAATAAGATACTATCAACTATTTGTTCTACCTCAATTTCTAGTAGTAATATTTTATGGTTTATTTTGTTTGATATTTCCTCAAAATAGGAAGTAATTAGTAAACTTTGATTAAGATTGCCTTCCGCAGTATGTACTTTGTTAATTTCATTAATTATCTCGTTTACTTTCCTAAATGTTACATTATTGTTTTGAACACTTTCCAAAATTTGCCGGTTAAGATGACTCAGAATTTTTATATTCTCTTCCATTCCGTTTTTTATTCGATGTTCGTTTTCGTTATTGGTCTGAATGGCTTTATAATAATATTCTGCATCATCATTGTCCATTGTCCCGAACAGGACTTTGAACCCGGACCCTATTACATTAAGCAATCCACGTTTCTGTCTAGTTGCTTTACCTATCATTCCTAAAATTATTTTAATTCTATGATTTAATTTTGTTATTTCTTTCATAGCTGATTGTTGAAATTCCTTGCAACCTGCTTTTAATTCTAGGCAAAGATTATCAATTGCATTAATCAAACTTCTTATGTTTGAACTTGATTCTTCAAGGCCATCTATATTTAGTTCTACTATTAACCCTATCTTACTCCTGCTCTCTTTTGCTTCCCCTATATAGTTAAAATAAATTCCGGTATTGTTTTGTAGGTCATTTATCTTGATATCAATTCCCGTGGCGATCGTTATGAAGAACAATGCCCTGAAATATATGGTTTTATGTTAGATTTATTGAATTTCTGTCGTTTATTATTTAATTGAATTACTACACTATTTTCGTTTACTTCTAAAATTTTAAATGGACCTTTATATTGGCTATGTAACTTTCCCTTTCTATCATTCCTAACTAAGACTTGCTGACCAACTCTGTACTCTATGGTTTTTCCTAACTTTTTATCATATCTTATTTTGGATTTTTCTCTACATGCCTTCGTGTTTGATTTTGCAACATCTTGTTTTTCAAGCAATCTTGCTCGTAGATCATCCAAATAATCGTACATTGATTTTTCACTATAAGGGTCTACGCTACTGGGTTTATTCTGATCGAACCCGAACACTAACTCATAAGGAGTATACCCTGTCGTATTGTGTTTCGTACCGTTGTAACAAAATCCAGCATACGGCATTCTCTCGTGCCAGTTCTTAAGTTTATTAAGTTCACGACCGGTTGACTTAAGATATTCCAAAAGTCTACAGTGTGCCCTTTCAACACTACCATTGGCCTGTGGATAAGCTACACTGGTGGTAATGTGCTTTATCCCTACTAGTTTGCAAAACTCTTCAAACAGATTATTACAAAATTCTGATCCGTTATCGGATAAAATAATTTTTGGCATTCCCAAATTGAGTATCCACTCTTCCATGATAGCTCGTGCTACTGTTTGCATATCCTTAGATTTTAGAGGTACAAATTTAATATATTTTGAAAAGTCATCTTGGATGGTTAATCCGTATTTGAAGCCTTCTCCAGATTCTTCGAGAGGACCTATTATATCGATCATGATCTTTTCTAGAGCTCGATCGGCTGAACTTACAATTTTCATGGGATTTCTGGTAGGCGCTCTATTTACTTTCTCAGTCTGACACTGAGGACAATTTCTAACAAAGTTTTCTATTTGTTTTTGCATACCCTTCCACTTGAATTTTTTCCTTATTTTTGCATACGTCGCTTTTTGTCCAGTATGACCTCCTAATAGCCCCTCATGGTACTCTTTCATTATGGTCATCCTTCTTTCAGAATCATTTACCTCCTCCTTACAATCTGGATCTTCATCTATTTTGGAATTTGTTATCGAAAAGTCACTTGTTTCAGACGCGTCATCTTGTTGATCTTCTGTATTTTCCACAGTGTTTCCATCTACATTTGTATCATCGTTTATTTGGATTCCTTCTTCTTCTATTAATTCCATTAGATCATTCCAAGTTTCCTCCCTCTCCTTTTCTGTAATCCTGACATTCCTGCTCAACTCGTCAGCTACGACATTATCTTTTCCCTTTTTGTATGTTATCACATAATCAAATTCCTCAAGTTTGAGGCGCCATCTGACAAGTCGGCTACCTGGGTCTTTGACCTTAAATAACCATGTCATAGGTCTATGATCTGTTTGTATAACGAATCTCTTTCCGTATATGTACGGCCGAAATTGCTTCGTTGCCCATACAATTGCCAGACATTCCTTTTCGGTGGTGCTATAATTTATCTCCGCTTTGTTTAACGTTCTGCTAGCAAAGTGAATCGGTAAGTCTTTCCCATTCTGTTCCTGGCTGAGTACCGCACCGATTCCACGATTTGATGCATCAGTTGTTATGATGAATTCTTTTTCAAAATCGGGATATTGTAAAATCGGGTACGTTGTTATAAGACTTTTCAATTTTTCAAAAGCTGTCTGTTGATCTTTACCCCAATTAAACTCGAAGTCCTTTTTCAATAATCTATTTAGTGGCTCAGCAACCTGACTAAAGTTCTTAATGAATTTTCTATAGTAACCAATCATTCCGAGGAATGATCTTATACCTTTGGTGTTACTAGGTGGTTCCATTTGGTTTATGCTCCTAACTTTCTCAGGGTCGGGTTTGACTCCCTCATCTGTGATCACGTGCCCTAAATAAGAAACCTCCTTTCTTAGAAACTCACACTTATCAGGCTGTAGTTTAAGGTTAGCCTTTCTAAGTTGCTCAAATACCTCAACTAGCTTTTGGTTGTGCTCTTCTAGATTCTTTCCAAACACAACGATATCATCCAAATACACAAAACATTTTATTCCTTGCAAGCCTGACAGGACTGTATTCATAAGTCGTTGGAAACACGCGGGAGCATTTTTTAATCCGAACGGCATTCTCGTGTACTCAAAATGCCCATAAGGAGTGCTAAATGCCGTCTTCTCAATGTCCTCCTCTTCAACCGGAATTTGATGGAAGCCGGACGTTAAGTCCAATGTAGAAAAGTATTTCGCTTTTCCCGATTGATCGAGGATTTCATTTATATTTGGCAGTGGGTAATTGTCCGCAATTGTCACGTCATTCAATTTGCGATAATCAATTACCATTCGCCACTTTGTCTTTTTGTTGGCATCGGCTTTCTTAGGAACTATCCACAATGGGGAGCTCCATGGAGAGCAGCTATTGCGAATAATTCCGTCTTTCTTTAATTTCTCTATTTGTTTACGAACCTCTTCATCGTGGACCTTAGGATATCGATAGGTTTTTGTGAAGATGGGCTCGCAATCTTTCTTAGTGCGTATACTGTGTTTAATAGCTGACGTCTTTGACAACTTTTCATTTTCAATGCTGAAAATGTCACTGTATTTCTTTACTATTTCCATTAAACTATCCTTCTCTTCCGCACTCAAATGTTCTGTCCGCACGTTTCCTGACACCGTGTAGGTTC
This sequence comes from Merodon equestris, assembly GCA_958301585.1. Lineage (NCBI taxonomy): Eukaryota > Metazoa > Arthropoda > Insecta > Diptera > Syrphidae > Merodon > Merodon equestris. Next base: position 47,776,253 of record OY284413.1, read on the forward strand.
TATTTTCAGAAATTTCGAAATCGTTTAAATTATTTCCTTCTATTACTACATCCTTTATATTAAACGGCTCATCTGTTGTGTTAATTATCGAAACTATACAATTCCCGTTATTGTTACGCGTGATACAGTTCGGTAGTATGACGCCTTTCGTGATCTCCTTTTTGGGTATAACAATTTCCTCATTTAATTTCCTATCAACTCTAACAGTTCTAAAAACCTCAGATCTTTCTCTAATTATTGTTTCCTCACTAAGATATCTCAATGGTATCACTCCAAGCTTTCCGCTTACGACATTTTCCTCGTAGTTGATTGAATAACCGCCCTCTCTTAGGAAGTGGTTCCCTATCAACCCATCGTAGTGTTGCAGAAGATTGTTTTCAATTACTTGAAAGGTTAAGTTTGTAGCTCTCGGTTTTCCAACTAGGGGAATAAACCTAATTCTTGCAAACCCTAAACTTTCACGTGTTCTACCACCTATTCCACTAAACTTAATAGTTTTTCCAGCGTCTACATCGTCTTCGTAGACACAACTAGCCTTTATTAGAGAAACCTCAGCACCTGTATCTAATATCAACCTTTTTACTTCTCCATTAATTTCTATTACCACATGAGGACTTTCAAAGTTATCTAATACTTTAAGCTGCATGGGTGCCTCATTGGCCATACAGCTCACCGAAAATCCTTCTGTTTAAAGGATTTATTACTAGAGCTTGCGGTACTAGGACCTGCTTTAGTTTCGTTGTTCTGTGTTGCATTATAATTGTTGTTTCTTTTTGGCAATTTGCAGAACTTCGCAATATGTCCTGGCTTGCCGCAATTAAAACAACGTCTCTCCTGATAATTAATCTTTGCCAAATTTTTGTTGGTATAATCCTTTTGTATATTAGTTCTGAAGAGATTTATTCGCTGTTCCTCTTCACATGCGAATTTACTAGCCTCGCTAAGTGTTTTAGGACGCTGAGTAATTACATAAGAAGATAACCTTTCCCGTAACCCATTAATAAACACAGTCAACGTCTCACTTTGAATATACTCAATTTGTCCTGCCCTGTGTTCGGTTTTTACAACAGACATTTTACTCTGTAAAAGCCTTCTTTGAAGTGTTTCCACTCTTTGTAGATAATGGACCACAGTTTCATCTTTACCCTGTTTCAAAGAGATGAGTTCCCTGTGCAACTGTAGCGCACTGTGCGGTTCTCGGAACACTTCTGTAAGTTCCCGTTTGAGGGCTTCCCAGTTCGGGATATCCTTATTCATAAGGATCGTGGTGGCATTACCCTTTATTTTAGTTTTAATAAACTTAAAGAGGATATTTTTCTGTGCATCTGACGCCAGTTCGATGGCATCGTTACATGAATCAATGAAGCTAAAGACTTCATCGCTTGTGCCACTGAAAGTCGGTATGAAAGAGATAAGCACATTGATCGGAACCTCGTTCGCCATTGTTGTAAAATTCCTACTTTCTAAACTAACCTCACTATCTTCACCTTCACTATTACTACGCTCACTATCTTCCAAACTATTTAACGCGTTCAAAGAGCGAAACCTTGAAAACATCAAAATACAAACTTGCCAATCACTGACACACAAGGAAAAGGAAAAAAATTGTCACGCGCGAAAATAATTTTTAAAATTGATCCTATTTATTAAAACTTTAATTTTCAGTGTTTTTTTTTTTTTTGAAACAATTGCTGTACTCACAATAATACGTTCAGCAGTAGATGCTCCATCGATGGTTGAACTCCTGGTATCCCACCGCTGCCACCAATTTTTGTGTTATGCCTCGTCCGGCTATGCACAATAAAAAAAAATAATTACAGGAATGGAGTTCCCTCGTCGTCAGGCCAGGTTTGCGTTATCCTGGGTCTTGGATCCTGGTGTTACCGTTCGACAAAGTTTATCAACGGAGATCACAGCTGAATTTAATGTTTTGACGCTGGATAGAATGTTTTAACACGAATACCGCAACCGACGCAACCGAATTCAATATGAAAAGCTAACAATTAATAATGACGCGATCAATTCTTTTAAAACACCAATATAATTTTATTTACACTTAATAAGGATACAATTTAAATTTAATGAGTGGTTATTATTGTACTTAACAAAAAATGGAAAATCTAATAAGTGGTAATTATTGTACTTAATACTTAACAAAATGGAAATCGAACGAATTAAACAAACGCACGAGCAACGAGCGAACTTCTTGGTACCTCTCTCAAATCGACTCTGTTCTTTTAGTAATTTTTCAATCGGCGTTTTGCACCTGTAATTATGTCGTGAAACGTAAAATTGCTGATTGCTGATATTATTCGATGACCCCAAATCGCTGATTGCTGATATTATTCGATGACCCCAAATTGCTGATTGCTGATATTATTCGATGACCCCAAATTGCTGATTGCTGATATTATTCGATGACCCCAAATCGCTGATTGCTGATATTATTCGATGACCCCAAATCGCTGATTGCTGATATTATTCGATGACCCCTTTCATGTTTATATTTCACTGGTGGTACGTTTTGATTCCTCATCAAAAGCGCGTCCGGTGCATTCGGTCATCCGTTTCCTTTACTTGCTTCTTACTCTTTTTTTTCTTTTAGTGGGCATTGACCCGTAACACTACCCTATCATTGGTTCCACTATCCATTGTTTGTTGGTTCTCCTTTGTTTTCGGCTTTACATTCATTTGTGTCATCTTTCGCAGAAAATCATTCTCCTTTTCCACCAACTCCTTTTCCCGCTTCAACAATTCTTTCTCTCTTTTGCAGCATTTCAACTGTTTCACAACATTTGAATCAACAGCCAACCATCGTTCGATGTGTTCTCGTTTTTCTATCTGTTGCCTTCTTTCTAACTCCTCGCACGTATTTACATCATTGTCTCCAACTTCTTCGTCAGCCTCCGTTACTTGCGGTTCTCGTTGTTCTTCTATAGAGGGCTGTATTTTCAGTCAGTTCGGTACCTCACCACCTCTGTCGAACAGGACTTCGTTAAGGCGCATGACGAGATTGTTTTTTGTGCCGATAGTTGATAACCCAAGTCGCTGGAACCAATCACGCAATTGTGCGGCCGTTTTCCGTTTGTGAATGTTATGCGCTGTGTGTACTGTGTGTGTCGTGTGTGTTATGTGTTGGTTCGTTCGATCGTTTTATGGTCGGTGTCTGTACCGTAACCTAGTCGCTTGATTTTTACCCGTTAGGTCGTCCGTTTGTGTGGCGTGATGTTGGTCGCCGCATGGTATCTCGCTCCTATCCCACAAATATTTATTAACCATCCTACAACCCTGAGTTCTGCACTTTCTGTAAGAACCGTGGAAGGACCCATCCACTTCAGCTCATCTGCAATAATTTTCCCTTTGATGCGATCGTGAAGAGGCTCAAATTACTCTCACGAACAGCTTTCAAGGCATTTGCTAACGGGGCTTCACTATACATACGTCTGATATGTTCATTGTGTCGGATAAAGGAAACCAAACCTTGATCCGAACATTAAAGAAAAAGATGTTCGAATATTGGTCCTAAAGATTTTGTTATATTTACTGATTAAAAACAATATTTGAAGCCTGAAAAAGAGAACAACATTTTCCTTTCTATTGCCTTTCCTTTCCTTGCCTATATTCGAGTGTTCGAATAGGAAACTCGTAAAAATTAGATTTCCTATGATCGAACAGTAAAAACATAATAAAATTTACTAACTTTTCAAACAAAACTTTAACTAACTAAACGAATAATAATAGATATAATAAAACGAAAAAAACTTTTGTAGGAATGTATTTATCTCAATTTCCACACAAAACACGCAGTTTCCCCAACACCCGCAACAGATTTCTTTTTCTGTTAAACCCTTATATGACCGCACTCTCTGAGACCTCAACACAAACTACAACTTTTTGATATTTATTTTTCCAGCTGATCGTTGCTGAAGGTTAATGGGGGTAACACAATTAGAATTTCGCATTTGCAGAAGTTGAAAATCAGGAAAACAACACAGTTTAGGCGGATTGTTAAATAAAGCGTTGGACTACTGGGAGTGTTCGAATTTAGGCGACTCCACCCTATAGTGCGCCACAAAAGTCTGCGTACGGTGAAGTAATGTGGAAAAAAGATGTTTTTACTGTCAAACCATAGGTGATAATTTCTTTGATATTCTCTTTTCCATATAGCCGGTATAATCCCTTATGAGTATTCAGCGTGAGGCAATCTCTATCTTCTTCGCGAACTTCTAAATGTAAATATGCCTGACTCAAATCAATCTTTGAAAACTTTTCTCCCCCAGCCATAGTGGCGGTCAATTTTTCCGTAGTTGGTAGTGGATATTCACCAATGATTGAATTTGGGTTCACAGGAAGATTGTAACTACCACCAATTCGTATTTTACCAGAAGCTTTGACTACGGGGACAATTGGGGTCGCCCACTCGGAGTGGTAATTTTTTTTCCAAAACTCCTTGTTCGACTAACTCATCTAACTCTTTCTCGATTTTTGGTAACATTGCAAAAGGTACCGTTCGAGACTTTAAAATAACTGGTTTGGTATTTGTCTCAAAATGTAATTTCGTCTGTTGGAGATCTTGCCAATTCTGGTGGAAAATATGTCTTGATATTGACGAATAAGAGGAACAACTTCCTTCGGCAAAACAGAGAGGCCATCACTTTTCGATATATGTATAACCAAGATTTTGCACATCAGCATCGTCGTCAGTCCCTAATGTTATCGCAAGAGGGCGAATCCACTCTCTACCTAATAATGGTAATCTATCAGAATCAACAATGTTTAAATCAAAAGAAACTCTTTCTGTTTAATTCTGACCCAAATGTTGGTTACTCCCAGTACATCTAATTTCGTTTGGCAATATGACAATAAACTTAGTTTTGCGTCGTAAATTGGCACATGAAGCAATCGATCAAATTGAGACTTACCCATGATAGAAACTATCTCTTTCCTGACATGCTTGTCTTCAATTTGAACGGCAATAATAAATTTGCTCCAGTTTTTACAGCTGGAATCCATCACTAAGATTTCCTCAACTTGAGACTTATCGTCTATTTGTATGGCATTTGTTGATGCTGTATTTCGTTTCTTTTTCTGACAAACCGATTGCAAATGCACAGGTCGTTTACAAAAATTCCAAATCAAGCCTCGCCTGTTGCACTGATTAGCTAAATGGTTGGGATTACCACATCTGAAACATACTATACATACATATATTTTGATTAGTTTTATTTGAGCTATTGTGAAACTGAACATTTTTAGCCTTTTGCGTTTGGGGTATACTGTAGTTAATTTTGTTGTTATTTCTGTTGCCGTGCTTGTGTTGGGTACCTGCGGAACTTCATGGATTGCGTTAATTGATGAACGTAGATCGCCGTGTAATTGGTTTGCGTCCTTTTTCCTTTTCGGCTTGTAAGCCCGAATACGAATTGGTTGCGCAAAGCTTTTTTTTTTTTAGATAGATGCCAAACTTGCAATTTATACTTAATTTTTGTAGGGAAGTTATGTACTCCTGTATGCTTTCTCCACCCCGTTGCTTCCTTTGATGAAATCTAAAATTGTCGGCACAATTCGGTGTACGATTTCTCTGTCGGTCGAGTGGGGCGAGTTTGTCGCGGAGGATATCGTACGAGGCAGCGCCCATAAAGTGGAGCAAGTAATGTATTTTCAGGTCCTTCGATTGAACAAAACAAAAGAAAGGACTTGCCTCGTGCAACCTGTAACAGCGAAGGACGCGAGCACAGAAAATGGCGTTCCACATTTCCACTTGTCCAGGGAAAGAATGACACAACTTCCACATGTTGCCCTGTCTGATTCGCTGTGCTGCCAAACTGCACATAATTATAAATGTTACAACCCAAAATGTTAAATTTCGATTCGTCGAAAAAAATAACCATACGCCAAAAGTCTGAAGCCTTTTTTACATATAGCATACAGCCCTTGCAAACGCGAGCCCTTTTCGCCTGTTAATTTTGTTCATCAATGGCTTTTTTCTGGGTACACGCGATCTAAATCCCATTTCCACTATGCTTCTCCTTACCGTTTCCGGATGCATATTGGTATTGTTGATTTCCTGGAGTTGAGTGCTTATTGTTCTTGCAGTTATAAAAGGTTCTTAGTCTACCAGCCGCTTGATTGCTCGCTTATCTCTCTTAGAGAGCTTAGATGGTCGGCCAGATCTTGCTTTTGTTTGTATCTGTCCATCGTACCTGAAAGGGTCAATTGTTGTTTGGATTGTTGCCTTGCTTCTTAGCCTTAAGATTTGCAATTTCTCACCTATAATAATTCAAATAAAGCTCCACTTAATTTTGTCACGTGTTAATCGCGAGTAAGCAAACATGAATTTCCTTGAACCGTCAACTAATTACAGTTACCTTAGTATTGCTTAATGACGGAGTGTTACCAGCCGTCCGCAAACTTTTGTGGTGCACTGTATATGTCAGATGTTATTATAAAAAAAATTAATGTTTTTTGGTGGAATGTTCGAAAACAATTCGTCTCACTAGTGAAACATAGATGTATTTTGTATTTAAGACACTAAACATGTGTTTATCCTGTGCATTCTGTTTTTATGCATCTTGCAGTCGTTCCTTTCATCATATTCTGGCAGGTGATCGACAGTGTCATGCTGGATCTCACTTGCTGGTCTTATTTCAGTACCTCAACGACGTCGCTTTAAAGTACTAGCTTGTGTATTGGCTGGAATCCTGATAAATGGTTGTTCCATTTTCATTCGAGCATCAGCAATACGATGCCGAAAGTCTGGTATAGTCTGTATAATGTCATCGTCTGTTTCCTCATCGAGTTCTGATATAGCTCCATTTTCTAATATACAGAGTATTCTGTCAACATCTTGACGTGAGAGATCAAAAGCTAAAACGAAATATAAACATAATACATTTTCTAATAATAATTCATATGAAACGTCCACGTATTTATGATTATTGAGACCTGAAGTCCACTGAAATGGACAATGGTGTTATGGCAGGGTCGCCTTGTTATGTGTTGGCACTTTTTCAGACGAGGTGGAAGAAAAACTTCCCAGAGAGAAAGGTCGATCTTACTTTTGTGTCCGGCGTGGAACGCCGTTGGACAGACAGGGTGCCTATTTATATGGCACTCCTCTTTTACCTATTGCCGTTTTAAGGCAAGAGAATTAAAACTGCCGATGTTTGTTTGGCTGTCTAATTAATTCTGATTTTTATTATGGCCTGCTCGGGCTTTTATATCCCGAGTCGTCCATTAACTTTTTAAGTGTATACATAGAGACAATGATTGAAAATATATTATTACTATTCTAACTTATCCTAAAATCTACGGTGCTTCCTTTCTCCTTCCAATTTCGCTTCAACTCAAATTCCATTCAGTGTTATGAATTTGGCCTTGGCCAATTGGAGTAAGTTCTATTTGAATGGGCGTTACTTATCCCATATGAAACGTTTGTCATTTCGTTGTTTTTATTTTTGTTTTGTTTTAGCTGCTTATGCTGCCGTATGTAGGTCATCAGGCAAATGCACTTGTAATTGCAAGCTCAGCATATTTGAAGTTGTTTTTATTTTTGTTTTGCTTTAGCTGCTTGTGCTGCCGTAGGTAGGTCATCAGGCAAATGCGCTTATAATTGCATGCTCAGCATATTCGAAGGCACTTGTTGTTAAGTGCAGTAATGCGGTTAATATGCGGTTACATAATAGGGTTATGTGTGATCACATAACAATGGCCAATGATTGAAAATTTCTATTATTAGGTGTGCCACATAAAATGTCCGAATTTTTTGTAAAAAATTAAAAGTCAATATTTCTTTTTTATTAAATTTTGTTTAGTCAAAATATGAGCCATGGACATCTGTAACCTTCTTCCACAGTGATTCAAGGACCATTATTCCTTTTTTATAGAAGGCTTGATTTTTTGACGCTTAAAAGTTTTCAAAGAATTTTATGACCTCTGCTCGGTTTCGGAACACCTTTGCCGACAAAATGATGCCAGACTGCGGAAAAGGTGATAATCCGTTGGAAAAATATCAGGAGAGTACGATGGATGCGAACGAATTTCAAATGCCTATTGTAGCTGTGTATGGGGTCTAGCATTGTCATGCAACAGGATTGGACCATGCCTATTCACCAATACAGGTTGATTTTCAGCCAATTTCGTATGCATCATGTCGATTTCCTCTTAATATTTGACTGCATTTATCGTTTTCCCTGGTTGAAGAAATGAAAAGTGGTTTGGTCCTTTCGATGTCCACCAGATTATCACCATAACCTGTTCTGGGTGAAGACCAAGTTTAGGGGTGTGTTCTGCATATCTTTTAAGCCATACAAAATACAAAATCCACTTTTCACCACATGCGATTATACGGTGCCTAACCGGTGCATTTTGATACCTTAGAGTCAGCGATGCACAGGTTTTTAAACGGCGTAGTTTTTGGGCCTCGTTCAATTCATGGGGTACCCACTTGGCAAGTTTTTTTACTTTTTCCATTTAAAATAGGTGTCGACTTATTGTTATGGGGGATACTCCCATGTTGTGTGCCATGCTCCGCACCGTTTTTGTTGAGTCTCCATCCGCCGTTTGTCGTAAAAAATCGTCGTCAATTACCGTTTCTGGTTTCGGAGGCTTAGATCTCCCGAACGGAACTTATCAAACCAACGGCGACTGGTTCGTTTGTTCACCGCTATATTCTCAAATGCATCATTTATGTTTTTGGCTGCCAGAGACGCATTAATACCCAGTTTGAACTCGTAAAGGAAAAGAGTACGAATTTGAATCGTTGACAGCATGATATAAAAATATACTTGCAACTAACCCTAAAAGTCACACAAACATACCACTTTTTCTTATAAAAAAAAACTAAAAATCACTGTGTTGTATAGATGTTCACTCGACAGCTTCTAATTGAGGACTAAGTGAAAAATCTGACATTTCATGTGGTACAACCTAATACTATAGGGAAATTGTGTTTGTTTATGTGTAAACTAACCATAATAAATCCTATTTTTTTCACGAAAAAAAAAAATGTCATCCTAAAGAAAATAAAATAAAACTGACGACTTACTTGCTTAGTGTCTACCCATGGTTAAGGTTAAAGCGCGGAAGACAATGAGGTCGCAGTAGCGGTCGCTGTCGCATGTCAAAAATTGAATGTACGTAAATCCCATAACGTAAACACAATGATGTTGCGGTCGTAAGGTGTGTCGCGGGAGTTGGCTAACTTTTAACTCGGTCGTACGACATTGTGACAATACACAGGAAATTTTCAAATCGGACGGTTGACGATCAATTGTAAGTATATGGACAAACGTGTTATTTAGTGAAATTTGTAATATTTTAGGGATATTTATTCTTTATTAAAACAGGCAAAAAAGAAGAACAAATAATTGAAGCGGCGAAGGAGAGGGAAATTTAGTGGAACCTTTGCCATATTTTTTTTTGTTTTTAACAATTTATACATATGCCAAGTAGCACATTTGCACAACACTTGTAATAAAAATAACTTTCTTTCATTTATCCATATTACTTTTATTATTATTTGCAATTTTCAAACAAAAGCACAAATTCAATTCAAACAGCTGTTTAAAATAACAATTTAACTGTTTTAATAGCTGTTTAAAATCTGACATAACAAAGCGACATCATTGTGGGCGAAATTTTTGGCAATCATTCCGACTGCGACAGCGACCGCGACCGAGGTGCGACAGGGAACGCGACTGCGACCTCATTGTGTTCCAGCAGTAAGACTTTACTCTATTTTTCGACTTACGCTCATAAGACCCAATGACGTTTTGTTTGAAATGGGATTTTTAGATAAAGCACGAGTACAGTAAAATGTGTACAGTTAGCTTTTATTAATGCTGTCTTATTTTACACGAGTTAGTTAAGTTTTTTTTTTTAGTTTTAGTTTATACTTCATTTTTATTCATATTTTCTTATATCTTATCCTTGCCTTATCCTAGGCAAAAATGTTTAAAACTAGCTTAACTATCCTTACAAATTTAAATATCTTACTGGCCCTAGGCGGACACTCTAAAACAAACAGTACAACTTAAGCCTATGTCTTTCGACCACTATATGCAAACTTACAATTAACATTTTTGTAACTAACTTAAGCTAAGAAAATGTATTTTTTCCAAAAACTTAGCAAATGATGTTAGTTAAGTTTGTCGATTGAGATGGACACCAGGATTCAAGGGGTTAAAAATTTTAGTTTTTACGAGACTGAATGTTTCTAAGTGAACACTTCTTTGGCGTTTTACTTAATTTTTTTAATTCATTCTGTTTTATTAATATATCTACCAACGAACAATAACAAAATATACTTCATTTTAAAAGCAATAACAAAAATTAACAGGAAAGACAAAAAATACACAAAAATGAGTCTGTCAAGAAATTGTTTTTACACAAAACTTTTAATAGCAAACAAAAGTAACTAATATTTCGTATGGCCACCTTTAGCGTTTATAACAGCTTGTAGTCTTCTTTTTCTTCTTTTCATAGAATAAATTAATTTTTACACATCGTAATCGTCTGGAATTTCATTCCATTTCTCTTGTATTGAAGTTTTTATTTCTGCTTTTTATATTTGCTTTTTGGTTGTCTTCTGACCACTTTTTTTTCAAATGGGCCCATTCTCAATTGGGTTCAAGTCTGGGCTCTGGGCAGACGTGTTCAATACCTTGCTGCAGTTGAATAGAAGCCACATCCTTACCATATGCGCCTTATGCTTGGGATCATTGTCTTGATAGAATGTGACTTGCAATTTGTTATCACAATTGAACCCAAAGTTAGTCTCTATAAAGGCCAAATTTCCAACTCCTTTACTAGAAATGCATCCCCACACCATTACTGATAACTTACCGAATTCGACAGTCGGAATAATGTTGCGATTCTCGAATGCTTTTAACGGCTGTCGCTACACTCGGTTTGGACCATCGTTATAATATAACATAATTTTGGTCTCATCGCAGAATATGACGTCATCCCAGTAGTTATCAGTATTGGCAATGTACGTGGTAGCAAAAGATAATCGCCTTCAATGTGTTGTGTTGAAAGCAGTGGCTTTTTGCGAGCAACTTTTAATTGGTATTTGTTCTTTTTCATTATTTGCCTTATTGTTTCCTGGGAAACAGCAACACAATGTTCTTCTTTGAGTTCACTCGCAAGGGTCCTAGTCGAAGTCTGTAGATTTTTCACCACTGTCCTTAGCAAAATGCGTTCTGTACGTGCGGATAATATCCGTGGTCGGCCGTTTGAGGATTTCAATTCGATCCTATTTTCCTTTTTTTGCACGATTTAACGATTTAAAATGTTATAAATAGTTTGTCTGGTTAATGAAAACATCTGCGACAACTCTTGGACACTTTTCCCGATGCTGTGATTATAATACACCGGCTGAGCCAATTCAAAAGATGTTCTATTGCCGGGCATCTTATATGCAGAACAAATTACTTGTGGGTTGATCTATTAATTTGTTTAATAAGGCTGTTACTAATAGTCGAGTATTTGCATAGCGGCTTGTTATGGTTTCCCAAGCAGCAATATAATTTGCATCGGATGTGGAAAAATGCTGAATTAATCTTTCAGCTTCTCCAGTCAGAGTGGTCTCCAGGTAGCACATTTTCTGACATTGTGGGATTGGTTGAGTGTGAACTAATTCTGTGTATCGATCACGAAATTGGAGTAATCCCCATCAAACTTCGGCAACACTATCTTTGGTAGTTTCGATTCTGTATTGGCTGTTCAGACCTTGGTCTTAATCGACTGTAAAGAGTCGTCAGTGCGTCTTGTACTTCAGCCTCTGTTGAAAGGTAAGCATCTACATCATAGACACTTGTATCGGGCTCTTCTAAGAGGTCCCATATTTTGTAATGGAAGCCTTCTACAGCCGCCCAGTGCTGCTCGATGGTCTTAAGCCTTATTGAATAATACTCTTCGGTGTGCTCCTGATTATCTTCGATAAGGTGCTTAAGGGAATTTTTAACGGTGTCGATCATTGACGACTGTTTCCTTATTAATCTTGATATAGCACTACTAGTTTCCACAATATTGCCACTTGATGGGACATTTGGGATAGTGCCTGTTCCTTTAGGCCTGGTTGATAAAAGAGTGCGTTTAGTCTCTTCGTATATTTCCTCAACCTTATCTTAGGTGTTTGACTGCTACGACCTTTACGAAATCCTTAATGCTCTCGTGATTCTCTTGAAATTCTCTCCATAGAGCTTCTAATGTCTGTAGTTTTTTCTCCTTGTATTCATATGTCTTATGGTCAGCACCGTCTTTGCCAATGTATATTTTCAGCCTATGAAGTTCTTCAAAGATTGCCTTCTGACGGTCTACAATCTCATAAACTTGCATTTCATCCATGGTGAACTGTGTTGAGCGGCTGAATTTTACTTCTTGATTAGAAGGGAACAAGGAATCTGACGATGTCGGGTGCTTGTGTCGCTGATATATGGAACTCTGCTTCCTACCAATGTTTTAAGCCCTGGTAGCGCTTTGGCGGTATAGTGTGTGTGTGTGGAATGTTGCTTCCTACCAATGTTTTAAGCCCTGGTAACGCTTTGGTGGTATTGTGTGTATAAGAGAGAACCAGTGTTTAGGCCCTGGCAACGACGTGTGAATTTGTCGGATGCTCTTACGTGACGAGATCACGTCGGGGTCACCAATGTCAATGTTTAAGTCGGAATTTTTTGAACCGACTTGCTGGACAGGGTACGTAAACCTTGACCAGCCGTATATTGCACAAAAGGTTCTTGTACCTTTGCACACTTGTAGAAATTAAACTCAGTATTATTGAGCTCTACTGCGGATGGGAAGAGCCAATAATTACTGGGTAAGAACACTCGAAAACCTTGATTGTTTGAATGATAAAATTTGATTGGCTTACAATACTATTTATACAATAAATTAGCTTACTTAGCTAAAGTCAAAATCACACCAAATATATAAAAGAAAAAAAAAAAAAAACATAACAAAATTAATAGGAAATATGATATACATGAAATTGCTGGCCTTCGTGGAAAATTGAATTGAACATAAATTGAAAATAAAACAGAAATGGAAAACTGCTGACTTCTGCGGGAAATTGAATTGAACATAAATTGAAAATACAACATGCAAAAAAAACTGCCGGCTAATGTGGAAAATGTAAATAAAAGAAATCGAAAATAGAGCTGTTGCTGGGTGCAAATACTGAAAATGTTGGTATATTTTAATCTGATGGATCAAAATATACACCGTGGATTAAGAATAGAGATAAACTTTTTAAATTATTATTATGAGAAATAAATGACAATTCGCCTGAAGAATTTCGAAATTATTTGAGAATGGTCTTCCGTCGCATCTACATCTACTTCATTATATTTACTAAGCAATATCCTCAGCGATGGATTCTACAATAATTTCTGTTAAACGCTCTGAGGTCTCTTACTCACCGGACAAATTCCATGCATTTAGGAATATTTGCTTTCCGGTTGAATTATGAAGCATAGTAACCACATTTTTGCTATTACTTGCAGTATTTTCCCATCCATCTATCAGAAGGACAGATTCAAGTCCAATCAAGGATTTTTCTTTTTTAATCTGTTTTTGATATTCACTTTCCAACAGAGTTGTAGATAAAGCTTTTCTAGAAGATATATTGTCGCTATACGCAGACCTCAGCTTTTTTATTAGATTTTTAAAGTGGCCCGATTCAGCTTCACTAAAGGATATATTGCACTCATAGAAAAACCAGAAATTCAGTAATTGCATTTTCGTCAGTTTTAGAAAGTGTGTCTACATAAGTCTTTATAAATGATTTGTTCTGGCTTCCTTTCGTTCTTCCTTGCTGGTTCTTTATTGATACCTCATCTCGCATTTTTGGCACTTTAATCCTTTCGATCTGGATGTGTTTCGAGGCCGAGAAAACTCCGGTCTTAGGTTGCCCCTCAAAAAATAAAAATATTGGATTGATTTCCATTCGATGACCATTTCCGGACATGACACACTTATCTTTTATCCGTTTTTTTTTGTAATTTTTTCTCGATTGTCGTTGTGGTTGGTCTGTGGCAGTACCTCTTTTTTGTCATGCCATTTGGTAAAAACAATTCCAGAATCGCTGGATTTGAGTAAATATTTACCCTTTTTAAGTTTTTTCAGCAATTTTTTTTCGGTTAGCCATTACTGTTCCCAGGGCAGCGAAATTCAACAATTAACAATCCGTTCACCCAACGTTCCAAGAGCGATTTCCTGTTCCTTGCCACAGTAAATGTTGAAATCATATGTGTATCCTGTAAGAGTAACCTGAGCCACATTTTAATTCGGCTCTTTGTGGGTTTCAAAGGCATGTACTGCTTCATCGAGGATCATCCCTTGAACTTTGTCATGCTTTCGTCAATGCTTTCAAAAAACGATTTTTCATACATTCCACTATGTCTTGAACGTAGTATAATTTTCTGGAGGCTTCTGGCTTTTCGGGGGAAGCAAAATACATCTTTGAAGACAATTCCTAAAAGCGGTAGCGAGATATGGCTGACTTTATGGACTAGTGACGAACACTTGGAAGATGATTGTATGACGATATGTATGATCACCAATAACCAATTTTATTTTTTATAGTTTTATTTTGGATAGCTCTTGTTTGGACTTGCTAAGAACTTCAAGTCGCTCATTGGTTCACTGCGTTATATGCATAAACAGCCTTTCAGGGAACATTTTTTTGAATATGGTAAACGGATTGTCGGTTCTTGCAAAGTTTGATATTATGATCGGTTCTCGGAAGGTACTTACATTTTTTCTTGGTTTGAAATTTTCCTCAGGTGAGGACCAAATTGTGTCTGTATATGCACGCATGTTGACATTTTCTAGAGGCTCACCTTCTAGATTTCCTCTTCAATTGTCTCTTCTTGTTGGGTTTCTTGAGCTAAAATATTTGACTCATCTTCCGTCTCATTCTGTGAAGCTGAGGTATCAAGGTCAACGTCGTCGGTCGGTTATTCGTCCTCACTATCGACGGAAAAATCCCCATAATCCGCTTCATCTTCCAACATGTCAGCTATTCGATTTGGGTGTAATAGCGGAGGCATATGCTTGTTATGACTTTAGAAGTAGTAAGAGTAAAAATGAGCAAAGAAACCTAACTGGGACACATAGATCCCAACAAGGAATACTGATGATACATATGTATACATATGTCCCGAACAACTAAAAATGCGTAAAAAAATATAAATACTAAATGAAAAAAGTACTTACCACTCTCTCACTTTTTTCGCAATATTCAAAATACTATAGGTAGGATTTTTTTATATTCACACATATTTTTCACTACTTTCTTTAATAATTTACTCGGTAAAGTTGATTTCACGTCGCCCTGGCAAAATGTTGCTTAGGAGTGCTTATACTTTGTTTGGGACATACATACATACATGTCCCACCCGGATCGAAAGAGTTAAAGACTTGTGATCCACAATCATGTAAAACAGGTGATAATGATGATGAAGACGATAGTAGTATTGCTTGCCAATTTTCTTCTGATGAAGATTCTAAGGTTACAAGTAATAAATGAGAAGACTTTTTTTTTTGAAGTTTTTAGACGTTTATTTTTAGTGCAACTAGTTCGAGAACACACTGGATAATCTCGAAGGATTTTGCTTCGGTTTATATATGATTTTTTGGGTTGGTTCACTATGAGTTGCGACTATGTTGCAATGCGTTTTTAAGGGTCGGTCATTAGCATAAGTGCCTTTGTCTGGACATCGGCCCATATTTGATATTTTATGCTTAAGTGTCATTTCGTATATTTTGTACTAAGTTCCGTATGTGATCGGCACTCGGTATTAAGTGCTTAAATGTCACTTTGTGTATTCTGTTGCCTATTCTTTGTTCGTCAGAGTTTATTGCTCCGTTTGTTTATGTTATTGTTTATGTTTGTTACTTTTGGGCGGACGTTGTAACAGTTTCCAGTTATGTTTTGTTTGTTTGTTTCGTTTTCTTGCAATGCAGGCTCTCTTTTGATGTCGCAACTTCTTAGTGAATACGTCGTGTAGTATGAATCATATTATATTGGGTTTTGTGTTATGAGATATAACTGTTACACTGTAATGGTAAAAAAAAAAAAAAAAAACTCAGAAAAACTCAATTTATTTCTTTTTTATTTCAAGACACAGGTCTGCACTGTACTATAGCATAATCTCCTTTTTGAAATATTTCACCACCGGTAGATTTCGTTCTGTTTCACATTCCTATTTACATTGGTTTCGCTTTGACAGTACTGCCACAATTCGACATCCTAATTTACAATCTCCCCGATTGAACATAGACCTTTCAATCACGTTTATCCAAGGCTTTAAGTTAGCTACTTCCCATATCCCTGTGTAAGGTACTCGACTCAACTTCAACGTCCTTAAGTACATATCGATCATTTGGCAATACCTTATCTACCTGTTTTCTTGCAGTAGGTACTACTATGTCTATTGCCAGGGGGTCTTCGCACTGTTACAATTCCATCAGATCCGAAAAGGTTAAATTTTGACTCATCACTATATACTATATCACTATATAATACTGTTTTCCACTTATCCACACTCCAGTTTAGATACTCTTTAGCGAATTTAAGTCGTTTCAGGTGATTTGTTTTTGAAATACATAAGTGGCTTCTAGCTGGACGGTGTGACCTGAATCCAGCATCTACTGCTCTCTGCATCACTGTACGGGGTGCAATTGGTAGCTCGAGCTTTCCGACAAGCTGCTTCGAAGGCAGAAAGGGTTCCTTTTTAATTGTCTGTTGTTTTGCGTTTTCTTCCACCTTTGTGAACTGCTGCAACACACCCACTTGAGTTGAATCGTTTGATAATTCTTGAAATCGTCGACTTTGGAATATTATAATTCGTGGAAATGTCTTTTTGCGACATTCCTGCAAGAAAGTCGGCAATAATACGATCCCTTAATGCAGCACCAAACTTATCTTGAGCCAAGTGCATCTACGTATTGCATCCTAGCTTGGGAACGCAAATTTACGTCAGGGATCCCATCGATGAGGTACTCTAACAATTCTTCATCAACTAGGGGAGAAGGAAGCACATTAGCACATTTTTCATATTGGACTGATAAAAAATCAATCAAAATACATATTTTTCTTAGTTTACTTACTCCTTTGTTAATATAAAAATGATGAAATGTTTGAATTTGTTGAAAACGTTAACGAGAAAAATGTGTTTTTCTAAAACTCAAATTTGTTCAAATTGATTTTAAAAATAAAATCTTCCTGCAGTTCTGGACGTGCCAGGAGCATTATTAGGTGCTGGCAGTTTTGTTACTATATCCAAAATTGTAACAGACCATCTATCAACTTTTTCAGGAAAGTAAAACACATCTCCTTTTCTCTTCAAGTAATTCACAGTTGTCCTCGCTTGGATAAAAAAGGGAGGCGCGCGCTCAAACGTTGAATTTAAACACGTTTATTTCTAAAGTAACGAGAATTAATTTTACATATATTATACAACTTAAAAAAAGACGTTCCGATCGGCGGAAAAAAAAACTTTATTCGTCAAACAAGATGCACAGTTCACAATCAGATCTATAACTAACTGCAGTGGAGTTTATCCACCCTCTTATATCTACGGCTACTTTGCATTATCAGCTTACCTGGTCACTTTGGGACCGCGTGAGCTGTTTACTCAGCTTTTTTGGTAGTTTAAGGTGTCCGGTAAGTGATATGTACTTTTCCGGGGAATGAAGGAAAATGGGAAAAAAGATAAAGGAAACGCAAGGTTGCGCGAATGACAGAAGAAAAAATAGATTGGCGGGTTGAGGAATGTGTCGAGTATGTAACCTACATATCCATACACTTACCGCGGTTCGCACCTCTTCCAATGGCTTCGAGAACAGAAATGAGAATTCAAAATAGCTGCTCATGGGAAGAGGTGCCAACCGCGGTGACAGAAGTGGTGCCAGATCTGAGATTCGGCACTGTCGGACAGATGGCGTCATAATTGAAGGTTCTTTCACAACAGTAAAGGTATTTAAGTCCTTTTCTTCAATTCTAGTGTTGTGCGAGAGATACCGTACTTTCCCTTTCAATATCAGGGAGAAGAGTATCTCACCGAGAGTAAAACACTACACGTTTAGTTTATTTATATGTATATTTTGTATTTAGGGCTTTACTGCCACACTGCTTTACTGCTGTAATGCCTTTCTCTGCCCTTCCTTTCAATCCTTTCCTTTTATACAGTTTGTCGCAGGGAATCTATCCCCTCTATTACGTAGGGTAGACTGGGTACGGTTGAAACATTTTATCGTTTATCGTCCATTGCATCGGGATGAGTTAAGCGAGCGACGATGGAAATATATTAAATAAAAGACCATGTATCTGTCTACTAATGGGCAATGTCATTTGAGATCACTGTTTTGTATATTATATGTGTAAAATCAGATGAAAAAAAAAAGGAATTTGTTTCAACCGTCCCCATGCCAGGGTCGGTTGAAACAGTACTTGGGGTCAATTGAAACACATACAAAATATAATAAAGGAACATGTTTTATTGATCGACAGCTTTAAGAAAAATAAAAAATAAAATAACAAAAAAAACACCAGCACTTCAGCTATAAGATAGGTTTTAAAAAAATTCTGTAAATTCTACAAAAATAAATATTTTAAGCAAAAATACTTCAGTGGTTACGAGATCATTCGGAATCACAATTGTGGCAAACATAACTAACACTACCTTTTGTGCACTCTTCATGCGCCCACATTTTACATTCTGTGCATTGTATCCATTTTTCCCTCGGCCTACTTTCTGAATATGCTAACATACAAACAAGGCAGTAGCACTCCTCTTCTTCTGATGATGATGATTCATGTTGCGTGCTAGTTTTTTTCCTGTTGGTAGCATTTCTTTTAGCCTTTGCTCCGTCTAATCTTTTCTTAACGTGCTTAGCTTTGGTTCGTTTCAATCTGCTTTCATGTTCTCTTCTTATCTTTTCTTTTTCAGGTGTATCTGTGTAGATTGTAGATTTTCTGGTTTTTCGTCCCCTATTTGTTAATTTCCTGGGAGGAGCTTTTGGTAGTGGTCGTACTGCTTCCGGCGGAAAAGTAATTGGTGTACTTGAAGTCGCGATATTTTCCGTTTGATCTGTCAACACAGGAACGGATTGAGAACCTGTAGAATGTTTGGGTGAACTTTGCTGAACACTGCCACTACTTTGATGTCCGGGTAGTGTAATCAAAGATTCTGGATCTACAATGATATTTTCCTTTTCTCTATCTGAGACTTGTGAATATTGTGCCATAGGTGATAGTGTTGGCGTTTTATCAGGTGTAGTAGTATTCTGAATATGGCCCTCAGCTGCCTCGATTGTATTTACTGGATTTCGCCGATCTGTTACAAATGCAGGACTAAAATCAAGTTCAGTAAACAAATGCCGATTAAATGGAACAATCCCAGTTGTGCGAAAGCCAGCTTGAATGTTGGATTGTGTAAGAGCAAGTGGCATGGCAGTAGCTAAAATCCCTGGGATATCGTATATTGACATCGTCTTGCCGGGGTGGCTGCGCATCCATCCATCACTGGTCGAATTTACAGCTTTCTTCAGCGGACCAAAAACCGATCGATCGAGCGGTTGTAGTTTGTGTGAGCAGTGAGGAGGAAAAGATAACACCACAATGCCACTTGTCTTGCAAAAGTCTAGTGCATTTATTTGAATATGCGAAGAATGGTTATCAAGCACAAGTAAGACTTTATGTGCAGGAGAAGCATGTGTATGTTTCTTGAAGTGTTCCAAGAAATGAATAAATGTTTCGTCCTGCATCCAGCCAGATGAATTCGCACTTCCAGCAGAACCTATTGGTCCATCCCTAATAAAATGATCTTGGTATCGCACTCGCGGAAAGATGAAAAATGGAGGGATAGCATTTCCGATGGCATTGACAGCAAAGGCTACTGTGACTAAAGTACCCCTCTCGGCTGAAGTCACTGAACCTATTTGACGAGCACCACGTCTAGCTATTACTTTGTTGGGTTTTTGCACAGTAGTTATGCCAGTCTCATCAGTATTATATATATTTTGTGGTTCAAATTTATAGCGGTCCATGACAGTAGCCAAATTATCGTAGAAAGCATCTACGTTATGTCTATTAAAACTAGTCGCCCTAGCAAGACTTGTAGCCTGTGCTACACGTACTGACAGTTCAGGATTTCTTCTCATAAACATACGAAACCATTCTTCGCCAGCCATTTCGTTGTCATCCCAAGTCCGAGGTCGTGATAAGTCGTACTTGACGGTTAGTTCGTACGACAATTTCATAACATCCTTTTTAGTAAGGCCAAAATATATATCTGCACATCTAATTAAATATTTACATAGCTCATGCTCTTGTTTCTGGTTAAACACTCGATTGTGAGCCTTATAGCCCATTTCTTGCTTTTCATCACCAGTCGCATCTCGTTTACGTACATACCTCAACAGGGAACAGTGGTTCAGTCCATTCTTTTCTGCCGCTGTTCTTAACGAAGATCCGGCCTTTACATCTTCATAAGCTTGCTTGTACGTTGATAAGTCAACCTGACCTCTCGTAGTCTTCCTTTGGCGTACCCTTGGCATCTAAGAAACAAGAAAATTAAATAAATAAACTGTTTCAACCGTACCCACGAAAAATGTTTCAACCGTCCCCAACCGCCCTTCTAGCTATAAAACGCTTCACAGTAAGAATGATAATAAATTTCAATAAAAACTAATCATACAGCCATATTCTACAAACTTCAATTAAAACGATACAAAACTCTTAATACTTTAACTTTAATACAACCATAATAATTGCAAAAATGTACAAACAAAAAATACTTACTTTTCAGTCAAAAAACACAACGGTGCCTTCTATACACAACCACAGGGCGTGAAAAGCGACGCGACACTAAAATTCGTGTTTCGACTTGTCGCCCGCTTTATTTTCCCCTAGTACCCGTTACCGCAACAGGCACTGTTGTCGAGATATTCGCTTTGTTTCAACCGTCCACCGTTTCAACCGTACCCAGTCTACCCTACATGCCTTACGAAATTCCCATAACTATAGATCAGCTATTTTGAATATTTAGTCCAATGCATTGTGCAACCGGTCAAAGGCAAAGGCGCACAATACATTGGGCAACCGGTCAAAGGCACAAGCGCATTGTCAGCATTGTACCCATTCAACCGACTCGGTTTGTTTACGTTTGGTTTCACCGTTTGTTTACATCGCATTTGTTTTGCTTTTAAGTTTTGCAAAGTGATGAGTAACATATGTAGGTCAAGGTTGAACCAAGTGGTAAAGCACTGAGCGTAATGCTGAGCGTAGACATTTAGCTTGATCGTGGTTATGGATTGGCTAATCGTGGTATTGGACGTGATTTCTGCACATTGGAAATCATCGTCCGTAAATGCATTACGGTTAAATGAATATATTCCTGGTCGTGTAAAGCCTGATAATATATTTTTAGGCGTATGAGATGCATTGCATGTTGGAGTCACAATGGCTGGCAGATCATGTATCGTTATAGTTCTACCAGGATGTTGGAGCAACCAATCATTTTGTACTACTGAAATTTTTTGTTTAAATGGACCATTGACGGCAACATCTAATGGTTGCATCTGGTGTGTGCAATGGGGAGGGAATGTGACAACAACAATACCATTATCTCGACAGTAATTAATTGCATCTAACGTACAGTGGCTTTCATGGTTGTCAAATAATAACAGTATTCTGTCATCTTTGCTACATCTTGTGAATTTTTTTATGTTTTGCAGTACCTTAGGAAATAAAGGACCGGTCATCCATCCGCTCTTTGGGCTATTTGCATAACCAACGCTTCCTGGTGTTGCACCATTAATCATAGCTTCATGAAATCGTGTCCTTGGAAATATGAAAACAGGTGGAACGGTGTTACCTGTTGCATTGACTATGGCGCACATTGTTATAAGCTGGCCTCTCTCTGCCTCCTTTTCCCCTATTCACAACTTGTTTGATTGTTTTTTCGTGTAAATAATTTTGGAAAGATTCATTAACTAGCCACTTCCTTGTCTCGAATGCTCTCTTCTGCCCGAGACTGGAACCATTTCAGCGCCTTGCTTTCGAGGCAGCAGGAAATTAATAATTTTGTATTGTTGTCATCTACTTTGTAAGGAGCAATTAGACTTCTTAGTTGAGTTTCCCAGTGCGAAAAACTGTCATCTTCTTCTCCCGATAATTTAGCCAACAGATCTTTTAAGTTGGATATGTTTTCTTTTACACTACTGTTGCCGCTATCATCATCTCTGCCACCACTCTCTTTCTCTTGTGTTCTCTTCAGCCACTCGTTTTCTCTCGTCAACAACTCATTTTCTTTCGTCTGCAATTCAATTTCCTTCTTTATAATATCTAATTCTCTTTTTAATAACTGCAACTCTTTCCCTTTAAAGATATCTTTCATTTTCTTCCCTTTCCTTTTCTCTTGTCTTTCATTATCACTTTCATTTTCTTCTTCCCGTTTGCTGCTGCTCTCGTCATCACGATCCCTATTCCGCTCCTCGACTTCTCCTTTTTCCTTGTCGTTCGTTATCTGCCCCTCTAGCCCCGTATCATCAAAATACTCTTTGTCGGAAGACTCACCGCTTGTTTCTGCGACTGTCGTGACTTCCAGGTGACTCGCCACGCTCCTTTGCTGAGGTCGAATAAACTAAGGCATGGGGTGGCGAACCTTTTTATATGCGCGCGTTACGTTTTCTAATTCGCCATTCAATAAAAAAAAGACAAGTTTTCTTCACGTTATAATTTTATTCGTGCTTTAAGGTTCAATCCCGCAAATGGACTGTCACAATTTTCATTTCTTTTTCTTACGAAAGTTCGGTTTTGCGCAAGTGATTCGATGAGCTTGCAATATGGATTTTGGGTCGGAAGTCGACCAGACGTTGACGTTGCAAGATCATCGTTTCACTTGTGCAATTACAAAGAAACGCTGATCAGTTAATATATGTCCCACGGTGTTCGCTGGGTCGGTGGGTGCGCTGACCTGATGGTTGCGTATGGGAAGGTAGTGGCGGTGATCATCGTTATGGTGGGGTGTTGCGGGGAAACTCGTGGATATCTGGTCGTGTATATTGGTGGGTGATTCATGGGGCGACGGGGTGACTGATGGGCGTCGTAGCTCGCGTGCCAAAAATTTATAAAAAAATATTTATCTGGACTATGCCGTGCCAGAGAGGTTACTGAAGAATAATATTGACAAATACGTTACTTTTCATTATATATTTCAACTAAAATTTGCTTGCGGACCCCACAAGCGGACCAGTAGGAATGCAGTTAAGTGGGAAGGTTATGGTCCTACACTTCTGACTATAACGACGCCGGAAAAAAGGAAAAGAAGAAGATTTCAACTAAAATGTTATTCAAAAAGTAATTATGAACTAAATTCAAAGATAAATTTACAAAATAAAACGCATTCTATGTGTACCGATGTATGTATTTCATATAGCAGCTCCAACTGAAGAAACTCTGCACTTCTAGTTTATAAGGCTTGTAACAATACAATACATTTAAATTGTATCTAAAAAAATATTTTAATTAATAAAAGCAACGAATTTAATATATACGACTGAATACTTTTTGTTAGTGTTTGAAAACCAGTATCTATCTACCAGTATCTGCTATCTTTTAACGATGAAATTATTTGTAATTGACCAAACTAGAAATAATTTATGAATTAAGTAAACTCTATTTCAATTTTTTTACATATGTACATACCTTGAATTTTTTTAAATTTGAAGTTTATGAGAATATTTTATTACGCACTGCATTAAAATCGATGTTAGTAAATTATCAACCGAGATTGTATCTGGATGCAAAAGAAACTTGGACGTTTGTTCAGTTTTCTTAAATTGTAAAAATCTGGATGAAAATTCATCTATTATTGACTGCAGCACTTGAGAAAATTATTTTGCCAATTGAACTAGATCTATTTTCTTGATAAATTACACATCCGTCACAATTTTATTTGTATTTGGAAAATATTTGAATCGATTTGAAGTAATGTCACGATTAAAAATTTCTAATTTTACTTCAAATGCTTTGATTTAATCAAACATGACAATAATTGTTTTGTTTGTGCCTTGTAATTTAAGATTCAAGTCATTTAAATGTAAACATAAATCGGTGAAAAAACATTAATTTGGAAAGCCACTTAAAGTCTGTTAATTCACTGTATTTTTCAGTCATATTTTCGTTGTGCAAAAAAAGTCGAATTTCATCTAAACATTCAACAAATCGCTCGAGAACCTTTCCACGACTTAACCATCGTACATTATTGTACATAAGTAAGCCCTTGTATACTGAATTTACTTCAGTTAATAATTCTGTGAATTTTCGTAGATTTAAAGCGCGAGCTAATATAAAATTAACCACTTTTGACACGACAGTCATATTATTTTCCGATGACTCAAACCCAGACTTTGCACATAAAACTTGCAGATGTATGTATAATACAATGAAAAGCAAGAATTGGATGTCCAATATGGTGGGTAAACAAATTAACAAAGCCATTTGCACTACCAATCATACTAGGAGCGCCATCAGTCGTTACGGAAACAATTTTAGAAAGATCTATTTCCCTTTCAGCAAATGCATTTACAACTGTGTTGCAAATATCTATTCCTCTTGTTGTTGCTGTTGTTGTTAATGACTTCAAACTGATCAATTCCTCTTTGACATTATTTCCAACACAGTAGCGAATAAAAATTGATAAACCAGTTTTTCCAGTTATATCAGTACTCTCATCCAATAAGAGTGAATAAAAATCAGAGAATTTTATATCTTGCTTTTGTTGATAACTTACATTTTTAGCCATTTCCAAAATTCTATCGTTGACAGTGTTCCTAGATAACGGCATATCATGTATTCTTTGAATGATTTTATCTTTATAATGCACATTTTAACCACGCTTCTTTCATATATTCGCCGTCGCAGAATGGTTTTCCATGTTTGGCAATTACATTTGAAGCTACAAAACTAGCAGCATTTATATTTGAGCCACTACCGATAAATTTCAATAAAGATGTTAATTGTGTATTGTTGTTTTGAATTGCACGAGCTATAAATTCCTTTCGTTCATCTGTGTTCATTTTATTGAGTGTTTTATGATTCGTCTCAATATGTCGTTTTACTGATGACTTTCTGCATACTATTGTCCCAGAACATAACACGCATACTGTCTTATCTCCTTTGTTAATCATACCATATTCATACCACCGATCTTGGAACTTTCTGCCACTGTTTTCTGACACTTGTTTTTTATCTTCACTGTCCATGTTATTAAAAGGAGGTGAAATAAATTTATTCGATGATATGAATAAATTGCTAAGTCACTACACGCAAAGTCGCGGAACGCGGAACTGCACTGTATCGTAGTGGCCAAATCATTGAACGCATGTGACGTCTGTTCGATAAAACCAGCTGCTCAAAACCTTCCTTGTTTTCAAATCATTTGCGTGCCAATCAAATTGTTGTACGTGCCGGTATTGGCACGCGTGCCATAGGTTTGCTTCCCCATGCACTAAAAGAACATAGTACCACAAAGAGGGCACTGTCAGCAGAAATCCAGTACGTTTTGAGTTTTGAATTTATTTATATTCCCTGCTGAAAGCTGCCCTGAGATTCGCTATTCGCTTGCGAACGTGCTCTTTGTTAGCTGGGATCCTGTTCCCGACATTTTTCTACAAGAACCTGCAATGCTTCTTCTCTCAAAACTTTATTGCTGTACTCCCTAGTGTACACATCCCACAAACAAGGAAACGAACGGTACTGCTCAATTAAATCCGTCCAAAAATCTTTTTCTTTAAGCGATACCATTTTTAAAAAGCTTAAGCCGTCGCTAGAACGATTCAAATCCAACTTAAATACGACAATTGTATGCGACAAAACACACCATACAACTTCCATACAATCGGTTGCATGCGACAAAGCTTGTATATTCATGAGCATGCGACCATACAATATCGACACAACGGTCGGTAGGACGGAAACACACGCTACAATTGTTGTACGCAATACCAACATTGTACAACCATTGTATTGTGTATAACGTAATCACAGAGAAAACGAAAACAAAGATAAATGCAATCGAACATGTCTTATACTATGTAAGTTAATTAAATCATTCACTGATTTAAATAAAAAAAAAATTATTTTATTTGCGGGAGGTGAAGCCTCTTTTTAGAACGAGTAACTTTTTACAACTGACTTAAGGGCTAACCATAATAGGCATAAGCCAGCAGAAGCTTATGTCAGATCCGAACGAAATGCTCGCTTATGTTTCAACGAAAGGTCAAGTTACCCATAATGAACTTAAGCGAGCATAAGGAACTGTCAAATTGTTTCATTCGGTTTCGCTTATTTTCGGGGTGGCTGCAATTGTTTTATTAAAAGCGGGGAAGATGGAGAATGAAAAAGTGGAAAAAAATTAAAACTATTGAAAAATTTGAAAGTGTTGCATTCTATATTGGAAAGCATAATTATTATGAGAAAAATTAATAACATGTTTGACTGGGAGGACTCTGATGGCGCACAACAGGATGGGTTGTGGAGGGAAGAAGTTACAAATTTACCATCTGTTGCCCCGTCCACAATAAGGTATTCCTTAGGAAACAGGCAAAAGAAATTTTGATTTTTATTTTATGTATCTTATTATTATTATCTTATGTATCCCTATTTTCAGCCCGCAGTTGCATGAGTCGTTGCAGCATTTCTACACAGTTGCATGAGTTGTTGCAGCATTTCTATTTGAAAGTTATTTTTCACGTCACCTGGCAGATTGTCCATGCAGGCCAACATGGTCTCCAAAAACATTCGATCTGCGTTTTTCTTTGTTTGAGGTGGGGAAATATCCTGGGCAATGTTGCTCTGGAGTTTCTCCAGGGTATGCCCCAACGTTTTGCAAAGGCTCACCAGTGGATCTTCCGCCTTTCTTTTTCTTCCCGGTGTTGAAGACGAGAGTGGCGAATAACACAAGCCAACAAAAAAAAAAAATTGAAAACTTTTTTTACTTTATTAGCTGATCTTTATAGATTTTTTTGTGCTGAATCCAAATTTGGCTTTGGTTTTTTCGTATCACCCATAGTTTTTGAGCAATCTGCTATTTATTATATAGTATAAAACCTATGGAAAATTAATGAAACGCTATATAACATCATAATCATGGCTTGTGTTTACAGTGGGCTACTTACAACAGTGATATAATGTGTTAATACAGGTTTTACTTGTCAGTTGGAATTGGTTTATACTTTCTTTCTCTTTTTTCTTTGAAGCTTCTTGTGTAGCTTTTTCTGCGATGGGTTGCTTGTTGAACTTCTCGGTGAAGTGACCAGCAGTAGTCCCCCATCATGTTGGTGTTCCAGCGGCCCTGGTAACGTTTTTCCATTACTTTAATGTCCTGGTGAAAACGCTCACCTTGCTCTTCGCTAACGTCTGCCAAATTCTCTGGGAAGTAATCTAGGTGGCTGTTTAAAAAGTGAACTTTCAGGCTCATAAAACATCCTAAATTTTTAAAGTTGTTCAACATCTTAGATACAATGGAATACATATTCTGGATGTTTTTCATTTCCCAAGAACTCTTTAACAACTTGCTTGAAAGATATTAAAGATATTAAGGTCATTGTGGATTAAAAGTTAACGTCAAACATCATTTTTCTAATATCAGGTCCGACAAAGACGCCTTCTTTTAGTTTAGCCTCTGAAAGGTGTGGAAACTGTTGGCAGAGATACTTAAAACATGGTCCATCTTTAGGCAAAGCCTTGACAAACTGTTTCATGAGGCCTAACTTTATATGTAAAGATGGTAGGAGTACGTCTTTTGGATCTACAAGGGTTTTGCGCACAATGTTCTTCTCACCAGGTTTTAAAGACTCCCTCACAGGCCAGTTCTTTCTGCACCAATGTTGACTCCTTGCTCTGCTATCCCATTCACACAAGAAACAAGGAAATTTGGTAAAACCACCTTGCTGACCAAGAAGCATACATATTACTTTCAAATCGCCACATATCTTCCAACTATGAGCAGAATAGCCTCTTTTATTTAACACTATATCCAGGTTTTCATAGCTTTCTTTCATATGAACAGAATGACCAACAGGTACACGTTACCATTGTGTAATAAAACAGCCTTTAAACTAGTTTTCGATGAATCGATAAACAGCCTCCAGTCTTCCTTTTTGTATTCGATACCAAATTCATTCATCAGACCGGGAATGTCTGAGCAGTACACTAAATCACCTTCCTGTTCAAAATACTTGGAAAATTGCTGCTCTCTCTTCCTATACACATTAACGCTGGTTCCAACCGCCAACAAGTTCTTTTCCTTTAGTCTAGAGCCAAGCAATTCAGCTTTTTCTTTCGCTAAGCCCAGATCCCTAACCAAGTCGCTAAGCTCCGCCTGAGTAAACAAACTAGGGCCGGCATTCTCTATATTACATTGGTACTCTTCAACATGTGGTTCATCTAACTCAGATTGTACATCAGACAAAACTTTCGTTGGAATAGAATTAAATTTATCTGGTGGTTCAGGGACCGGCAAATCTATTCCGTGCTCTACTGGTCGGATAGCAGACGGAAGGTTGGGGTAGCATATTACCTTCTTGTTTTTTGAGTTATGTCCGGTAATATAAACACTGCAAAAGTAACAATCATCGTAATGATTTGTTGGCTCCCTCCATATCATAGGAACAGCAAATCTAAATGCTTTTTTCTCCTTTTTTTTTACCATTTTCTCAGGTCTTCAACACATACATAGCATACCTTATGCGGCGCCCAAGATTTATTTTGATCACCAAGTTTATATCCAAAGTATGATAGGTAAACCTTTTTCACAAAGTCTGTAATATTTTTTTGGTGTTTCTTAATCACAAACTCACCACAAATATAACAAAAACTATCAGCAGAGTTTTTACAACCGCTTTTAGACATTGTACTGAGCACAAGCACAGGAAACGTGAAAGTGAGGTTATGTTGACAGTTAATAAAACATCAGCTATTTACAGTGAAAAACAAAGATTCATTTTTTTCTGAGAAAATGTGTTTCAGCAGTGCTACCAACGTATTATAAAAGCTGTTAAATTCTGTAATAATCGGGTAATTTAATAAATGTGAAAAAATGGTGGGTGATACAGCTTTTTGAGTATCATATTTGGATTTAGCACCCTAAAAAACATAAGAATTAGGTATTTTAAATGAAAAAGTTTTTTCAGTGTAGGCCTGTGTAATCCAACGCCGAACCAGAGCTGAATTCTTCGAATGACGCCGTCGTATGCTCTATTGGGTCCATTTCAATTTCGTTGCATAGAGTTCTGAAATAAAATGGGTTCAAGGTATTAAGTATGTCAATTAACAATGTTGCTTACCTCAGTAGTTTCACTGAGTTTGTTAAAAACTCCAAATTCTGAAAATATTGCCATTCTTCGAATTCGAAGAATGCACTCCCGGATGGCATTTCTCTCTTCTTCAGCTCCTTACTGAATCTTTCCCGCAACGACTTCCACTTGTTTTTACATTCACTGTCTGAAATGTATGATGTTATTAAACATAACCGCATACATATTTAGTATTAAAAAAAAATCCTTTTCATTTACTCACCACTTTTTCCAGTCGCTTGGGCAATTTCAACCCACACCTTGGCTTTTTCTTTTTTATTAAAATACAAGCCGTCTGTCTTGTCGTACAGACACTTGTTATCCTGCACCATTGTAATTAAAGTATTGACAAATTCGTACTCCGACATGTTTATATTATTATTTATCTTGATTTAATTTGATCTGCTCTATTTCAATTTCAATTCAACGTCACCTGTCAAAATTCCGCGCGGAATGTCTTCTTTCATTAAGACCTTCCGTCTGTTCGCATAAGTTAACGAACATTTAACGAAAACGTGCATATTCCCATTATGGGCATGTCATAGGCTTTGCATGTGATAAGACATTTCCGTAAGCTAGCAAATGCTCGTTTATGTCTATTATGGTTGACCCTTTAGAATCTAACAGGCGAATATCTTAATGCCTATGTCTTGGAGCATAGCGCACGTGATGGAATGTCGTTTCGTTTAGGTGCAGGTGGATCGTCGCAGACGCTTCGTCGGCAGCATGTCTCCGGGGCATGTTCTGGTCTATTGTGTGGGAGTGGAATGGTTGGATGCAAGGTGTCTTGTAGCCGTTGCTGAACTCGCTGATGTGTCGTTAACTTGTAGTTTTCAAAGACAACCAAAAACAAAATGTGAATAAATATAATGTAACTTAAAAAAGACGTTCCGATCGGAGGAAAAAAAACTTTATTGTTCACACAAAGTACACCGTTCACGTTCAGATTTATAACTAACTCAAGTGGAGTTCATCCACTCTCTTATATCTACGGCTATCCGTAGCATTATCAGCTTACCCGGTCACTGTGGGACCGCGTGAGCTGTTTACTCAAGCTTTTTTGGTAGTTTAAGGTGTCCGGTAAGTGATATGCACTTCTCCGGGGAATGAAGGAAAATGAAGGAAAGTTAAAAAGATAAAGGAAGAGCAAGGTTGCGCGAATGACACAGGTGAATGTAACCGTGCATTACTTAGAAAAAATTTATTGGCGGGTTGAGGAATGTGTCGAGTATGTAACCTGTACATAGTTAAAGACTTTTTACTAATTTTTGATAAAAAAAAAATCTTTTCTGTAGGCAGTTTGCCTACTCCTTTATTTTCTCGATCGAACTGCTATGAACTACGGCACGGAAACGACTCAAAGCTTTCGTTCCGCGTTTTGCTTTTTATGGTACGAATATGGTTCATACTCGTAGAGTATTGATGGGGACTGAATATATTCTAATACAAGTGGATGCGGATTTGGTTTATATTTGGTTAAGTGGTTTGCAATGGGATGGGGATTGATTGTGCTGACGTTGTGTTAATATTAATGATTGTGGATGGAAATATGGGAATTATGCTGAATGGATTGCACTTTTGAGGCATTTCTCTTTGTGTTTATACTTAACTATACATTGATGTTGCGATAAGCTCGTACAGTTTGTGCACACTCACACACTGGAGGTGGAATGGCAGAAGCGTGATCAAACAATAATGTACGCAAACATACTCGTACAGGCGTACAGGCAAATTGTTCCGTGTTTCGTGAACGAATTATGTATGCAAGATCGGATATTGATCTCTCTTATCATGCTAATAGATAGTTCCGATAGTTCCATATTCTGTTGCTAGTTCCCTATCTGCATGTGCGTGTTGTAGTTCCGAGGTTGGAACTATTTTGCGCAACTCTATTTGATTCGTGCCCTTTTTATACAATATAAATTGTTGACAATGCGTTTCTTAAAACAGAATTCACAGAATTACAATTATTGATTATTGCTAGTTTACAATATTCTGGTAGTGACAAAACACAACATTCAACGTTGATGATTGATTGCGGACTGCACTGTTCTCTATTCCATATTCGTACTCACGCTTACACTCACAAAGCAAGCATAACCAGGTGATCGCGTGAGTTAAGAATTAAAACTCGGAAAGGTTTAAAAAAAAAAACCACTTAATTCACTGTTGGTCGAAATATCATACAATTGATTATCTTTTTTGTTACAGTTTATTTATACTTTGCAATGTGAATTTTTTGCCGGATGGACAGCAGACTGTGATTAGGCGTTTTAGGTTTCACCTGTGCAATTACAGGAATACGTTTACAATATTATTTCTGTAGAATTTTGCTATCGGCACATGTGGGTGGTCTGCACGAATGTGATCGTCTGGTAATCCAAATAGGCTGTGGATTGTTGTTATCTGGTGTCGTGTGGATATTAGGCTGTAACTCGTGCATATTGCCCAACTCTTGAGAACCGCTGATAAGATTGGTTCGCCCAGGCTTAGATTACGTCTGGAAATTGTGGTCAGGCGCAATATGACGCATATCAAGTTTCCTACATTCTAAATGCAATGTTGACAGCAAATTCCTAAGAATAATATTCCGAGTTAAGGCGATCTCAGACCATTAGAGCATATAATGTTCTGAGTTAAGGCGATCTCATCCCATTAATATTGATAACATTTAATACAAAACAAACTCTTTTCTATACGTTATACAGCTGCGAACAAAAAAATAGCAGTGCCAAAGAAAATTTATAAAAAATGCAATCAATTCACTAGGAGTCGCAGTATCTAGACTTTTTTGTTTTTATTTTTATTTAGGAGGGTGAACAAGTTAATTAAAATAAAAAATTTAATTAAAAACTCAAGTACACACAAAATATCAAAATAAATCAAAATTTAACGTTTAACAAAATAATAGCAGTGCTTCTGACTGAATATGTTTTTTCTTTGATGTACTGAAAAATCTTAGTTTTTTTTTTTTTTAAATATATTGTTGCTTATGTCAATATTTCGTCGGTATTATTACATCTTCTTGTCATGGAGTCTACAAGCTTTTGATATCGTTCTTGTGGAATGTTAAACCAACTATGCTTGACAACATCCCATAATTCGGTAATATTCGACGGTTTGGCATGGTACACAGCGCGCTTAATATCTCCCCAAAGATGTTCGATAGGATTCATGTCAGGAGATTGAGCCGGTCACTCCATGACATGAATCCCTTTTTGCTCAAACCAATCTTTCGCCTTGCGACTTCTGTGCTTCGGGTCATTGTCTTGCTGCTGAGCGGCATATCTTCTTCTTCAGGGCAGCATGATATTTTCTAAGATGTTGACATAAACATGCTGATCCATTATACCTTCAACTTTATAAATCGTACCATACGTATATAATCGTACCATACCATGGTAAAAAAAACACCCCCACACCATGATAAATGATTTGCCGTGTTTAATAGTTTTCGAAGTATATTGTGGGAGCAGTTCAGTGTTTGGAGGACGTCGCACATACTGCCGAGTACCTGCCACACCAAATAGCACTATTTTGGACTCATCTGTCCATAAAATATTCCGCCACTTTGAGACCGGCCAGTCGACATATTTTTTGGCGAATTCAAGTCGTTTTGCAATGTGCTTTTTGCTGAGTTGTGGTTCTTTTCTAGGACTTCGGGCATTTAAATTTTCTTCCACAAGACGTCTGCGTACTGTCATGCTAGAGACATGCAAATCCAGCTCAGTTCTGATCTCTACAGCGGACTTTGTTGGACATTTTTTGCTGAGGCGCACTATCCTTCGATCCTCTAAGACACTTGTTTTTTTTTTTTCGACACCTTGTTTCTGGCTTTTCTTGAAATTTCATGGCATTCGATATTAATTTTGCTGAGCACGATAAAATTTCCTGGATTTCTTTGTACGTTTTGCCGATAGCACGGAAAGAACGCACTTGCTTCCTTATCTCTTTTGTGCAATGTTTGCTCCGACCCACTAAGATGCAGAAGAAGAAAAAGCACTTTAAACTACGTTTAATATTTTAATAACTTCATTTGAGCTTACTTTTTGTTCTTAATCAAAGTATAATAATAAATACTTTAAAATATAGGAAACACTGCTATTTTTTTGTTCAACAAGAAAACGTCAAAGTAAATTTACAAGCACCGTTATCTTTTGTTTTGAAAGGGGCAAACCCCGATCACACGGTTATCTCTTCTTACAATAAAAACACTTTTTTCTTTTAATAATAGAAAAGATTGCTTTATTAGTATTAGCGAGGAATATAAATAAAAATTATTTTTGTTTGAAAAAAAAACATAAGAAACATAAACTAAATTATTAGTACAACTATTTGCATATTCAGACTTCTTATTTTTGTATTCAGACTTGTCAATTATATTACCAAATAAACTTTTTTTTTCAAAACATCAAAAACAAATAACGAAAACTTAATCATACGAGTAAGTCACATATTTTCTCAGTCTTTGTTATGAAATTTTAAAAAGCAGTTTTTGTTTTGTGTTAGACATAAGGCAACATTACATTTTTGACATTTTGTTCGCGAAAACAATGTCCTATCGTTGCAGCTCTTACATCTTTCTTTATTTTTGATAGGAATCGGCCAATGGCAAATTCCATCGTATTGGATATCTGAAATTGGCCTCTGCGTGGTTTGCTTTCGTCTTTTGTTTGAAACGGAAACGGGTGAGGAAGTGGCACTGGCATTATTCGAATTTGGCATACCCCTTTTCTTTTTATCAACAACATGTCCAACATATAACATTCCATTCGCAATTTGTGTTGTGAATTCGACGAATTTGATCTTGATTAGAAATTTGTTTTGATGGCAATGTCTTTTGTCTAAAAGCCGCGCATTAATTTTAATTTATTTATTTAAGGCATAAGCTAACACATAAGATGTATAATCTTTTAAATTGTGAAGCAAACAAGTGTAATTAAAAAAAGAAAAAACAAAACAAAACTAAACTAAGCAGATGAATGATTTATAATAAGTAAGAAAAAAGAAAAGAAAACAAGTACCTAGACCAGCCAGCTCTAGATGACCCTAAAAAAATACATATATACATATATCCTAAAGCGATGTGCTTAAGTGTTGCCTAAATTGCCTTTTGAAGATGGCGATGCTATGAGATCTTCTCATGTCAACTGGAAGCGAATTCCATAGTTTTACGGCGTAAATGAAAAACAGTTTTTCTGTCACCCTGTAATTAAAATTGGGTAGTATCAATGTTCCACTTCTCTCAGATGTAGCAAACCGAAGACTCTGATAAAGATATGGTGGTGCTTTGCTCTGCATGAGATTGAAAAGGAAAGTTAATATCCTAAAATTAAGGAGGCTTTGAAAGTCCATGCCAAGCAGGGTTTTAACGAATGACGAGATGGGATCCCACCGCCGTAATCTGTATATGAAACGCACTGTGCTGTTAAGCACAACGGTTAGCTTGCGTGAGCTGTAACTATCGAGATCGCAGAAGACCGGGAGTGCGTAGGTTAAAATAGGGATCAGTAGCGTCTTGAGAAGCATTGATTTAATGCTAATTGGGAGACAATTTCCAGCGTAGCATAGTATCGTGATCCCCCCACGTAAGCTGTTGATTAAAGATGACTCCAAGGTTTTTAACAGTCTTTACATAGTCGATGTTGCTTCCGCTGGCTTGGATTGGTGGAAAGTTACTTAAGTCTGGGATAGTACGACCTATGGCAATAGCTTGGCTCTTGGTGGAGTTGAGCATAAGTTTGTTTTTATGTGACCATCGTGTAACGGCATGGAGATCCTCATTTAACCGCGCAGTAGCGTCTACCTTTAGGTGGAGTGGGTAGCTGATGTATAATTGGACGTCGTCTGCGTACATATGTACCTTACAGTGTTTGAGAATTGTAGGAATGTCGTTATTAAACAGCGAGAACAGTAAGGGCCCATGTATAGATCCTTGAGTGACTCCCGTTTTGGTTTTGAGAAAGGTGGATAAGTAACCGTTAGCATATACAGCTTGGCTGCGATCTCGAAGGTAATTCCTAATGAGTTTTAACGCTGAGGAATCCAAATTAAAATAATATTTTAGTTTTTTGAGAAGAATTTCATGTGGGACAGTATCGAATGCTTTAGAGAAGTCTAATAATACTAACGATATCACATAGTCCTTATCAATTTCATAGCGAAAGTCTTCAACAATCTTTAGTAGCGCGGAAGTGCAGCTGTGTTTTGGCCTGAAACCCGACTGAAACGGTGAGAGGAGCTTATGTTGATTTAAGAACGAGTTTAATTGCGTGCTCAAAAGCTTTTCGAAAACCTTGGATATGAATGGCAGTATAGCGACCGGGCGGTATTCCTTTTCATTATTATTTCCATGTTTAGGAACGGGTATGATTTTAGAGGCCTTCCAGGAATTAGGGTAGACGGAGGTGGTAAGGATGCTGTTTTACGAAAAT
The DNA here is from genome assembly GCA_958301585.1 of Merodon equestris. Taxonomy (NCBI): domain Eukaryota; kingdom Metazoa; phylum Arthropoda; class Insecta; order Diptera; family Syrphidae; genus Merodon; species Merodon equestris. The sequence goes on from OY284413.1 coordinate 47,812,054, forward strand.
TAATAGTTTTTAATTTTAATGAAATAAAACCAAATGAATTAAATTATTTTACAAATTATAATGTATTACAGAGATGATCTGCTAATATTGTATATGTATAAATGAGCGTAGATACGATCTACAGATACTTATGTTCCAAGCGAGGAGAACAGGAAAAAAAGAAGAAGGCCTAAAATGCCATTCGCGCTAGTTTTATAGTTACAATAGTTTCGTTAAGTAACATGAAGTTATAATCAATTCAGTTTAAGTGTATAGTTACATTAGTAATATAGTTCTGTTCATTTAGATTTAGATTTATAGAATTTGTTAAGTAAATTTTACTGAACATCCTCCCCCTCTTGAGGTGACGCAGGTGCCTCAACAATTGGTAGTCTTCTTAGCCTTGTGGTTGCACGTTGAATTACGCCTGTCGATGTTCTTACAGACACTGTGCGTACGATGTCGTCCTTACCCGGCTGTGTCTGCACTATCCTTCCAAGTCTCCAGTGGAGCGGTGGAGTATTGTCGTCGGCAATAAGTACGATATCGCCAACTTGTAGGTTGCTGTGAGTTGTTTTCCATTTTGTTCTCTGCTGCAAACTTTGGAGATACTCCCTTGACCAACGTCTCCAAAACGTCTGAAAGTACCACTGAAGAAGTTGATATCTTGTGAGTGAGTTTATGGAGCATGACTCAGTGAGTTGTGGCATAGACATGCAGGTGAGAGGGCAGCCTATAAGAAAATGACCAGGAGTTAATGCTTGTAAATCAGAAGGATTATTAGAAAGTGGCGTAATAGGTCGCGAATTTAATACGGATTCTATTTGAATGATGATCGTATTTAATTCTTGAAATGTTAAAGATGTTCCTTGTAATAGGCGTTTCATGTGGAATTTTGCGGACTTTACCGCGCCTCCCCACCAAAGTGCGGAGATCTAGGAGGAATTGTTTTCCAGGAAATATTATTAGCGGTGCAGGAACGAAGTAGCTCATTTTGTGTATCCGGACTATGTAACATTTTGTATACAGATGAGAGCTCATTTCGGGCTCCAATGAAATTAGTTGCGTTGTCGCTGTATATAGTGGATGGATAGCCACGACGTCCAATAAACCTTTTCAGAGCTGCAAGAAAGGCAACAGTTGATAAGTTTTCAACAACTTCCAGGTGCACTGCACGTGTACTGAAACAAATAAAGATGGCTACATATCCTTTTACAGGGGTTGTTCCTCGCCGTCGGAAATGTATGCTAAATGGTCCACATAGATCAACTCCAACTGTCATGAACGGGCGACATTGCTGAACCCTGTACTTCGGCAAATCTCCCATTATAGGAGTTTCAGCAACTGGGTGAGCGCGAAAACATGTTATACACTGACGACAAATCCTTTTGCAGATAACCTTTCCATGTATTGGCCAGAACCTTTCACGAACGATGCTGAGTAATGTTTGTGGGCCAATATGCAGGTATTTTTTGTGGTAATAACGTACCATAGCCTCAGTAAATACATGATTTTTCGGTAGTAATACTGGAAACTTTGAGTCGTAATCCAGATCCGCATTGCTTATTCTCCCACCTACACGGATGATGTTGTCATTATCAATGAATGGACGAAGAGATGTTATATGTGATCTTCCAGGAAGTGATTTTTTGTTACGTAATAGGTCGAGTTCTGATGAGAAGTGTTCTTGCTGAATACTCCAAACTATGCCCTTCAGAGATTTGTGTAATTCTTCTGGCGCAAGTTCTCCCTTTTTCGACTCCAAATGAAGGATTTTTGCCTTACAATTGTGAGTAAAGCGAAACATGAATGCAACAACCCTTAAAGTTTTAAAATAATCATTATGAAATTTTATATGGTTTATCAAGGCTTCATGTCTACTTGCTAGGAGAATTACGTGTTGCGTTTTTCTTTCCAAAAGAGATTCATCAACTGATGTTCTCTTAATTTTATTAAGTGATGGCCACTTACTTTCCTCAAGTTTGAGAAAATGTGGACCAAAAAACCATAAAGGTGAATTTAATAATTCAAGTGGAAAAGCTCCTCGAGATAAAATATCTGCAGGATTCAATTTAGAGCCAACGTGACACCATTGATCCAACCGTGACAGATTTTGAATGGCTGCAACTCGATTTGCAACAAACGTGTCAAAGTTTGATGATTCTTCCGACAGCCAGCTTAACACAATAGAGGAGTCCGTCCAGTAAAATATTTGAGCAAAGGTTGTTTTAACAACATGCAACATTTTTTCCACCAGCTGAACCATGAGTACAGCTGCACACAACTCTAAGCGCGGGATTGAGACCTTTTTTACTGGTGCTACTCTTGATTTGGAACATAGGAGGTTGACTGCAATGCTTCCGTCGTCTTTAACACATCGAACGTATAAGCAGGTCCCATATGCGTACTCCGAGCTATCTGCGAATGCATGTAGTTGCATGTTCTCGGTGCTATAAACAACTCTTCGGTTAAATTTGAACCTTTCAATTTTAATTAGCTCTTCTCTAAACCGCAACCAACGACTATGATATTCCATTGGCAAACTCTCGTCCCAATCAAATCCCTGTCTCCACAGTTGTTGCATAAACACCTTTGCTAAGACTATTATAGGGTTAATTAGTCCTAGAGGATCAAAGAGTCTTGCAATTTCAGACAGTATTGTTCTTTTAGTAATAGATCTGGTTTTACCTTCAGGACAGTCATAAAGTAGGGTGTCTGAAGAAGGATCCCAAAATGTTCCCAGAGTTTTTATAGCGTTGGAATTCGAAATTCTGAACAACGTTTCCTTATCAGCTTCCTTGATGCCTTCCAGAATTCGATTGTCATTAGAACACCACTTTCGCAAGATAAATCCTCCTCTACTCAACAATTCGATTAACTCGTGCTTCAATTTCAAAGCTTCTTCTAAGGTACTTGCGCCGGTTAATAAATCATCAACATAAAAATCTGAGTTGATAACTTTAGCAGCACTAGGACAATCATGACCTTCATCGATGGATAGTTGTTGAAGACACCTCGTGGCTAAGTACGAAGCGGAAGCGGTACCATACGTTACGGTGGTGAGTTGATATGTTTTCAATTCATCAAATTCGTTCTCTCTCCAAATAATTAGATGGAAACAACGATCAGCTGAATGCATGGCAACCTGGCGGTACATTTTTGATATGTCAGCTGTGAAAACGTAAACAAAGAATCGGAATCGAACTAAAATTGAGAAGAGGTCATCCTGTACAACTGGTCCGGTGAGGAGAGTATCATTAAGCGATAACCCGGTTGTTGTTTTTGCTGATCCATCAAACACGACTCTCAGTTTTGTGGTGGAGCTGGATGGCTTCAGCACACAATGGTGGGGAAGGAAGAAATGGGGTTTAGAGAAATCGATATTTGGTGCAACTTCCATGTGTTTTAAATTAAGAAATTCATTTATTACAGCGACATAATCTTGGCGGAGGTCATTGTTTTTACGAAAACGTCTTTCGAGGTACTTAAAGCGGTTGAAAGCTTGAACAAATGATTCACCCAACCTTAATGAATCTGGCTTGAAGGGCAATCGAACCTGATATCTACCATCGCCTAGCCTGCAGACATGTGACTTAAAGTGATCTTCACAAGCTATTTCAGATTTCTTTAATTTAAATTCCTTATCGACCAGGCTACTTCCATTCTCAATCTCCCAAAATTGTTTAAGCACCTCATGTAAGGTTGTTTCTTCTTCAAAACTGGTTGTTAAATATGTAACGTTTCTGTATAACGTTTCAAGCTGGTTATGTTGATATGGTCCTGACACAACCCATCCAAGCGTAGTTTTTTGAAGGATTGGTAGATTAGGTCCAAGTTTGACTTGACCAATGGATATCAAGTCATAAAATAATTCAGCGCCTAATACTAGATCAATTTTCTGCGAGATATGGAACTGGGGATCAGACAATATTATATTTTTTGGAATATTCCATGTGGAGATATCAATGTTGCGTTCAGGAACATTGTTTGTTAATTTTTTAAGAACAATGACTTCAATTGTCCTTTTAAATTCAGATATTCGTGAAGCAAATTTAATTGAGCTCTTATGTTGCGAAGAGGAGAGGCTCTGCGATATTCCGCTTATAATTTGTTTTGAGTTAAACATTTTTAGACCGAGAAGGCGAATGAATCGTTCGGTGATAAGGTTTAGTTGCGATCCTGAATCTAAGAGAACTCGACATGGGATTGGCTGGCTTAGACTATTATATACATTAATTAATGCAGTAGCTAAAAGTGTATTTGAACTTAAAGACGCTCCATTACTAAAACATGATGAAGTAAGTATGTTTTTTGCATCATTGTTAGAATTATATGGAGTATAATTCGAAGCACTTGCATTCAAACGAGAAGTTGTCGATGCGACAAGTGTAGAATTAGATGGCAGGCTTTCAGCACTGTTATAGTGTAACAAGGTGTGATGTCTTTGACCACAAAAATGGCATCCACCAGCACTGCACTTGGACGATGAATGCTGATTTGTTTTCAGACAATTTTCACACAATTTGAGATCCTTTACTTTCTGATGACGATCAGGAATTGACAAGTTAATTAATTGAAAGCATTTATATACGAAATGACCAGCCTTCAGACAGAATGAGCATTTGGGTTTCGATTCAGCAGTTGTAATTAAAGATTTTTGCATCCCCATTGCCATTGTCAGAGAGAGATGCGACTGAAGCGAATTTCCTATTTAGCTTTTCGATATTGATGTCTTCTAAAGTCTCAGCCTTGATTTGTTTACCCATACCTAGAGTCTTAATAATTTTCCACGTTTGCTTAACATTTAAGCCGATTATGAATTTAGATGCAAAAAACTTGGTTTTCGACCTATTTTTCGTAACTAGGTTCCTGAGGCGCTTAAAATCATATAGTAACTCAGGGAGTTTAAACTTCTTCCATCTTTTGTAGGCCCTGTCAGTTTTTCAATATGTTGAGTTAACCATTGGTATTTGGTGTTATAGATGGTGAGATTTTTGGTTGGGACATGATTTTCAAACAAGTTATTAATGGTAGATGTAAAGAACTTAACTTGCTCATCAACAGAAGACATGTGATACAGGTTATGCCAATTAGAATTGAGAGAGTCATTGATAAGGCTAGCCATATTGATAGATTTAAAGTATCTGTAACTGATTGTAGTCGGCACGAAAGATCTACTAAAACTGAGGTCATAGAAGAGGACAATGAGATCGTGTTTTGAAAAGCCGGGAACATCAAGCTGGCTATAGAAGTTGATGAGATCAGTTCTATTGACAATAAATAGGTCGATGAGCGTGGAGTTTGTAGGGCTAAAGTGGGTAGGAGTCGAGTCATTGACAGCAAATAAGTTGACGGAGCTTAGGAAATTTGTGAAACGATTTACTTGTGAATCGTTACGGTTTAGCAGATTAATGTTAAAATCACCGGAAAGAATAATATGTTCATATCAAGCCCCGAAGCGTTCGATGATGTTAGAAACAATGGTGGTGTCCCTTTGGCTTGGGGGCTTGTAGATGACTCCAACTAGACATTTTTCGAAACCACAGATAATTTCAAGCAAGAGGTACGCGATACCATCGTTTGAATTCGAATTTCCGATTAATCTGCTGGCTATTTTTTCCTTAACAAAAATTTGCAACACCACCCCGTCGACTCCCGACACGATCGTCCCTATAGATTTTATACCCTGACAACGCAATGACCGCATTTTGAAAGCAGGGTGTAAGCCAAGTTTCGGAGATACATATCGACGTTTCCTCCATCGAATATCAGTTTAAGTTCGTTAGTGTGTTTCTTTAGACTTTGAGCATTCATGTGACAAATCGAAAGACCCGAGTACCTATTACGGAAGATATCTAGCATCAGACGAGTCTTGTGTACATTATTGTTGGTAGGGATTACACCGCAAGATCTGTTGAAATCGCTTGAGTTACGTTAGGACGTGTGCTCATTATTCTGAGTGCAGGCGGTAGAAATGATACTCACAGCAAGGCCGACTTCGACCGTCGAGGTATTAAGCAACGCAATAGCACAGAAAATAGAATGAAAACTAATAATGTGTTTTAAGTCTCTAAAACTGGGAAACGATAAGAAGCTGGCTAGCCTTAAGGCACTGAAACATCGAACATTGGAATGAGAAACATTAAAAATAAATAACAGAAACATTAAAAGTAAATAATAATAAATAGTAAAAATAAATACATACATATATGTATAAAAAAATAATAAATACAAAAAAAAAAAAAAAAACAGTTTGAGAAGCGTCAGGATCAAATTGGAACTTGAGAGCCACTGGGTTTCGGCGGCTGGTTTGTTCTGTCATTTTGTTGTATAGCGCGTATAACTTCGCTAAGTCTCTCTGTTGTGTCAATTTTCATGTTACTCGAGGTCGGTGTGATTTTAATGTAAACAAGTCCTCCCGATTAACACAGGCAACATCGAGTAAATGGAAAAATATTCTAAAATAGAAACGTTTTGTCCCAATTTTGGACCTATACAAGGCTACCATCATGTCGCTTAAGTCTACTCCTCCCATATATGTACTTATCATACACCGAAATTAACCTTGGTCTTGGAACGTCAATAAACTTTTTTTTCCTTTAGTGACCAACGACGTACGAGTTCAACAGGAAGCGCACCATAAAGCGGCGATGCTACACATACAGTGAACCAAAAAAAAACTGGGACACCTATTATCCTTAAGTTTAACTTGAATATCTCAGCCATTTTTTAATATATTGAAACGAAATAAATATCATATTAAAGCACATTTTAATTCAATTCTAGTAACATAAGAAAATTTCATTTTTTTCCTTTAATATCAACAACAATAAAATAAAAATAAAAATATCACAAATTCATCGGTCAAAAAAAAACTGGGACAGTAACAAAAAATGACAACAATTATAAATTTCAATACTTTGTATGTTGCCCTTTTGCTTTCAAAACTTCTTGCAATCTTTTATTCATCGATCCGACAAGATTTTTTGTTATAGTAGCTGGAATTTTTTGCCATTCTTCATGTAACGCTGTCTTTAACTCCTCTCTAGAACGAATCGTTCTTTTTCGCACTTCTTTTTCTAAAACAGCCCAAAGGTGCTCTATGGGATTTAGATCCGGACTTTGGGGAGGATGCGGCAACACCTTTTTTGTATTCCAAATACACCATTCTTTTGTTATACCAGCTGTGTGTTTGGGGTCGTTATCATGCAGTAATATTACCCCTGGTGGTAGTCCCAATTTTTGTTTTGTTTCGGGGATATAACGCTTCAGGATGTTAATGTACCCAAATTTTGTTAAATTCCCTTCAATTATATGAAGGGAACCAACACCGTTCGCTGCCATTGCACCCCAAACCATTATGCTTCCACCACCATGCTTAACTGTCGAAGTAACATTTTTTGGATCCAATGCAGTCCCGTCCCTCCTCCACACAAAACGTCGACCATCGCTACCAAAAATGTTGAATTTCGATTCATCGCAAAAAATCACTTCATTCCAAAACTCATCCGTTTTTTGCACGTACTCTTTGGCATACTCCAATCGCTTCTTAATATTTGTTTCCGATAAAGAAGGCTTTTTGCGAGGTGTGCGGGCTTTGAAACCTTCTCTATGTAGAAAATTGCGCACCGTTTGCGGATGAACTTCAGCAATATTATCTCTTTTCAATGTTTTAGCAATTTCGACTGCTGATTCCTTCGGGTTTACATTTATAATTCTTAATACCCGACGTTTAGTTTGGTCCGTGGACATTTTTGAAGGCCTTCCACTACCCGAAACACGATGAAGAAAACCGTTCTCTTTAAACGATTTCACTATATTAAAAACAGTTGACTTGGGTTTGTTAACTATTAAAGCAATTTCACGAATACTGTGTTTTTTTTCAAAATAATCAATTATCAAAGCTTTCATATCACGAGACGTCTGTTTATTTTCCATTTTTTTTTCACAAATAAGCTTAATGACAACAATATGCAACTGTAAACAATTTGACAGAAGAGCAGAAATTGTATTTGATCTAAGATAAGGGAACCGAGCAACGGTCCTTTAACAGTGGCCTTGTAAAGCACTTGTCCCAGTTTTTTTTTGGCCGATGATCTTATGATATTATTAGTTTTATTTAATTCTTTTCAAAAATAAAGAAACAAAAACAAATTCGCTTATGTTACTAAAATTGCATTAAAACATGCATTAAAACGAAATTTATTTCATTTCAATATATTAGAAAATGGCTGAGATATTTCAAAGGGTCTAGATGTCCCAGTTTTTTTTTGGTTCACTGTACCTGCTTATTGTCGTACCATTTAAGAGCGAAGATATTGTTGTTCTCTTCCAATCTGAAATCATATGACCCTCTACCCATCTTTTTAAGCTCATCTTCCGTCAAAAATTCACAAAAATACCATTTTTTTTCAATTCACAAAGCAAATGATAGGACGTGAACCAATTGTCTGTGAATACTTTAAATTTTTCGTGTTTTGGCAAACTTTGACAAAGTCTAATCACCACATCTCCACTAATTCCTAATTTAGTTTTTACAAGTTCGGTTGACTTTCCTGTATAAATCTCAAAATCATACAAAAAGCCGCTCGATCCAGCTCTGGCAAACATTTTTATTCCCCATTTGTGTGGTTTATTGCGTATATATTGTTTTATGCTATTTCTCCACTTGGTCGGATACAACACTTCATCAATAGAATTCATTTCTTCAGGTTCGACTTTTAGGAAGTTTGCTCTGATTTTATCCAGAAAAGGACGGATCTTAAAAAGTTTGTCGTATTGCTCATCTGTGCGGTCTTTCATTTTGGAATTATCATTTAAGTGCAAGTTTTTCTTTAACATATCAAACCTATTTCGTGGCATTATGTCAGCTATTGGGGCAAATCTTGTACAATTTGCTCAATACATTGGATATTGGGGCAAATGTACAATGCTTGCCATTAAATTCATGCCAAGGAACTTGCATATTTCACTATAATTAGTATTGAGTGGATTGTCAATATCATTTTGAATGGAGTAAAGATTACTTTGGTAAACAATATCCTCGATAATAGAGTCTTCAACAAAAAGCTTAAAATATTGAAAAGGAGTTAACTCTGGATCAGGAGGAGAAGTTAAACTAAAATTGCATTGGCTTGAAACTTCATCAATCTCTACTTTTCGCCATTTCAGTTCCTTATTGTTATCTTTACTGCAAGTGGCTTTCGATGAATCGGGTTCTGGATTAGCCATCATGTCAACTATTTCAATAGCACTCCCATCTTCATAAGAGTAATTGTTACTCTGCGTGAACAATTTATAAAAAAAAATATAGGACCTACCAATTTCTTCAAGAAACTGAATATCCTCCACTCGAATGTTCTCACATTGATTTTCTATATAATCAACTAGCATTTCAGTTTTGTTCTCCATTTCCTCTTCTTCTTCCGAGCAATCACCTTCTAAAATTTTACAGATTTCTATCTCTAAGTTTCGCAAATTTTGTTTGCTTGACATGTTTATGTCTGTTCAATGGGAATAAGTATAGTACTTTTAAATCGTAATTTATTTCGATAAATAGAGTAAGTTTTACCAATCTCCTTCCTCAGTTTCCTGTCTCCTTGAACGTGCTCGATCGACCTTAAATCTTCTTTTTTTTTTTTTTTTTTTGGAATGGAATTCGCACGAGACAATAAACGTCAAAGTCACGTCATCTCTTTCTTGATATTTTTTTGACAGCTTCAGACAGCCGCCCAAGGAGACAGAATGTCCAACGAAGAAGTTACATGGGTCATCTTCGTTTTTTTTTGTTTTACAATGTTTTATACATGGCATTGCATACTAAACTAAACAAACCAGTAATGTTTACATACCTTTTCTCTTTTTAACTTTGAGAGAAGACTGATTTCATATGTAGATGCCAATGGCTCAAAAGATATTCTAGTCAAAAATAATAATCATTATTTAAATGAAAAAAAAAAAAAAAAAACTTTGAATGGATAACAACGTTTTTTATTACATTATTATTGTGGAACATTATTTACTCTGAATGCATGACATCACCCCAATGTAGCCAATTGGCAAACACTGGTTATTCGCGTGTTGTTACTGCGTGTCATTAAATATTGTTTTATATTTTACAAAATTGAACTTTAAACAATATTATTTCCACAAAAATATTTTTTTTGTATTAACACTAATATTTACCTGTTCAAATCCACGATCAAACTTCACGCTCCGACAACACAACAGTAGAACTTCCACGAACAAAATGTCAAAATACATCGTTACCAGATTCGTTATTTCTAATAAAATGGAAGAAAATGTTGCAGCCAGATTAATATACATGAATGCTTTTAATTTTATTTCTTTTGTAATTGTTATTTGTCAAAATGTATGCGGTAGCCAAGTGGCTACCCTGGGTGGAAAGGGCTAAATTCATTTACGCGATAGGCTATCGACTCTATAGGTTTGACTGATGACAGAGTGAGACAAAATCAACATTTACAATTGTGTAGAATTTCTATTTTTTATTTAATTGATGTCGTTGTAATTGTTTTGTTGAGGCTGAAGCGCATCTTGCTGTGTTATTCTTATCCTTTTATACATTTATACCTGCATATGTAAGGGATGAGCACACCCTAAATGTGCAATTTGCCTGTTGTTATTTGTTTATACGGGTATTTATGATGTTTTTTGTGGACTGTATATTCATTTCCTGATGAACAGTGTAGATAATGACTTTGCCGAACCGTATAGGTAATTTCTGAGCGAATGCAATGCCCATATTATGCAGAGCATCTCCTTCTCATTCGCGGCGTAGTTTTCTTCCGTTCTGTGAAAGAGCTGCTCCTATCGCGTAGTAAGATGCGTCGGTCGTAAGTTCGAACGGGATTAGGATAGATTAGAATTGTATATTCGGAGGCCAGTGAATTCTTCAACTTTTAGAAAGCTTCCTGGGCTTCAACATTGAGGTGTATTAGCTTTTTACTGGAAAGGTTTTTGGATATACGTCTCCGTCCTTCCCCCTTAACACGTTCCCGTCGGCATGTACCATTAGTGGTACATTGATGTCTCTCCCATTGGACGGCTTGTACCACAAATGTCCCATCGGGCGGCATGTATAACGTGACCATTTATTTTTTGACTCAAAACGGGACATTGGTTTATTTAGGTCAAATCATAGGTAGTCAATGAAAAAAACAACACTTTTTTAAAGTTATTTATTCAGAAAAAGTTAGTTGGCTTAAAAGTTACGAATCACAAAATATAGGTACCCAAAATGTTTAGTTATATTTATATTTATCAGAAGAACAAATTTGTTTTAATATAGCTGGTGATCATTTCAAGTAAGAATGAAACTCTTGGCACGTTTTTTTTATATTCACCTTAATTATCAACATCGCCTTTAGAACTGAAATTTGTAACTGGGTTTTCTCAGATGTCCACAATTTGTTCATAATAGAAAAAACTCTTTCTACTGGAGCATTTGTAGCAGGCAAACATAAAATATATTCAATTACAATAGAAAAGTTTTCATGCTGAAGATTGTTGGCGCGAAAGTGTTTGAATACTTCCACCCAACGGGTTTCCGTGGAAACATTTAAATTATTCCATTCCGTTATTCTTTGCGATGTAATGTAATTATAAATTAATGAAAATTCGTCAAAAACTTCAGTATCTTTATTACAGTCAATATATTGCTTTTCAATTAATACATCCAGAGAATTTTGAATGTTTTCCCATGTGGGGACCTTCTTTAAATCTGCCCAATAAAATATCTCCATTTCCTTATCCTATCATCAGAATCGTATAAATATAAAAAAATGAATATATCTTCACAATAACGCTTTCGTAATCTACGGGTAGTCCATCTGCAGCAGATTTTATTGCATTGTGAATTACATGGGCTCCACATCCAATACCTATTAATTCTTTTTCAGAGATGATTGTAATTTCGTTCATACATTGTTAGTTCCTCGCCTAACTGCACCTCCGAAATTAACGTTGGCATTGTCCCCACAAAATGCTACGACTTTTGCTGTCAAATTATTATCTGTCAACACTTGGTTTAAATAATTGACAATAATGTCAGAAGTTTCACCAGATTGGTCTTGGAAATCTAAAATTTTTACTTGCACACCTACGTAAGGTTGAAAAAAACGCACTACAATGGGGTATATTTTCTTGTTACCGTGGTTTGACGCATCGTTCAGTATTGTAATACAATTGCACTTATCAAGGTCATCTTTTAATTCTTTCATTGCTGTAGGCGTCAAAACATTTACTACAATAGCTTCTGATTTCGTACGTGCGCATGTAAATTTGGGATCAAAACATGATTGAATCAATTTCGATGCACAATCATTAGAACGAAAACTGTGGTTTTCTTGTATCGTGTAATAAGCCCAGACGCCTTCTGCTGCGGCGATATCCAAGTCCTTCAAAGTTGGCGCTGTACGACACTTTTCACATCTGACATCTGATGGAGTATTTATTTTATTTGCTTGATTTATTTGCTTGATAAACGGATATTTTTCTTGTAAGCTAACATTGAACGAACACTTGCGTTTCGGCATTTTAACTTGTGATTCCAAAACAAAAGAAATTTAAATTATTTACTACACGAGCATCAAACAAAAACAAAACAAATAGCGAGAAGTGGGCAAATGAACAGTTTGTCAAACAATAGTCAATAAGTCAACAAAACACGAGCGGTATGACGTCTTGGCCACTCTCGGCTATCGTTGCGTCGACGACGCGGTCTCGCTCTCGCCTACCGCTAGCTCCCGTCCGGTCAGCGGCGGCAGTCCCGTTCAAAACGGGACGTCTGGTCACGTTAGGCATGTACCATTCGTGGTACAAAGAAAGAAATCAATTCAACGTATGTTTTTGCTGATAAAAAAAAGTTTGCAAATGAACTAAATTAAAACTATTTAAGCGGTTTAAACATAAACATACATATATGTATATTATTCGTTAGTGTTGTTCATTACATTAAAAAAATTATTTATTTTCATGAGTGTTCTTAAAACATGGTAAGCACAAAGGTGGTTGATTTTCACAAACGCCACAAAATGTTGTTACTCTTTTAGCCTTTTTTGCAGCTATAGACGCACCCATTTCCTCAGATAATTTTTTATAACATTCCCTACAACGTTTGCGGGTGTTTTTTGCTGGGCCTACAAATTTTTCCATAAAATGTTTCTTGTCCTTGGTTATTTGTGTTCCCGGAATTTCTTCATCTGCTAATAATTTCTTAATAATTGATTCCCTGAATTTTAACATACTCATTTTTCGAGTACCCCACTGCTTGTGTATGTAATATGCATTTACAACTGCCATACCGCAAATTAGTTGAATAACAATTTTTTTGTACCATTTAATAGTTTTTCTTAGACTACTATAATACGACGACATTTGATCTGATAAATCGACTCCTTTCTTCGCATCATTATAATCAAAAACAAGATCAGGTTTGTATTTTGCAGATCTTCCTTCAACAAAGTACTCACAGAATCAGTAATCAGTAATCACAGAATTACAATTATTGATTATTGCTAGTTTACAATATTCTGGTAGTGACAAAACACAACATTCAACGTTGATGATTGATTGCGGACTGCACTGTTCTCTATTCCATATTCGTACTCACGCTTACACTCACAAAGCAAGCATAACCAGGTGATCGCGTGAGTTAAGAATTAAAACTCGGAAAGGTTTAAAAAAAAAAAACGACTTAATTCACTGTTGGTCGAAATATCATACAATTGATTATCTTTTTTGTTACAGTCTTATTTATACTTTGCAATGTGAATTTTTTGCCGGATGGACAGCAGGCGGTGATTAGGCGTTTTTGGAATACGTTTACAATATTATTTCTGTAGAATTTTGCTATCGGCACATGTGGGTGGTCTGCACGAATGTGATCGTCTGGTGATCCAAATAGGCTGTGGTTTGTTGTTATTTGGTGTCGTGTGGATATTAGGCTGTAACTCGTGCATATTGCCCAACTCTTGAGAACCGCTGATAAGATTGGTTCCCAAGCGCCCGGGCTTAGATTACGTCTGGAAATTGTGGTCGGGCGCAATATGACGCATATCAAGTTTCCTATATTCTAAATGCAATGTTGACAGCAAATTCCTAAGAATAATATTCTGAGTTAAGGCGATCTCAGACCATTAGAGCATATAATGTTCTGAGTTAAGGCGATCTCATCCCATTAATATTGATAACATTTAATACAAAACAAACTCTTTTCTATACGTTATACAGCTGCGAACAAAAAAATAGCAGTGCCAAAGAAAATTTATAAAAAATGCAATCAATTCACTAGGAGTCGCAGTATCTAGACTTTTTTGTTTTTATTTAGGAGAGTGAACAAGTTAATTAAAATAAAAATTGAATTAAAAACTCAAGTACACACAAAATATCAAAATAAATCAAAATTTAACGTTTAACAAAATAATAGCAGTGCTTCTGACTGAATATGTTTTTTCTTTGATGTACTGAAAAATCTTAGTTTTTTTTTTTTAAATATATTGTTGCTTATGTCAATATTTCGTCGGTATTATTACATCTTCTTGTCATGGAGTCTACAAAGCTTTTGATATCGTTCCTGTGGAATGTTAAACCAACTATTCTTGACAACATCCCATAATTCGGTAATATTCGACGGTTTGGCATGGTACACAGCGCGCTTAATATCTCCCCAAAGATGTTCGATAGGATTCATGTCAGGAGATTGAGCCGGTCACTCCATGACATGAATCCCTTTTTGCTCAAACCAATCTTTCGCCTTGCGACTTGTGTGCTTCGGGTCATTGTCTTACTGGTGAGCGGCATATCTTCTTCACAGTAGGGCAGCATGATATTTTCTAAGATGTTGACATAAATATGCTGATCCATTATACCTTCAACTTTATAAATCGGCCCCATACCATGGTAAAAAAAACACCCCCACACCATGATAGATGATTTGCCGTGTTTAATAGTTTTCGAAGTATATTGTGGAAGCAGTTCAGTGTTTGGAGGACGTCGCACATACTGCCGAGTACCTGCCACACCAAATAGCACTATTTTGGACTCATCTGTCCATAAAATATTCCGCCACTTTGAGACCGGCCAGTCGACATATTTTTTGGCGAATTCAAGTCGCTTTGCAATGTGCTTTTTGCTGAGTTGTGGTTCTTTTCTAGGACTTCGGGCATTTAAATTTTCTTCCACAAGACGTCTGCATACTGTCATGCTAGAGACATGCAAATCCAGCTCAGTTCTGATCTCTACAGCGGACTTTGTTGGACATTTTTTGCTGAGGCGCACTATCCTTCGATCCTCTAAGACACTTGCTTTTTTTTCGACTCCTTGTTTCTGGCTTTTCTTGAAATTTCATGGCGTTCGATATTAATTTTGCTGAGCACGATAAAATTTAATGGATTTCTTTGTACGTTTTGCCGACAGCACGGAAAGAACGCACTTGCTTCCTTATCTCTTTTGTGCAATGTTTGCTCCGACCCACTAAGATGCAGAAGAAGAAAAAGCACTTTAAACTACGTTTAATATTTTAATAACTTCATTTGAGCTTACTTTTTGTTCTTAATCAAAGTATAATAATAAATACTTTAAAATATAGGAAACACTGCTATTTTTTTGTTCAACAAGAAAACGTCAAAGTAAATTTACAAGCACCGTTATCTTTTGTTTTGAAAGGGGAAAACCCCGATCACACGGTTATCTCTTCTTACAATAAAAACACTTTTTTCTTTTAATAATAGAAAAGATTGCTTTATTAGTATTAGCGAGGAATATAAATAAAAATTATTTTTGTTTGAAAAAAAAACATAAGAAACATAAACTAAATTATTAGTACAACTATTTGCATATTCAGACTTCTTATTTTTGTATTCAGACTTCTTATTTTTGTATTCAGACTTCTTATTTTTGTATTCAGACTTGTCAATTATATTACCAAATAAACTTTTTTTTTCAAAACATCAAAAACAAATAACGAAAACTTGATCATACGAGTAAGTCACATATTTTCTCAGTCTTTGTTATGAAATTTTAAAAAGCAGTTTTTGTTTTGTGTTAGACATAAGGCAACATTACATTTTTGACATTTTGTTCGCGAAAACGATGTCCTATCGTTGCAGCTCTTACATCTTTATTTATTTTTGATAGGAATCGGCCAATGGCAAATTCCATCGTATTGGATATCTGAAATTGCCCCCTGCGTGGTTTGCTTTCGTCTTTTGTTTGGAACGGAAACGGGTGAGGAAGTGGCACTGGCATTATTCGAATTTGGCATACCCCTTTTCTTTTTATCAACAACATGTCCAACATATAACATTCCATTCGCAATTTGTGTTTTGAATTCGACGAATTTGATCTTGATTGTAAATTTGTCTTGATGGTAAAGTCTTTTGTATAAAAGCCACGCATTAACACAGGCAACATCGAGTAAATGGAAAAATATTCTAAAATAGAAACGTTTTGTCCCAATTTTGGACCTATACAAGGCTACCATCATGTCGATTAAGTCTACTCCTCCAATATACTTATCGAAATTAACCTTGGTCTTGGAACGTCAATAAACTTTTTTTCCTTTAGTGACCACCGAGGTACGAGTTCAACAGGAAGCGCACCATAACGCGACGATGTTACACATACCTGTTTATTGTCGTACCATTTAAGAGCGAAGATATTGTTGTTCTCTTCCAATCTGAAATCATATGACCCTCTACCCGTCTTTTTAAGCTCATCTTCCGTCAAAAATTCATACCTTGGTATACGATTTTGACGAACAGTTCTCGTTGCCAAAATAACATTTTTTTTTCAATTCACAAAGCAAATGATAGGACGTGAACCAATTGTCTGTGAATACTTTAAAATTTTCGTGTTTTGGCAGACTTTGACAAAGTCTAATCACCACTAATTCCTAATTTAGTTTTTACAAGTTCGGTTGACTTTCCTGTATAAATCTCAAAATCATACAAAAAGCCGCTCGATCCAGCTCTGGCAAACATTTTTATTCCCCATTTGTGTGGTTTATTGCGTATATATTGTTTTATGCTATTTCTGCACTTGGTCGGAATCAACACTTCATCAATAGAATTCATTTCTTCAGGTTCGACTTTTAGGAAGTTTGCTCTGATTTTATCCAGAAAAGGACGGATCTTAAAAAGTTTGTCGTATTGCTCATCTGTGCGGTCTTTCATTTTGGAATAATCATTTTCTTTAACATATCAAACCTTTTTCGTGGCATTATGTCAGCTATTGGGGCAAATCTTGTACAACTTGCTCAATACATTGGATATTGGGGCGAATGTACAATGCTTGCCATTAAATTCATGCCAAGGAACTTGCATATTTCACTATAATTAGTATTGAGTGGTTTGTCAATATCATTTTAAATGGAGTAAAGATTACTTTGGTAAACAATATCTTCGATAATATAGTCTTCAACAAAAAGCTTAAAATATTCAAAAGGAGTTAACTCTGGATCAGGAGGAGGAGAAAAACTAAAATTGCATTGGCTTGAAACTTCATCAATCTCTACTTTTCGCCATTTCAGTTCCTTATTGCTATCCTTACTGTAAGTAGCTTTCGATGAATCGGGTTCTGGATTGGCCATCATGTCAACTATTTCAATAGCACCCCCATCTTCATAAGAGTAATTGTTACTCTGCGTGAACAATTTATAAAAAAAAATATAGGACCTACAAATTTCTTCAAGAAACTGAGTATCCTCCACTCGAATGTTCTCAGATTGATTTTCTATATAATCAACTAGCATTTCAGTTTCGTCCTCCATTTCCTCTTCTTCTTCCGAGCAATCACCTTCTAAAATTTTACAGATTTCTATCTCTAAGTTTCGCAAATTTTGTTTGCTTGACATGTTTATGTCTGTTCAATGGGAATAAGTATAGTACTTTAAATCGTAATTTATTTCGATAAATAGAGTAAGTTTTACCAATCTCCTTCCTCAGTTTCCTGTCTCCTTGAACGTGCTCGATCGACCTTAAATCTTCTTTTTTTTTTTTTTTTGGAATGGAATTCGCACGAAACAATAAACGTCAAAGTCACGACATCTCTTTCTTGATATTTTTTTGACAGCTTCAGACAGCCGCCCAAGGAGACAGAATGTCCAACGAAGAAGTTACATGGGTCATCTTCGTTTTTTTTTGTTTTACAATGTTTTATACATGGCATTGCATACTAAACTAAACAAACCAGTAATGTTTACATACCTTTTCTCTTTTTAACTTTGAGAGAAGACTGATTTCATATGTAGATGCCAATGGCTCAAAAGATATTCTAGTCAAAAATAATAATCATTATTTAAATGAAAAAAAAAAAAAAAAACTTTTAATGGATAACAACGTTTTTTATTACATTATTATTGTGGAACATTATTTACTCTGAATGCATGACATCACCCCAATGTAGCCAATTGGCAAACACTGGTTATTCGCGTGTTGTTACTGCGTGTCATTAAATATTGTTTTATATTTTACAAAACTGAACTTTAAACAATATTATTTCCACAAAAATATTTTTTTTGTATTAAAACTAATATTTACCTGTTCAAATCCACGATCAAACTTCACGTTCCGATAACACAACAGTAGAACTTGACTTCCACGAACAAAATGTCAAAATACATCGTTACCAGATTCGTTATTTCTAATAAAATGGAAGAAAATGTTGCAGCCAGATTAATATACATGAATGCTTTTAATTTTATTTCTTTTGTAATTGTTATTTGTCAAAATGTATGCGGTAGCCAAGTGGCTACCCTGGGTGGAAAGGGTTAAATTCATTTTCGCGATAGGCTATCGACTCTATAGTTTGACTGATGATAGAGTGAGACAAAATCAACATTTACAATTGTGTAGAATTTCTATTTTTTATTTATTTTTTATTTAATTGATGTCGTTGTAATTGTTTTGTTGAGGCTGAAGCGCAACTTGCTGTGTTAACTTACATACATATATGGGATTGTACGCAGTAAGGCGATTTCCAGTTGTTAATTTATACAACATTTTCTAAAACGATTCTATTCTTATCCTTTTATACATTTATACCTGCATATGTAAGGGATGAGCACACCCTAAATGTGCAATTTGCCTGTTGTTATTTGTTTATACGGGTATTTATGATGTTTTTTGTGGACTGTATATTCATTTCCTGATGAACAGTGTAGATAATGACTTTGCCGAACCGTATAGGTAATTTCTGAGCGAATGCAATGCCCATATTATGGAGAGCATCTCCTTATTCGCGGCGTAATTTTCTTCCGTTTTGTTTAAAGTTCTTGTTGCGAAAGAACTGCTCCTATCGCGTAGTAAGATAGATAAGAATTGTATATTCGGAGGCCAGTGAATTCTTCAACTTTTAGAAAGCTTCCTGGGCTTCAACATTGAGGTGTATTAGCTTTTTACTGGAAAGATTTTTGGATATACGTCTCCGTCCTCCCCCTTTAACACGTTCCCGCCGGCATGTACCATTAGTGGCACATTGATGTCTGTCCCATTGGACGGCTTGTACCATTGGTGGTACATACACAAATGTCCCATCGGGCGGCATGTATAACGTGACCATTTATTTTTTGACTCAAAACGGAACATTGGTTTATTTAGGTCAAATCATAGGTAGTCAATGAAAAAAACAACACTTTTTTAAAGTTATTTATTCAGAAAAAGTTAGTTGGCTTAAAAGTTACGAATCACAAAATATAGGTACCCAAAATGTTTAGTTATATTTATATTTATCAGAAGAACAAATTTGTTTTAATATAGCTGGTGATGATTTCAAGTAAGAATGAAACTCTTGGCACGTTTTTTTTTATATTTACCTTAATTATCAACATCGCCTTTAGAACTGAAATTTGTAACTGGGTTTTCTCAGATGTCCACAATTTGTTCATAATAAAAAATACTCTTTCTGCTGGAGCATTTGTAGCAGGCAAACATAAAATATATTCAATTACAATAGAAAAGTTTTCATGCTGAAGATTGTTGGCGTGAAAGTGTTTGAATACTTCCACCCAACGGGTTTCCGTGGAAACATTTAAATTATTCCATTCCGTTATTCTTTGCGATGTAATGTAATTATAAATTAATGAAAATTCGTCAAAAACTTCAGTATCTTTATTACAGTCAATATCTTGCTTTTCAATTAATACATCCAGAGAATTTTGAATGTTTTCCCATGTGGGGACCTTCTTTAAATCTGCCCAATAAAATATCTCCATTTCTTTGGTAAGAAAGTAAGTCCACTGCTCCAGATATTCACGGCTTGTTTTATAAAATTCTGTAGCCGTCCTTTTCACAAATTCTTCATCGATATCAGTACCACTATCTTTTAATTTCAACATTAATTGACGGACCATAAATGGAAGAAACTGATTGGTCTGTTTCTGAGTTAAATTGTCTTTTAATTGATTGATTTCTTTTGCAGCTTCAATTGCCGATACAGTCTGACCTTCAAGTTTTTAAACAGCTTGATAAAAACTTGCTGACTGAGCGTGTAAAAAATAAAACCACAATTCGGATGTGGGATCTTCAAAAAAAATTTTTAGTAACAGGGGACATTTTTCAATACTCAAAAAGTAGCTTTTTAACGGCTGATACATATTTAAAACCCTCTCCAAAGCAGGCATAAGAGCAAGCCATCTGGTTTTGCTATAGCCGAGCATTTGTTGATATTCCGTTTCAGTTTCGGCACAAAACTCCTTTAGAGCTTCAACTCGAATCGTATAAATATAAAAAAATGAATATATCTTCACAATAACGCTTTCGTAATCTACGGGTAGTCCATCTGCAGCAGATTTTATTGCATTGTGAATTACATGGGCTCCACATCCAATACCTATTAATTCTTTTTCAGAGATGATTGTAATTTCGTTCATACATTGTTAGTTCCTCGCCTAACTGCACCTCCGAAATTAACGTTGGCATTGTCCCCACAAAATGCTACGACTTTTGCTGTCAAATTATTATCTGTCAACACTTGGTTTAAATAATTGACAATAATGTCAGAAGTTTCACCAGATTGGTCTTGGAAATCTAAAATTTTTACTTGCACACCTACGTAAGGTTGAAAAAAACGCACTACAATGGGGTATATTTTCTTGTTACCGTGGTTTGACGCATCGTTCAGTATTGTAATACAATTGCACTTATCAAGGTCATCTTTTAATTCTTTCATTGCTGTAGGCGTCAAAACATTTACTACAATAGCTTCTGATTTCGTACGTGCGCATGTAAATTTGGGATCAAAACATGATTGAATCAATTTCGATGCACAATCATTAGAACGAAAACTGTGGTTTTCTTGTATCGTGTAATAAGCCCAGACGCCTTCTGCTGCGGCGATATCCAAGTCCTTCAAAGTTGGCGCTGTACGACACTTTTCACATCTGACATCTGATGGAGTATTTATTTTATTTGCTTGATAAACGGATATTTTTCTTGTAAGCTAACATTGAACGAACACTTGCGTTTCGGCATTTTAACTTGTGATTCCAAAACAAAAGAAATTTAAATTATTTACTACACGAGCATCAAACAAAAACAAAACAAATAGCGAGAAGTGGGCAAATGAACAGTTTGTCAAACAATAGTCAATAAGTCAACAAAACACGAGCGGTATGACGTCTTGGCCACTCTCGGCTATCGTTGCGTCGACGACGCGGTCTCGCTCTCGCCTACCGCTAGCTCCCGTCCGGTCAGCGGCGGCAGTCCCGTTCAAAACGGGACGTCTGGTCACGTTAGGCATGTACCATTCGTGGTACAAAGAAAGAAATCAATTCAACGTATGTTTTTGCTGATAAAAAAAAGTTTGCAAATGAACTAAATTAAAACTATTTAAGCGGTTTAAACATAAACATACATATATGTATATTATTCGTTAGTGTTGTTCATTACATTAAAAAAATTATTTATTTTCATGAGTGTTCTTAAAACATGGTAAGCACAAAGGTGGTTGATTTTCACAAACGCCACAAAATGTTGTTACTCTTTTAGCCTTTTTTGCACCCATTTCCTCAGATAATTTTTTATAACATTCCCTACAACGTTTGCGGGTGTTTTTTGCTGGGCCTACAATTTTTTCCATAAAATGTTTCTTGTCCTTGGTTATTTGTGTTCCCGGAATTTCTTCATCTGCTAATAATTTCTTAATAATTGATTCCCTGAATTTTAACATACTCATTTTTCGAGTACCCCACTGCTTGTGTATGTAATATGCATTTACAACTGCCATACCGCAAATTAGTTGAATAACAATTTTTTTGTACCATTTAATAGTTTTTCTTAGACTACTATAATACGACGATACTTGATCTGATAAATCGACTCCTTTCTTCGCATCATTATAATCAAAAACAAGATCAGGTTTGTATTTTGCAGATCTTCCTTCAACAAAGTCGCAATTATGGTTTGGGCAACTTGTTATCATAGAAACTTTCTTTTCTTTTATCAGTCCATTGGACGAATTTTATAGCTCTCTCTCTCAATGAGTCATTTGCGATTGCAGTCATAACACTGCCGCCCGATGAAACAAACTAAGAGTTACGCTGTGTCCAGCGTAGACACGGGTACGACTTTTGCGTGCGATGCCTTGGCCGCATGCAACGCATTTGTTTGCGGTGAATGCGGAAGTGTCCAATTAGAATACGATAATGCGTTCCGTGTGCGATGGCTTCTGTATTGGCACGTAAGGTTTTGCTAATGGAAAATTGTTCAGTAAAAATTAAAATATTGAGAAGTTTAAAAAAGAAACAGAAGAAAACTCATGATATATATAAAAAACGCTTAATATATGGCGAGTTTCATCACCTGTACCCGGAATTGCGATTGGATGAAAATGCATTTCGCCAGTATCTATACTAGAATGTCGACAAAAACGTTCGATTATATATTAAAAAATATATTTGAAATGTGTTATCGTAATACAACAAATTTTCAGAGATTCTCTGTTGAAGAAAGACTTTTCTTAACACTAAGGTAATACATTAAAAGAAACTATATTTATTTTAAATAAGATTTATTGCATTATGAGTATTTTCTAATATAAATTGGGTTCCAGAAGCCACATTTTCATGAGTTCCTTGAATTTCAAATGGTTTATGCACATCTTCTGGTACAGATGAATGTGGATTTGAATGGTGATAAATGTTATAGATAGGAGAAGCTGGTGAATAGATGTCAGAATAAGCAGATGACATTGTATTTGAAGTGAAATGAGTAGTTTGTTGACTTCGAATGTTTTCCATTTCTTGTAGTAAAACATTTTGCATGTTGGTCCTTACTCGAAGTTGTGGAATCGGATCCAATTTCCTCATGAAAGGAAGTAATGACCTAAGAAAAAGTGAATTTTCATCTTCTAATTCTTCAAGTAAAGCGAGCTTTTTGGCTTCAATATCTAGAAGCTTTTGCTCAAGCTGGTTTCCTTCTTCATGTACCCTTCTTCTCTTCTTCATTCGACGAGGTGATGAATTCTTGAAAGAAGTGCATGTTTCAGTGAAACTAATTTCAGGATCATTTGTTTCATTAATCGGCACTTCATTATCCGCTTCAGATGTAGGAGTCGAATTATCTACTGCTATCGACAAGTTTTCACCAGTATCTCTTGGGGTCATCGTATCCTTCAGGAAAAGTAGGCTAGTAAAATACTGTCACTTGCCAGAATATACCGCTGCATGATCCTGCGAATCACCAGATCTACTTTTCGGATTTTTTTTCAACTCTACCAAATTGATGACGCAAATTTCGCCACTTTTTCTCAGCATCATCTTCTGCAAAAGAAATGCATACATAACTAAATTTTGTTAACGGGAGTATCATTTAGACAACTAGCTTTTTCGTTCAGAATATCAAAATCGTCGGTTGCCTATATAGTTAAAGAAATTTGCAAGGCTATTTGGGAAACCCTCCAGAAAATACATATGCCTATACCAACTACTAAACATTTTGAAAAGGTTTCAAATATGTTTTTTTGGGAAATGGAATTTTCCCAATTGCTTGGGAAGTATTGACGGAAAACATATTAGAATCAAGCGTCCAGCAAATTCGGGCAGTATGTATTATAACTATAAGGGCTTCTTTTCAATAGTACTATTAGCGGTGGTTGATGCAGAATATCGTTATTTAATGATCGATGTTGGCGCATTCGGGAAAGATAGTGACGCAGGAGTTTTTGCAAACTCAGCTATTTATGAAAACATTGAGAATGGTAATTTAGCTTTGCCAAGAGTCAAAACACTACCCAACTCTGAGCGCCAGGCACCATTTGTGTTTGTAGGAGATGAAGCATTTCCCTTGAGAACTTATCTAATGAGGCCTTACCTTGCAAGACGACTTCAAAACAATGAGACTGCTTCGAATTTTAATTACCGTTTGTCAAGAGCCAGAATGACAGTTGAGTGTGCATTCGGCATTTGTTCTGCTAAGTTTAGAATTTTGTTAAAAGCAATTGAAACTAATGTTGAAAATGCAGTTCATATTGTGAAATCTATTTGCATCCTACACAACATTATTATTGATATGGAAAAAGAAGACATTTCTCCTAATATTCTTGAAGAAAATTTACGATTTAGAAATTTCATGGGAAACCACAATTTATAGATTTCCAGGACAAATAATCGCGCGCCACGAGAAGCAGAAATAACGCGAAACATTTTTTGTGAATATTTTTCAATAAATAAAATATAAAAATTAAAACATGGCTTACTTGAAATTCCAACATTTTTGGCTACTGCATCCCATTTTAACTATTTTATTATGAAGTAATATTTAACATGAAGTTTTCGCGGTGGAAGTCTGGTTAGAACTAACTTTGTTTTATTTATGCAAATTACCTATCGTCTAAGCCTTAGACTCTAAGGTTACCTAAATTGTCTCACGGGAATTGGAAATGCAACGTTTATTATTACTTTATCTCAGGGGAATTGGAATTGCAATGCATTTTGTGTCGACGCTGCTTTTTGTGTTTGTAAAGTATCAGATACACGCGGAATGAATGTATATATGAAGATATGGAATGAATGCAAGAATACAAACACAGCCACTTCGGCAAAACAATTTTTATTTTCCTTTCAGCAAAACAATAACAAGAACAAATGAATGAATTTAAAGACCACGATCGACTCCGCTGACGCCAAAACCAAGAATGACTGGATGGGAAAGGAACAGTAGAAGATGTCCGTTTCCATGTAATCGTACAACCGTACGGTGTGACGAGACCCAAACAACCCTCTTGCTATGCCTGCGTGAGCGAACCCGTTGTACAGCGGTGACTGACGGCTGCATGGCTCTCAAATGGCGTTGTCCATAGAATCTCAAACAGTGTTGTTTTTTTTTGTTTGGCGCGTGTAGTCTGCCGTAACAATATATTTGTTATTGCTTCCGTGATCGATAGTGGTCCCACTATATCAAGGGCTATCCTTTCAAATGTAGTAGTGACGACCATAGGGATTTTTAATACGCTTCATAGTGCGTTTGATTCCTTGGTGACCTCCTAATGGCTTCTCGTGAAATTCTTACATTACACACACCTGTAAAATGAAGGTCATAACTTCCTTTCTGGAATTTGATACCTGATTCTGGAGTATTTGGATGCACTAATTACGGATGTGTACTTAGTATTTCTCCATCACCTCCTGATTTTTCAAAAAAGCTACAGATAGAAACTTGAGAAAGAAGACAAGTTTTTACATTAAAAAATATATATTTCAAAAAGTACATTGATATAATCCAAGAGCTTTAATGGATTTAAATTTACACATTTTAGCATAGTGATTTTTTCCATTACAATTATAAGAAACACCACTGATAGCTGGACATTTATTTTGATGCTTTTGTCCAATAATTTATATAATGTGTGTTACCTGATGATGATGGTCTAACCTCTCTCTTTCGATTGCCGCTTTCCATCTAATTGTTGAGCCGAATAATAAAAAACACAATTTTGATTTAGTTGGTCAACGGAGACCGTATTTATTCCTTTACCATATGACTACAAACGGAAAACTGGTCTGGTCTTATGACTACTGACTTCACTTTTATACCTTAATATTAACTTGGGGTCATCCGCCGGTGTTGTTGAATCAGCTGGATTGATTTTATGGTAGTCCGCTTATGTCGCTATCGATGACCCAATTCTTGGTGGTTTAGGCGGAATGGCCGTATGTTGTAGCGTTGCATTTTCTTCTGGGGGATTGTCTGCCTGTTGGTGAGTCGCAGTAATATATGTTACTCGCGTAAGCTTTTCCCAGTACATACGCTTTAAACTGTTCCGTGCAGGGACGGGTTAAGAATATCCCTGCAGCGATACCTCTCGCTTG
The DNA here is from genome assembly GCA_958301585.1 of Merodon equestris. Classification (NCBI taxonomy): domain Eukaryota; kingdom Metazoa; phylum Arthropoda; class Insecta; order Diptera; family Syrphidae; genus Merodon; species Merodon equestris. Next base: position 47,838,359 of record OY284413.1, read on the forward strand.
TCGTAAAAGGCGACTAAAACAAAGGTAAACAAAAATCACATCTAGGCAATTTTGAAAACACCAAGGTGAGCCTAGGGACACATATACCACCATTAAACTGCCCCACAAGTATACATGCAAATCAGTGGGCTGACACGACTGGAGATCACCGGTGTTGTAAGAGTAAGATCAAACAAAAAAATCTGGAGCATGCCCGTGTCCAAAAAAAAAAAAAAAACGGCAGGCCGAAAAACAATTGATGCAAACAAATGCAAAAACACCAGCATTTGATTGGCCTCAGCGATGAAGTAATCCCAAACCGGGAAGCCTGCCGCTACTTTCTGAGGTCAAACCGGCGGACCCCACAAGCGGACCAGTAGGAATGCAGTTAAGTGGGAAGGTTATGGTCCTACACTTCTGACCATAACAACGCCGAAAAAAGGAAAAGAAGAAGAAGATACGCTTTAAACTTTTCTTCCCCAACTTCAGCGTTAAATCTTCAGTTCCAAGTAGTTTTTCTCGTAGGCTATCGTCCTGCATTCCAATTATGAACATGTCTCTCACCATCGAGTTTTCCTCTTTATATTGACAAGATAATACAACTTGTTTAAGTTCAGTAAGAAACTGATACAGACCAATATCCAGATACAATATTCATCAAATTTTGATACCACACTTTTGTGGTATCAAATTCTTCCTCTGCAGAGTCTTTAAACTTAAATGTGTTCAAGATCTTTAAGCCCTCTCCGATTGAGTGTAATAGCAAAGCTATATTTCTTCCTTCATCTGCTCCCTCTAGACCCACTGCCGTGATAAAGAGTTGGAAAAGCTGTTTCCAAAATCTCCAATTTTGGGTTTGATTAGAATTTATAAAACTTAAACTTGACGGTGGTTTTAATGAATCCATATTGCGCTTACTGAATCGACTGTACTTTGTATATATTTTTGAATAGGCATTTGACCTGACAGCATGTCTGCTTTGAAATCTGTGATAACGGAATCATTTAATTTAGAAAAAAATCTTTTTATACAATACTTTTCCAAAAACTGTAGCTTAGAAGCAATAGTTTTTGCATCTGCCGAGGTTATTCGATAAAAAAATTCTTCCATTCCTTAAAGACAATTTCTAACCAATTCCTACCGATCAATGGTCCAAAATAAACTTCAGTATCTAATACAACTACTTCTAATTCAAATTTCATATTTTTATACATTATATTAACCAACATTTTACCAATTGTCTTAACCTTTTTTCCGGAAATCAGTTTGATTACTTTGTTTTCTTTTAAAATTCTACATTTTGACAAATATTTATAATAATCATTTTTATGCACTTCTGTTAACCACGAACCTGTATTGACTTCGAACTCTATATTTATGTTTTCAATGTTTATGCTGATTCTTAGCGGTTTTATTTTAGTGGACTGAATATTATTTATATAGTTACAAAGTTCCTCGTCTTCATATACTTCTTCTTTTTCTAAGCTTCTAATATTCCCCTGTTGCATTCTCCTCTTGCAAAACTTTTTTATATGTCCCGGCTTCCCACAATAAAAACAAATAAATCTACGAATAGTATTTTGGCCTTATCCCTTATCACCGCTTCCTCTTCCCTGTTGTTCTACGCAATCTGCTTTCCCCGCCAACCTGATCCACGCTTTCTCATAGAAGTACCTCTTTGAGCTCACCCCGGTTTCTCATTGCATTTATTTTTACTTCTTTTTCTCTTATCATCTCCACGTTTGTGGTTGTAATAGCGACGGCATTAGCTAGCTTCTTCAAACCTATTCAAATTGATTTCACTTAGCAGTTGTAAAAAAACAAAGACAGTAGACAAAGCAACTTTTCACAAATTCCCTTCTTTATTAGGGTTGCTTTCAAGCGGACGTTCAGTAGAAGACTGAACTACTTCACAAACAAAAGTACGAAAAAAAGAGAAAAGAAAGAGAAAGACATGTATAAAACAAAAGTTAATTCCTTGTATGACTTGTATCTTTTTGTATATATGTGTATCTATCCTTTTTTTTCAACATTCCCTTTCAAGCGCAATGGTTCCAATCCGATGCTGCAGTGTAGCGACGAATCTCAACAACACGACTCTGAGCATAAGGCTTCCAACGCTGCATCTGGCCGTAAATCCAATGGAGAGTTATCTTCGAATCAGTCCAGAGGAAAAATTCCGGTATAGAAACTTTTAGGGAATACCTTAAATATGCGCACATCCTGGCAGCTATTAAGGCCGCAGTCAGCTCTAACTTCGGACGCGTTAATTCATCCGATCCGTCAATCTTTAAGGGTGCTACTCGACCATTTGAGCACAGGAACGAAACCACTCCAACCCCAGATGAATCGACCTCTCGAATATATACCACGGCTCCATATGCTTTCGTACTGGCGTCGGCGAATATATGGCACTGAATCCGATTCGATGATGACAGTACCAGAGCAGGTCTGGGGATCGCCATGTCTTTCAACTGCAGAATACTCCTCATGCTTTCATTCCATTCTCGTAGCAAATCCGGCGGCAACACTTCGTCCCACGACAGTTTTCTTCGCCATGCAACTTGGAACAAGATCTTGAACTTAATGACGCTGGGCGAAATAATACCCAATGGGTCGTATACTCGAGCGATGGCTTGAAGTATGTTCCTTTTGGTCCCCCCAGATGCGCCAGATCTCAGGAAATCTTGAATTGACTTCAATGGTACTGCCAATTCATCACTGAATACCAGCCAGGACAAACCCAACATCTTTTGCACGATCGGAAACTCTTCACAATCCACACCGTTTCGAACCCTGGCGCCATTTGAATGCCATTTTCTTAGATTCATTGAAGCCCTTTTCATAATTTGCACAGATTCCTTATAGATTCTCACAGCCTCATCTTCTGTGTCTACGCTCGTTACGAACTGCGCTTCAAAATTGTGCAAGTCTCAAGGAATTGCTCCTCATGCAACTTGATGTGTTCTTGAATGGCTGCTGACAGCAAATATGGGCTACTCTTATTACCAAATGTCACTCTCATCATACGTAATTCTCTAAGATCCGAATCGCCATGGTTTGTGTGGATCGATGAAACCCAGAGGAAACGGTGTGAATCGCGGTCATTTACGTTAAGCAATATTTGCAAAAATGCTTTCTCGATGTCAGCTACGAGTCCTACATGCCCTAGTCGAAAATTCAGCAACATTGTCAATACCTCGGGTAACAGGTTGTGTAAAAAATTCAAACTGCTTTGTTTCTTGAATTGAATGGACTGATGCCACGAACATTTTATTCTTTTACTTTATACAAAAAAAATGCCCGCCTCAGCACAACAAATAACAAATATTGCTAACCGAAAAACGTTTACCTAAGCATTGTAGCAATAAGTGTGTTGGTGTCATCGACGAAGGCAAACAACAGCAAAAATAACAAACTACGAGTAAGCAATAAAATAATCAATACAAAATAAATTTGTATTTTGTTGATGTAATCAACAGGTTGGTTCCAGTGAAGAGCTGACTATTTAAAGATGGGACTTCATCACTACAAGCTGAGGTATCAAACACAATGCGCATCTTCGTTGTCGTACTATCCTCTTTGTATACGGGCCGATGTGGGAGGTAAAATATCCTCTTTGGAGTTGTTTTTCTGTCGGGCTTCACCTGCTCAGCAATGCCATCCTCCATCAACTGATGCATCGCGTCGTTGTACTCCTTTAGCTTCAGGGGGTCCCTAGACAATTGACGTATAAGAGATTTTAGACGACTTACCGCTTGATTTCTGCTCCTTTGCTGTGGAGGTTGAGATGGTGATAATGCACTAGTTTCCTCCGTCATGCCGAATTGATGTTTTTTTTGCCTCCGTTGATTTAAACGTGCCAGAGTCGCCACCGCCAAATCATCATACTCGGCTATCTTTTCGTATTTCTTTTCAAAGTCCTCTCCCTTTATTAATTTTTTGTCTTCTATGCGCTTGTCTGCTGCGTTAACTTGCACCTGGATCGCCGACAAATGCTCGATATAAGAGCCGAGCTCCTCTTCCAAATTTTGAAAATTATCCGCATTTTCCGGTTCTTCGAATCTTCGGCTAACAAATCCACTGCTGCATTTGCCACTCTTGTCAGTTGAGCCCGGAATGCACCACGGGAAGCTATTTCCATTTTAAATTAATTTATTTTGTCCGACGCAATTTTTCCGGGTTTCGGCACAAATGTAAAAAAAAAAAAACAAAGACAAGAGACAAAGCAACTTTTCACAAATTCACTTCTTTATTAGGCTTGCTTTCAAGCGGACGTTCAGTAGAAGACTGAACTACTTCACAAACAAAAGTACGAAAAAAAGAGAAAAGAAAGAGAAAGACATGTACATATAAAACAAAAGTTAATTCCTTGTATGACTTGTATCTTTTTGTATTTATTTATTTATTTATTATTCATCAATGGATACATAATCTGTTGACTATAGCTAATTAGAAATAACATTTTTAAAAAGATTCAGTAGTTACAATTTTTTTAAACATATTTCTATTCATTTGAAGTCGACTTCATTATAAATTAAATTAAATAATGATAAGGAACGAGTTACTGGTTCGTTTAGTCCATAATTTGTCCTGTGACTAGGAATAAAAAAGAGAATATTCCTATTTCTTAGGTTTCTCTCAGGAACATAAAGAGACATAAGCGTAACTAAATCCGGAAAATTAATTCTGCCATTGAGTATATCCTTAATGAAAAGAACACTCAGAGTTTGTCTGCGATTTTTTAAATATTTTAAATCAATCAATGCGCATCTAGAACTATAACTAGGCAGACCTTCGGACCAACTTAAATTTCTTAAATATCGAGTGAATCTTTTCTGAATGTTTTCAATCAGAGGAATTTTGGTAAAAATGAGACCAAATAACGCAACAATATTCCAAAATGGGTATTACTAAGAACAAGTATAGGATCTTTAAAGTATAAACATCCTTAAATGCCACCGAGTTGCGTTTTAAAAAGCCTAGCAAAGAATTGGCCTTAGATATTACATAATCCATATGAGCTGAAAAAGACAATTTGGAATCAAATATAACACCAAGGTCTTTAACTTCAGTGACTGATAAGAGACTTTCATTACGAAGACTGTAGTTAAATGACGTGCGTTGTAATAAGCGAAAAGCACTAAAAACTTTGCACTTTGAAATATTCAGCTTCAGGTGGTTGTATACACACCATTCGAAAAATTTATTTACATCTTTTTGAAAGTTCAAGCAATCATCAATTTTAGAAATAGATGAAAATAATTTCACATCATCTGCAAACATTAAACAATTAGAGAACTGAAAACAGTCCGGAATGTCGTTTACGAAGAGATTAAAAAGGGGAGGTCCCAAATGACTGCCTTGAGGCAGACCCGATTGTACCTCCATGAAAAAAGATTGAAAACTTTCGATTTTAACTATCTGTTTCCGATTTGACAAATATGATTTCAACCATTCAAGAAAACGGAACTTGAATTCCATTCTTTTAAGCTTATTTATTAAAAGCCCATGATGAATTCTATCGAAGGCTTTTATGAAATCTGTGTACAAGACATCAACCTGCAATCCTTTTTCCAAGGCAGAAACACAAAAGTGAGAGAAAAGACATAAATTCGTTGTTGTGGAACGACCACTAATAAATCCATGCTGGATTTATTAAAACTTAAAGTTTCTTTCATCGCGAAATTGAGCCTTTTGAAAATCAGTTGTTCAAATAGCTTTGGAATTGCTGAAAGTTTTGAGACCGGCCTGTAATTCTTAATTAAGTGCTTGAAGCCACTTTTATATATAGGACTTATAGATGAAATTTTCCACTCCTCTAGAAAAATTCCAGTTAGAACTGATTCATTAAAAATAAATCTTAGCGCTTTAAAAAGTGAAACAGCACATTTAGATAATAAAAGAGGTGGAATCAAATCGACACCAGCCTTAATATTTGAATCCAGCCTTGTTAAGCCATCGAGGACTTCTTGATCTGAAAAGGAAAAGAGATCGAAGTCTGTTACGGAAGTAATAGTTGAATATAGGTCTTCACAATTATGTATAATGTCTATATTGTAGATTGACTATCATAAGAACACTCACCGTTAAGCTCCATAGAGTTGGGAAAAATTGAAGTCTGAGGTTTTGAATTTAAAAAAACCCAAAAAGATCTTGAATTGAAATGTATTGTGAATGAAGAAATCGATTTAAAAAATCAAACTCCCTACGCAGTTGTATGAAACGAGTTCTATCTTCAGTTCTACCAGATGCTTTACTTTTCTTTAAAGCCTTGTTTTTGACATTCTCTAAATTTTTAAGTCGCTTATTAAACCAGGGGGATTTAAAGAACTTTCTCTTTTTTGCCAAAGGAAATTGTTGGACGCCCTCAAATAAAATTGTTTTGAATACAGTGTACATATGTTCCACAGTTTTATCAGAAAGTACTTGTTCCCAATTAATGGAAGAAAGGAAATGATTTAAAGACATAAAGTCTTAAAACAATAAGAGTTATTTATACTAACAGATTGAAATTCATAAAATTCAAATATTACATCAATAGCTTTGTGATGAACTTGATTCTTTACTAAAGGAAAGACTGACTCTGAGACCATATATTTAAGATCTTTAAGAATAAAAATAAAATCAAGAAGCCTATTCAAAACATTTTTTATATTATTGATTTGAATCAATCCTAAAGATGAAAAACTATCAATCAATTCAATTTCCGTAGCCTTAGAGACGTTAAATGGGACAAGGATTTGGTCATCATCTAGATAACGCCAATCAATGTCTCCAATATTGAAATCACCAAAGATACATGGAAATTGATTAGGCAATAAATTTCTCACTAAAGTATTGACATTCGAGATAAGCTGAACATACAATTCTAAGCTAGATTTAGGTCTAATATAATTTACAATAAAACAATATTCACAACTGTTGTTTGAAATATGCTCTGAGCGCACAAGAATGCATAATTGCTCGAAATGAGAAGAAATCGTTGTCAAATCCACTTGTTGACTATCAAGTGAACTACGAACTGCTATCAACACTCCCCCGCCTCACTCCATACCAGATTCCTGAGACCGATCCATACGATAGACGACATATGATGAATCGAACAGCTCAGACGAGTAGATGTCATGTTTCAGCCAGGTTTCCGTTAACATTATGATGTCATAGTCGTGTGCAGAAGAATTGATAAAGATTTCGTTTGTTTTCGTTCGCAAACCACCAGCATTTTGATAGTAAATCCGCAACTGTGACGGATGTAAAGAAGATGGTAGAGCGCTTTTCAATCTGTTTGTACTTCGTTTGCGGGACTCCCGTTTTTTGACTTCAAATGTCGATTAAATTTCTTAATTTGAAAACCCAATGGCCAAATAGAAGCGTTTAAAGCCTTATCAATTGCATAATCTGGAATTCCAAGTTTAAAGTTAACGAAATGAAGAGTTGAGATTTCAGCATTGCTTTTCACTAATTTCTTGCAAACAAGTACATTTCTTGGAAGATCAAGTTTCTGTGCTGCAAATGAAATGATGTTCTCCTCGGTGACGTTTATATTCAATCGAGAAAGATGAAAAAACCTCAACCTAGGTAGGTACTGATGACAATGATACATCAGCTGCGTCATCCGTAGCAGTACCAACTAGTTTGAAGGTGCCTCCTTTTTTGCTGCTGCACTTGCATCCAGCACAGCGGAATTATCAAAAACGTTGCTGGGTCTATAACCTTGGGATGGTGTCATATCGGATAGGACAGATGAATGTATGTGTATCTATCCTTTTTTTTTCAAAAGCAGTCGTTGTTGAATTTTCTCTTCTCCCACCCCACACACAAACTGAATCACCAGCGCACTTTCACCAAACTCACGCTGTTGGGTTTGCTGTTTTAATTCAACAATGAAATCTGTTGGAGTTTCTCCCACATTATGGTTCCTTTTAAAGAATTTATAGCACTCCGCAATTATATTTTTCTTTGGCTTAAAATGGTCTTGTAATTTCAAGATTAATTCTACGCGTAGTCATTTTCTGTTTAGGGGACGTCAACTTTGTATAAATCCGCACCAATGAAACTGCACAAAAAAACAACTTTTTTCCGATTCTTTTATATTGTTAAGAACAAATAGGTGTTCTAATCTTCGCACATACAATTCAAAATTATCTCCTAACATGAACGCGTCTACCGAGCCAATAAACTTCGCCATTTTCGTTTTCCTCGTCACCAGTGTAATAAATGAAACGATCTCCTCGACTTGTGGTTTATGACTGACTCTATTATAATGTATTTACCTATGCTAAACTTACGCCTGAGCTCATACACATACATACACATCAAAATGGTTTCAACAAGTTAAGTTAAGTTTAAGTATAAATTATTTTAGGGGTGAATCATGAACAATGTTTAATTTTCAACCACTTTTTACACCGTTTTTCCTCGTCATTTAGACACGATCGCACAATTTTCGCACTTTTGGAAGCGTGTTCTTATAGACCGTTTTTTTTTTCTTAGTGACACTCTCACACACTTTTCACTATAAGCGTTTTTCGTAACCTAAAGCAGCCCATCCATCACGAATTTGTTCGTTGAACAAAGATACATTTGTCCACTAACTACGCGAACATTACTTACAAACATCCTTTGTGACAAAATTTCAGTGAAGTAAACATTAAAAAATGACAACGGAGAGTGATACTGTTGTGGCCTTGATGATTATACAAATTTGCTTAGAAAGAAAAAAAAAGCCAAAAAAGTGAAACGTAGAAAACACAGTATATGGATGAAAGAATGGTACGCCAAGCGAGAGAAATTTACCCAAACTAAGCTATTGAAGGAGCTGAAAGAAACTTCTCCCGCGGATTTGAAGAATTTTCTTCGAATGGACAGCCGAATATATAAAGAGTTATTAGGTTTAGTAGCTGCCAAAATTCAGCGAAACAACACAGAATTAAGAATTGCAATAACGCCAAACGTAATCGTCTTCTTCCTCGTTGATTTTTATTTGGTTAATTCCCTTCACCTACAACGCCAAATTTTCGTAGTCCATGTTGGTGCTTGTAAAGGGTGTTTTTTATAGAGGTATAGAACTTTGAAATGGAATAAAACAAGATGATTTTTTTTAAACTGACATGAAATTGACTTTATTCGAAAGATAATCTTCTGACATTATGCTCGATTTTATTAAAGAAAGAAAACACAGAGCCTTTATTATATACGTCCGATTTATTAGACTATTCGGTGCGAACTAAACTAGCTTTACGTATAATCCATAAATGTTTGTATTACAGTAAAAGAGAACAAAGCAAAAGAGAACAAGTTACATAATATTAGTGGTATGGCATATTGCATACAAAGATATATTATACTACGTTGAGCAATTCATTTCAACACTCCCCCTATCAACTTGGTATATATATAATAAAAAAAATTATAATTTCAAAATCTTAATACAATGGTCGTGTTTAACCTTAGAGAGACCTTTTGTTAGGATATCAGCAGCCATTTCATTTGTAGATACATACTTAACTTCGATGTTTCTTTTCTTTTGCATATCTGTTGATAGTTTTATGGCACTCAAATTATCGCAATATATTGGTGTAGCGCCGTTAATAAGATTTTCGTTGTCCGCTTCCTTCAGTATCAGTCTTCGATGGATAATCTCCTTTACTACCTCAGAAAGTGCCATATATTCGGCTTCCATGGTAGAGAGTGCAACAGACTTTTGCTTTATTGATTTCCAGCTGATAGGGCCATTTGCTAAGATAGTTACATAACCAGTGCATGATTTACGATCGTCGCGATCACTTCCCCAGTCCGAGTCCACGTAAGCATAAAGAGAAGAATTAGATTTTTCGTAAGAAATTCTGTATGACAAAGTTCCTTTGAGATATCTAATAACCCGTTTTGCCGCAGTCCAATGATCTTCTCCCGGATTAGAGCAAAATTTACTTAATACACTTGCTGCGAATGCTATATCTGGTCTTGTTGCATTAGCTAAATATAGGAGACTTCCTACTAATTCTCGATATGGGTACTTCGACATTTCATCAGCTTCCTGTGCAGATTTTGGACATGATTCTTTTGTTAGATGATTGCTTGAATCAATTGGTGTAGCAGATGGATTGGCTTCTTCCATTCCATATTTTTGTATAAGCTTTTCTATTTGAGGTCTTTGATGGATGCATATTTCACCTGTTGAACTTTTTCTTTCTACTTGAATACCAAGAATGTTGTCGACTTCACCCATGTCCTTCATTTCAAATTCGCCAGCAAGTAACTTCTTAGTACTATTTAGTAGTGTTAAATTGTCAGAAGCTAATAGTAAATCGTCTACGTATACCACTATAATGATTCTGCTTTGATTGTCGACTTTGGTGTATAGGTAAACGTCCGTATTCGATTGTGTCATACCGATTCTTTTTAGAAATGCATCCAATTTAAGATGCCATTGACGGCCCGATTGCTTAAGACCATATAATGGTTTATTAAGTTTGCATACCTTATCATTTCCAATCGCTGTATCAAGATACTGTGGCTGTTCCATGTACACTTCTTCAGGTAATTCGCCTTGAACGTAGGCAGTTGTGACATCCATTTGATGCAGGTGCATGTTGTTTTCTGCGCATATTGCAAATAATGTTCGAATGGTTTCGTATCGCGCCACGGGGGCAAAAATTGCATTATAGTCCACGCCTGCCGTCTGCTCACAGCCTCTAGCTACCAACCTTGCTTTGTATCTTGTAGTGTCGCCTTTGTTACTTTTCTTGATGGAAAAGACCCACCTGTTTGATAAGATTTTCTTGCACTTGGGGCGTTCAACCAGACTCCAAGTATTGTTTCTTTGGAGTGCTGCTAGTTCTGTGTTCATCGCCTCTATCCATTGGGATCGATTTTGTTTTGTCATTGCATCTTCGAAAGATAATGGACTGTTAGAAATGCTGTTAATTGATAAATTTACCTCATTTGAAGATTTCTTCTGCTTGCATGCTCTGGGCAGCGTCGGTCTGCTTTTTGGTTGGCTGCTGTCATTCCTCAATTGGTTGGTTGAGATAGGCTCCAAGATGTCTTCATTGTTGTTTTCGTTGACGTCCTCAAACAGGTCAATTTCTTCTTCTTTCTGATCCTTAGTCTTGTAGTCGTTGAATTCAGGTTCAGGCGTTTCTCCCCAGGTTTCAGGTTCACATTCAGTTGTCTTCATTTGGTTGAATCCTTGAAAGGCGTTGTTTGCGTTCATGCCTGTTGTATAGTTATTCTTATTTACGTTCTCAAAGAATATCACATCGCGCCTTTTCTCAATTGTCTTCGTTTGAGCATCCCAAAGCCGATATGCTTTTGATTCTTGTGAATAACCAATAAGAATGTATTCTTTTCCTCTAGATTGAAGTTTTGTTTTTCCAGGACCTTTCTCTAGAGCGACGGCCTTACTTCCAAATGTTCGGAGAAAACTAACGTTCGGTTTTCGACCAAACCACACCTCAAAGGGCGTTTGATTCTGCAAAACGCTTGTTGGACATCGATTACGTATGAAAACTGCAGTGTTAGTGGCTTCTGCCCATAAGCTCGGTGGGAGGTTCGACTCTAGTAGCATGCAACGAACCATCTCGGTTATTGTCCTGTTCGCACGTTCGGCGACACCATTTTGCTGAGGTGTATATGCGGTGGTGAGTTGCCTTTTAATGCCATTCCACTCCAGGAAATGCGAAAACTCCCTTGACATATATTCGGTGCCGTTATCGGTTCTCAGCCGTTTAATTTTTCTGCCAGTCTCTTTTTCTGCGTGGAGTTTAAATTTCTTAAACTTTTCTAGCACCTCGCCTTTAGACTTGAGAAAATGGACTTCAATGAAACGTGACTTATCGTCAATGAATGTGACGTAATACTTCGCACCACTACACGACTGCACACTGAATGGTCCACATACGTCCGAATGTACCGTACCCAAAATCTCATTGTCGATCGTCTGGGATTTGTGAAATGGAGACTGGACGATTTTGGCTTTGCTACAAACCACACATTTAATATCACCCTGACTAAAGTTATCTTTCAGGCCTGTAACTAGATCATTTTTTTTTAGTTTCTTAATGTCATTAAAGTTCAAGTGTCCGAAACGTTGATGCCATCTGATTAGCGCATGTGTATTAGTTTCTTCATCGCACAAGTTTACTTCTGCATACGGTTTATGTGTTTTTAATACATACAACTTATCTTTCTTTTCTGCTTTGAACACTAACTGCTCTTTATTGTTTTTCACTATTGCAGCATTTTGAACAAAATACACGGTACAACCACTATCCGTAACTTTTGGGACAGAAATAAGGTTATGGCGCAATTGTGGAATATATAAAACATTCATAAGCTTAACTTTTGTCAATCTCTTTCCATTGTTTACATGCAAAATTACTGTTCCCGCTCCGTATGCAGTAATTGTGTCACATCCTGCTGTCTTTATAAGCTGTTTCACTCTGTTTGACCAATACACAAACTGACTTGAATCGCCACACATATGAGCACTTGCCCCACTGTCTAAGCACCACTCGTAATCTCTTAAATCTTTTTCTTTTACAGCTTCAGCAGCTGTCTCATTCTTTGCTATATAGTTGTACTTTTTCGTCCTACATTCATTTGCCCTGTGTCCAAACTTGCCACACTTGAAGCAGTTTCCGTTGAATCTTTGTGTTGGTTTTGGTTTTGGTCTGTTTATGTTGTTACTTTCATGGTTCTCCTTTCTCTTTCCTCGATTTTTGTTGTTGATAAAGAGAGCATTTTCTGCAGATGTTTCTCCTATCGATGTTTGTTGGCCTCTTCGTTCCTCTTCTTCGAGCAGCTTCGTTTTAAGAGTCACTATCTCCGGCAACTGATCACGGGTTTCTATTGCTATGCAGAAATTTTCATAATCCTCTGGCAACGAGTTCAAGAGCATTATAGAAAGCAATTCCTTTGGTAGTGATATACCAACTTCCTCTAATGCATCGCAGCAACCTTGAAATTCTCTTAAGTGTTCCGTCATTGATTGTTCCGGTCTCTTCTTCATTTGGAAGAGTCGTCGATAAAGAACAACTTTCCTAGCGGGACCTCTTGGCATATGCGTATCTTCTAGAATCTTCCATGCTTCTTTTGCGGATTCGCACCTTTTAATATATCCTAGCTGGTTTTCCTTGACCCCAAGGAAAATCATTGCCAATGCCTTCGAATTTTTAATTTCCCATATTGACAATTTGTTCGCATCAGACGCCACTGGCTTTTCCTCTGTAACGTTTACATAGCCCCACAAGTCACTGTATACAAGAACGCTTCGCATGTGCAACTTCCAATATTCATAATTTTTCTCATCGAGCTTATCGATGGAATTACTACCCGGTACATTCATAATTTCGAATTAAAGGATACACTTGGTTTAGGTTTTACTCACTGCACTGGGCCCATAACCTGCTCGATTTTATTAAAGAAAGAAAACACAGAGCCTTTATTATATACGTCCGATTTATTAGACTATTCGGTGCGAACTAAACTAGCTTTACGTATAATCCATAAATGTTTGTATTACAGTAAAAGAGAACAAAGCAAAAGAGAACAAGTTACATAATATTAGTGGTATGGCATATTGCATACAAAGATATATTATACTACGTTGAGCAATTCATTTCAACACATTATAATTTAAATATCATTTCTGGCATATGACCGCCACGGCTGGCTCGGACGTAGTCTAATCTGGAGGTCCAATTTTCGATGATTTTTTCCAACATTTGTGGCCGTATATCGGCAATAACGCACGATCTTGGAGGCCAATTCACGGGTCCGTAACGTGAAATTATGCGGTTACTAAACGTTTCCTTCAATAAATCAATTGTGGCACGAGCTGTGTGACATGTTGCGCCGTCGTGTTGAAACCACAGCTCCTGCACATCATGGTTGTTCAATTGATGAACGAAAAAGTCAGTAATCATGGCTCTATAGCGGTCACCATTGACTGTAACGTTCTGGCCAGCATCGTTTTTAAAGAAGTACGGACTAACCCATAAAGCACACCAAATAGTCAGTTTTTGTGGATGTAACGGTGTCTCAACATACACTTGTGTTAAAATAGTGTTGCCAACTTAAAGTTCTATACCTCTATAAAAAACACCCTTTATAAAGAGAATAAAGAGAGGGAGAGGAATTTTTCTTTTTGTATCGTTGAAAAGATGCTCGTTTGAATTTTAAATATAACGGGACAATATTTTTCACAGGCGACGATCGTTTTGTTTAATTTTAATAACGCAATGTTTTTTTTTTTTAGAGAAAGAAATGGAATTTGGTATATTTTCTTTTCGCGAGGGCACACAATATGAATATATATATATTCAGCTGCAGTCAAAATAATAGCAGTGAGGAACAAAAACCAAACAATTCAATAAAATAAACACTTATTGTTAATAAATCGTTATAAAATATTTATTTTTATTAAGCTATATTAATTTTAATTTCAGTTGTAAAAAAAAAGTTTTGTTTCGATGTCATAAAAAAAAACAAAAAAAGCCAGTTTGTCTCGAAAGTAGTGAATTAGGACGGTCAATAAAATAGCAGTATTCATAATGATTTTAAAAAAATTAGAAATGGAACAATGTTTTGATGAAAAAGACAAAAAATTTGGTTAGTATTTTGTTGTAGACCTATTGTTCTTTAGTACGGCTTCACACCGTCGCTTCATGGAGTCGACCAAGGCCCGACATCTCTCCAATGCTATATCTTTCCATGCAGTCTTCACTGTGGCCCAAAGTTCATTATTATTGCTGGGTCTTGAAGCTGCAACCACTTTTTTACATCTGCCCAAAGGTTTTCTATCGGATTAACGTCAGGTGATTGGTGAGGCCAGTCCATAAGACAAATATTGCGTTGAGATTATTTTCTCTTAATATTCTCCTTAAAGTTTCCACACTTGTGCTTAAACTTAATTGTTTTTTTTTATCTCGGTAGCGGGCATATTGGGTGAGACCTTCGAGCACCTTACAATCCTGCTTACCGATTTCGAGGACAAAACCCTTTTCCTGCCCCGGGTTTCGGGTTTTTCCTCATCGTTTTTAGCATTTACAATCATTTTGGCAGAAATGTTGAGTGTTTGCTGAATTTCAGCATAAGTTTTTCCTTATTTATTTTATAATTTTGACTGCCATTTTTTGCAAACGTACGACATATTGTTTTATTACCAGAAAATAAGTTAAAGTATGTAGCAGATTATTCATATCTCAGTTTATACTAGAATATGTCGACCAGAAGGTAACACTGTTATTATTTTGACCGCAACTGTATATCCTCTTTTGAGGAACGCCTGTTTGAGAAAACGTTTGTGATATACGATGTTTTTGTTTTTTGTTTTTTTTCTTTGTTCACTCTTTTTAATTGTTTGAAAGGTCGAGGCAAATATAACTTTCACTGACACCTTAGCGAGGTGAGGTATTTAATCCCACTTCTGTAATTTTAAGCAACTAATGTTTAAGATTAAAACGCGTCCTCACTGGTACACTCGTTTACCCCGAATGCCGCCTTTATTTTTTCTTATATCTCTCCCTACCTTACCGGCAGTCTCTCTTTCTCTTTCTGTTCAATCAGTGTTGCCACACCGGTGAAGTCCAGATTTTGAAGTCGATGAAAAATTGCAGACGCGATTTCGTTGGATCCTTTCGGTCGATCGTTTTCGGTTCAAGTATACAAAAATATGTTTTCTTTTGTTAGTTTAGATTTTGAACTACCAACAACAACACCTAAGTTAAATAAATATAATTGTCTGGAGTAATGGGCGGCTTGATCCGGAATTTTCGGCATCGCCATATTTTTTTGGTAGTCAAATGATATTTTCAGTTCAGGTTTTTTTTCTTTTGCCATCTGAAAAAATGCTGCTTCCCACTTTTTGTGAACCGTGGACTCAGTCATAAGCTGGTTTTTGACATTGCATTTTGCTCAATTTTAATGCGTTCTTTCAACGATGTCCAGGTCGAGCAAACATCTGTAGCGGGAGCCTTAAACCCAATATTAAAAAAAGTGTTAGGCACATTTCGGAAGAAACACTTGTTGACTTTAAGAGACGTTATAGATAGACTCTGTACATTTTATTTATAGACAAGTCTTCACTTCAAATACAATGGGGCACTTAAATGAGGTATTTTTCGAAACAAGGCCTTTCGATGCAGAGCGTGTTATCACACTTCTTGCACGCCCCTTGCATGGCAAATTACACACCTAAGCTGTTTAGATATTTTTTTCGGAAAATGCCCAACGCTGTCTGCTGGCAAGCCAAGTATTGCTGATGATGGTGGTCTGCGAGGAACAGCTTCTTTTGGCATTGACGAAGTAAGTATCTATCGACGTTTCTTCTAAATTCCAGTTAATTCTGTGGATTATCTGATGATATGACATGCAACCTCCATGCATTAGAGACTGTCAAATCCAACACATAAGTAAATATGGTCCACCACCATTTTTTCCTCGTACGGCAATCTGGTACAAAGATATAGACTGATCCATTTCGTCTACACCGCCCATCCCTCTGTTATAATTTTGGAACAATTTTGGGATATTCAGCTCAATCTTTTCTTTCTTTTCGTTACACAACGCTGTCGAAATTTGTTCCCATTGTGCAAACACTGTTGTCTTTCCATCGAACGAAAAGAACTTCGTTGCCACTGTCAAATTTGGCTTTGGCGGGATTACTACCATATCATATTCCGCATTTTCTTCATCCTCCAAAATGGGAGCTATTGCGTCTTCCAACCCATGGTAGTTTTTCGAAAACTTGAAAACTAGTTCACTCATCTTTTGCTGAAAAGTATAAACAGATAATTTGTATAGTCATGTGCCCACTGTACTCAAATGAGTACATGTAAATAAAACTGCGCCTAATTGGCGACGGAACTAAACAATTTTACATTTATCACTTCAAAACTTTGAAGTGGTTAATAGTTTTACTAAAAATCGCTACAAAACGATTAAACAACACAAAAAACACATATCAGTATTATAATAATTAAACTTACTCGATCAAAAAATTCGCAACCTTCGAACCGCAATATAAACAACGCACAATGTCACACACGACTGAAAAAATCCGTTAATTCAAAACTGATACCTAGGCAAGGCATACTTAGTTTTTGAGATATTCAAATTTTCTTCAAATATATGAATTATTGTTCGCGTCACGGAGCTTCACGTTTGTGTACTCAATTGAGTACAGCGGTCGTTAATGGGTTAATCCACGAATACCCTCAAAATAACAAACATTCCCGCCTTTTTTAAATGCCATTGGAATACACAAGTTTTGACAGCGACTACTTTGATTTGCATAGGCAAAGAAGAGATTTGGTGCAAAATTTGGTTTGTATGGAAATAAATGAGTTTCGAATTATACGACTGAGTGGAATAGCGTAGTTTTGAAAAAAACATCACTTTTTAAGTGCTCAGAAGTATAGTAAATAACAATTTTTGATAAACTTCAGTTAAATACTTAAATGAGGGCCCCTCTAAAGAACACTTTCTCATACTTATCTCTTAGCGAATAA
Source organism: Merodon equestris (assembly GCA_958301585.1). Lineage (NCBI taxonomy): Eukaryota > Metazoa > Arthropoda > Insecta > Diptera > Syrphidae > Merodon > Merodon equestris. The sequence goes on from OY284413.1 coordinate 47,855,854, forward strand.
TCTTCTCTTCCGTTAAATAATTTCAGTTGTCTAAACTGACTTAGGACACTTTCTGCACTTAGTTTTAAACGTACGGGTACCTGTTGTTGCTGCCGAAATGGTGGCTGTTGCTGCTGGAATAGTTGCTGTTGCTGCTGTTGCAGTTGCTCTTGGCACTGTATTAGTTGCTCCTCTTGCCGCACAACTATCTGTTGCAATTCGCACAGTAATTTTTTCATGTCCGCCGTTTCGAGATTAATATATTCTTCTCCTTGACACTATATTTTTACACCAATTATTTGGGGCCAGGGAGTGGTTCGGTTTTTCTTTTTTCACTTGTTCTCATTTGTTTTAGCAAAACACTTAATTTTTCACTTCGTTTCTTTTCTGTCTCTTCTCTTTTTCTTCAGAAAAGATTCCGTTCGACTGCGCCAGTTATGTTTTAATTAAACGTTTCTTTGGAATGTGTTACATGTGTTTATTATATTTAACATTTATGAGAAATTGCGACTCTTCAGGTCGGTTGCTCCTTAAGAAGTGGAGCTGATTCTAATTTTTATTTTATTCGAGGTCGGAAAGAGTGACGACGCCACAGACAGTCACCCCGAGTTTTCATGGCAAAGCAGATGAGAATGTGCCGAAATTCGGATATTTCATCCGAGTCATCAACATCTTTCCAATTTGGGAGTTTGTTTAAAGTTGCCCATGAATTCCATAATTGGACCTCCCCATAACCCAATATATTCGATGGCATCAGCTGAAAGAAAAAAGAAAATTATTTTTTACAAATATGTATCAATAATAATTTTAGGAAAAAGTTAACAAAAAAAATCTTTGCACTTAGCAAACATGACATCGGAATCTAATCCACGTTCGATAAGGGTTATTTTTCATTTGAGGTCTGCGCTGATAAAAAATCGTCCGAGGAACACATTTTCAAAATCATAATCAGTTCATCCAAATAATTAGCAACTTCAACGGGCGATGTTTCGTCCCCTTCAATTTTAAGGACGTGTTCCGTAAACAGCTCAGCCTAGAAAATGAAGCACACGAAACAAACATAAGTATTTAAGATAGACTACGAAATAATTCCATTTGCATACTTGTTCTTGAGCAAAAAGAAGCTAAAATTTGGAAGAAAATATCTGACGAGAACAGGAAACAACTTTACTGAATCGTAATTTGACGCGTCCACATATACAGAAACGAAATGACACTGCTTTGATTCTTCGTAAAGAATTTTTCTAATAAGTGGAGCGAAAACATTCACCCCTATTGCGATTGGCGTTTTTATTGAATGGCAAATGTCACTTCTTCTCGCGAATCACTTTTTAGGCGTTGAAGTATCGGTATTGCGATACTTAAACGCCAGTCGTTTTCGGTCCACATATGTACATTCCACACAAGCAACTGACAATGACAGTTCGACGTTTGAAAGAAATTTCTGCGTTCTTTCAAATTTGAAACGCGTGGATTGCTTAGATTTCGATTTTAGAGAAAAGTAAAAAATGAACAGTGTTGCGATTTTTGTATTAAGTCATCAATTTAATAAAGTGGGAAATGAAGAAAGCGGAAAAGAAGACACCCGAAGAATTGATTTGATAAGAGAAAGGAGAACGTTAAGGTCGAAATCAAATCCCTTCGATTTACCAGGGTCGAAGTAAGTACGAGTATTATTTAAAGATCAAAACACTACATGTTATGCTCGTATTTCCAGATTTACAATGTACTTTAGGTTGAATAAAAGTGCGTTTCTTTACTTATTGAACGAGCTTAAGGATAGGATTCCAACAAAACAAACGCTTGTTGCACATTAGTTGATGCTCCAACATTTTTATGAAATTTAGTTCCGATTCCAATGTGCTGGCAGGTTCCTCAGTTGCATTTATTTCTTTTTTTTGTGTTGTATCGGTTTCGTTGAGATCAATGGGTGTCGACGATATTTCCATAGGTTGACCTACAGCTTCCGGACACGGGCTTTGTCTTGAGCCGCCACACGTATTGCCTTTTGGTTCAACAATATTATTGAACTGAAGCAGATTAGCGATTGCCTTATCTGTGTCGTTTAAATATTTTTCCCTAAACGGCCCTCCCCCAGTTACTTGCATTTGTTTTTTGTTAAACAAAAGCTTTTGCTTAACCTTGAACTTCGCATCGAACCAAACCTGTAAATAAATATGTGTATATGTACATAAATACATATGTAGGATTAAGTATTCTTTTTCTTTATTGTTTTATATAAAAAGTTTGATTACAACGACGATATAATAATAAAACACAATAAATGAACGATCTTACTCAACCGACGGCTGGTGAACGAGTGTATCGTGTGCGGTTTTCGTCTTATCTGTTCTGTTTCGTTTCGTTTCGTCCTCTGTGCATGTTGTTCGTTGTGTGTGTTATCCGTTCGTCGCGTGATCTTTATGTTGTTGGTGTGTGTGTAGTTCTTATGTACTTGTTTGTTTTGCGTATTGTTTGCCTCGTCCGTTTGTCGAATGATTGTCCTGTTACTCCGGAGCGTACGTGATCGTCGTCTGCTTGTCGCCTGATGGCCTATTCGTTTAGGGTGTTGTGCTGATGTTCGGCTCCCATCCCACACATATGGGTATATGACATCGAATGATTCCGTACCTTTTGCCATTCCTTCTCCGTCCTAACCGGCGATCCCAAGGAATTAAGTTGATTGGACACCAATTCCCATTCTTTTTCTTTTCCTTGCAGAGGTATTTACCTCTACGGAAGTTCGTCGCTAGGGAATAGTTTTCTTCCATTAACTGAATAAGACGTTTGAATTGGTCCGGATTCGTTATTTTAACTCTTTAGTAATACTTGCTTGATAAAAGGAAAACAAGAAAAGTATGGATACTTACATTTTTAGTTTGCCAAGACCACCAGTCGTTTGCAAATGTGTTGTCGCCAGAAAGTAACGTTTTACCGGTCGTTTATTTCTACTTAAACGTCAACTACAATACCGACAAAAGGCGATAAAAAATATATTCCACTTTACGCCAGCTATCAGATGGCGGAATAGCAAGTAAAACGACTACTACAATACCGATTTCTTTAAGTGACATTTGTCATTCAATAAAAACGCCAATCGCAATAGGGGTGATTAACAACTATGGCTTGACATTTAGTTTACTTTTGAAGCACCCACGAAATATTTTTGTGGCACAATCAGAAGATTTGAAGCTGTGATTTTCTTTTATGGTGTGAAATGCCCAGGTACCTTCCATTGCAGCCATCTCGGAATCGAACGTGGATGGGAAAAATGAATTGATGCATTTGCTTGTAGATGCTGCGGACAGCGCTGACAGATGTTTGTCTGTTTTTAAATGTCGCACAATGTCTGCATTTCCACCTGAAGCGAAACAAGTCTTTACACTACCTGCACATAATATCACTATCCGATTTACTTTTTTTCGAAAAATGTATATTTTATTTTAAGTTTATCATTAAAAACACATTTTACTTTTGTGGTTTTTGCCATTATTACAAATTAAATTCACTTGAAATAGAGACAGTTTACATGAAATATGGTCCACTTATCTACTGCACCTTTAGTGCATTTGGATATTTCTCCATTACAAGAGGAGAACCAAAATCTTACCAACGGTATTTGAATAACACAGACAAGCCACACACAACGATGAAACATGTATGTAACTACATATTAAGACTGATAAATACGTAAACTTACATATGTGTGGAAAAGCAGCTTAGAGTAGACGAGTAGAGCATTACACCAGTTTGCCTCCTGGTAGAATTACTCCCGTGTGCGCCGGCCCAATATGTAAAATTGGTAAAAAATATCTTTGGTGGTGAGTTTTAAAGTGTAATGGTAAAGTTAAAGAGATGAACATAAAATAGTTTTAAACTCTGTGAATCATTGGATTACAGGGTTTTCGTAGAAAAAAACAGGATTGATACATTGGTATGAGATAACAGGATAATCCTCCGAAATACGAGTACAGGATAGATGGGAGTGTTAAGTATACCTTATCCGTCAGTTAGGATTAAGCCCAATCAGCTTCTTCTAATTATACTAGGGTTTCGTTGGCTCTAGGGGAATGGCCTAGCCCTTTACATTTAGTGGGGCGAATATATTCTGTTAAAGATGACAATTTGCTGGTTGGGTTAACAAAGAAAAAGAAAATACGTGTTCTACACGTAACATTAGGATTAAGTTGCTTTAAAGGCGGAGAAAATATTTGCTACTCACTGAGAAACCTTGAAAGACGAGCGCGCGAACAGAAAGCTCTGCATAAATGTTAAACGACAGTCATAAAATTGCTGGTTTGCAGTACAAAAGTACTTGTGTTCTTTTCAGGAATGCACTTCAAAATTATTTGAAAAGTATTTCAAATGTATGTTTGCTTTTGTATTATGTCTAGTGTAATATCATAAAAGAAAACAATTCTATTTGTAGTATTTTTGCTAGTATTCTGGAGCATTGAGTAAAATGATATAAATATATATAATTACCTCAAATTCAACAAGTAAAAATATAAGTTCACTATATAAATATTAAATTATATTTTTATATTAATTTTTGATATTTTTCATAAAATTTTGTGCAATAAATGAATAAAAAAAAATAAATGAAAATAATGAATAAATTACATTTTTTAAATCTATATGTTGGTTAAAAGTATTTAAAAGAGTAAGTTTCTCCAAAATAGGAGTCGTAAGTATAAGGTTATGGCGCTTAGATAGCATGACACACCATTTGAGTTTATATTCAGAAGACAAAGGAACTGACACAATTTTACAGCTTTCCATACCAAAACGCACTTAAGTATATCTTTTGTATTCGTATATTATTTTCTTCTCTCTTCTTAGAGTGCTACAGTCCGGTGTAAACCTGGGCCTTAACCAACAAGCGTTTCCAGCTGGCACGATCTTTTGTCAGTTGTTTCCAGTGCCGCACTTCCAGCTAGTTAAGGCCCATCTGTGTGCGCCACCTTAGATTCGGTCGTCCTCTGCTGCGTCATCCCGCAGGGTTGGATTCGACTCTTCGGGCCAGAGCTGTGTTTTCCATTCGCTCTACATAACCAAGCCACCTTAGACGATGGAACCAGAGACGTCGTACTAGGCCAATGTTACTGCACAGCCAATACAGTTCGTAGTTGTATCTTCTCCTTAACTCTCCGTTTATATAAACGGTACCATAGATTGAACGTAGAGTTTTTCTTTCGAAGCGAACAAGGACATCCTCATCCGTTTTCGTTAAGGCCTCTTCGCCGTGATGGACGACCGGGATGATCAGTGATCTATATAGTGGTTTGGTTTTTCGACAGACGCCCTACTTTTCAATTGCCTCTTGAGTCCAAAGAAACAGCGGTTGGCAAGAGTAATTCTGCGTTTGATCTCAGTGCTGGTGTTGTTGTCGCTGGTCACTAGTGAGCTAAGGTAGATGAAGTCTTTGACCACGTAAAATTTGTAGCCGTCAATCGAGGCATTCTGGCCAAGTCGTCAGGGTTGTGTGTCTTTGTTGGATGACAGCATATATTTGGTTTTACCACCGAAAGAACCATTTTGACCGCCTCTGCTTCAATGCTTTTGAACACTTCACGTTCTAAAACGTCTCGTTGTGCTCGCCCAATTACGTCAATGTCATCCGCGTACCCAAGCAATTGCGCTGGCTTGAAGTAGATTGTAAAGGGTGTCTCAGTAAGAGTGCACTTTTTAAAATTGGAATATTTTTGTTTCATGCAAGTGGCAACTCTGAAATTTGACAGCTTCACCTCTGTTTATTCCGATTATTAAAAATGGAGCGCTTTTAGAAAGAACAACGCGTTATAATTGTGAAAACTCATTACAAAAATGGGGAAAGTTACGCTGAAACCGCTCGCAAACTTCGCCAAATTTTCAACCGAGAAAGTGCACCTAATGTGTCAACCATTCGAAGAGTGGTCAAAAAATTTGAAGAAACTGGGTCAATTATGGATAATAAGAATCCTTTGCGTCAACGTACCGGTCGGTCTCTTGAAAACATTGCTGCTGTAAACGAGAGTGTCGCCGAAAACCCGAAACCATCAATTCGACATCGTTCTCAACAACTGCAAATTTCACGAAGCACTACGCAGCGAATTTTGACTAAAGACCTCCACCTTCATGCGTACAAGATTCAGTTAACTCAGGAGCTCAAACCAGCAGACCACGGAAAGCGCCGGCAATTCGTTCAATGGGTAATGGAGCAAAGTGAAGTCGATGCCAATTTTTCGAAAAAAGTCATTTTCTCCGATGAAGCGCATTTCCATATGAATGGCTTCGTGAATACACAAAATTGTCGAATTTGGGACTCAGAAAATCCTCATGCAATCCATGAGAAACAAATGCACCCACAACGAGTAACTGTCTGGTGCGGATTTTGGTCAGGCGGCGGAATATGATAACGGACTTCTTGTGGCCTCAACTGGACGGCATGAATCTGGACAACATGTGGTTTCAGCAGGACGGCGCAACCTGCCACACCGCGTATGAAACAATCGACTTATTGCAGCAACGATTTCCAGAACACAATATCTCACGAAATTCTGATGTCAACTGGCCACCAAGATCGTGCGATTTTTTTCTTTGGGGTTTTGTGAAATCTCGGGTTTATGCGAATAAACCCGAAACAATTTCTGAGCTCAAATCGGAAATCCAACGCGTCATCGGTGAGATACAGCCACATCTCATCTGTGCAAAAGTCATCGAAAATTTCATGAAAAGAGTAATGGCCTGTCATCGGAGCCGTGGGGGTCATTTGCCGGATATTTTATTCCATACTTAATCGGAACATGTCTTCTTTACAATACAATAAAAATATCACAACTCTGTCATAAAATACTTGTTTTTATTTTAAAATGAAAAAGTGCACTCTTACTGAGACACCCTTTACTTGTTGTATTGGCCAGTGAGTTTCGTATGAAATTTTTGATGTTGAAAAAGTTACATGACAGTGCGTCACCTTGCCTAAATTCTTTTTTTAACATTGAAGGTTTCGGTTAATACGCTACGGACCTTAATGGAGCTGGAAAATTCTCCATTGTCATCCTGCACAATTGGACAAGTTTGGCAAAGATGTTAAAACTAGACATGGCTCGGTATAGCTCGTCCCTATGCACACTGTCATGTGCGGCTTTTAAATCGACAAAAAGATGGTGTGTGTCGATTTGGAATTCTTGGGTCTTTTTCAAGATTTGCAGCAGTGTGAACATTTGGTCTATTGTGGATTAACCTGGACTGAAACCATACTGCCAGGATCCTATCAAATTTCCCATAAAGGCGTTCAGGCATTCACACAGTACGACAGAGGAGATTTTGTGCGCCTCTATAGTTGGCGCAGTTATGGGGATCTCCTTTTTTATGGACTGGGCAAACTGACTGCTGAGATTCCATTCGTCGGACATGCTTTTCGCCGACCATATTTTACAGATGAGCTGGTGCATGCGCCTTACCAACTCAGGTGTTATATTGGAAATGCACACACAGAGTATGAATTTGAAGTGTCCTTATGCTGCGAGTGTTGTGCCTTCGTCAGTATTCTTGACGAACCTGTGTTTCCGAAACTTCTATCGCATTTTTACCGAGGATTTTAGATATACGCGTGATTTGTTCCACCTTCTTTTACATATTTACACTGTAATAAAATTAGTCTGAATTTCGTAGGGATACACGGACAGAGATAATAGTCGAATACAACAATACGACAAGCTGACACTGACTGCACTTTAACTGAGAAGCTTGATCCAAATTCAAGTTCAGCAATAGGTCTCAGGACTGCAGATATAAAATCGCTCCTTAATTATCAGAGAAGGAATGGACGTAATATGACGAATATGACGGTGTTGTTTGGGGTCGTTATCATTCTGATATTCCCATATAAGCGACTCGGCATAAGGTAGCATGGTGTTTTGCATTATATCTCTGCATATTATAGCGTTCATAGTATCTGTTACACAGAAGAGAGGACCAACGCCATACCATCAGAAGCAACCCCAAATCATGATACTGGCATCAATATGCTTTACCGTCTTCCTGGTGTATGAATACTTGAGTTCCTGGTTTTTAGGAAGTCGCCCATACATTTTGCCATCAGACCCAAAAAGATTTATCTTTGTTTCGTCGGACCATAAGATGATTTTGCAACGCAGGCGATGCTGATGTAATTCTGCAAACTCTTTTCTTTTCTTGATGTTTGCTGTATTCAGTTGAAAAATGTTTCTTGCCATGTAAGCCACATTTTATAAGCCTGTTTCTTATGGTTCGGCTACAAGATTTAACTCAGTTTTAAAATCGGTGGAAGATGCGAAGGGAATTTTTTTGCATGCCTTTACTAGCTGTCGATTGAAGGCTGCCGTAGTTTTCCTTGGCCGTTCTCTAGCTTATTTTGTGCCTTGATTGTACCATTGTGAACTTTTGTTTTTGAACAATTTATCGCTATCTTTCGCACAGCTAGCCTGTTTAACTTTTGAACGGTCTTCAATCGAACATATTTTTTTTCTTCCCATAATAAAATATAGAGTTAAAATCTTACAATCAAAATAAAGTCACTAAACGTTTCTTTAAAAAACAACACAACTTCTCATAAACTAATCGTGACAATTGCGAAGAATATTCGTATTCGACAGCTGTCCCGATTCTTTTTTCCAGCTCTAGTAAACAGTTAGTGTCAATGTACCGTTTTCATATTAGAACAAAGATAGACATTGCCATACCATGTCCCTATTATTTTTCCCATCACTGGATGTTTGAAATGAAGAATTTCGTTCGTTATTAACAGCCTCAGTTAAGATTCAGTGGCTTTAAAACTGTTTACTCCATTATATACTTTTAAATTTTATTTTTTTTAGTTCGTGCTAGAACAAAAAATGCATATGAAAAAGTTTTATCTGGCTAATTTGTAAGCCGGGTTATTTAAAAATCGTGTAAATACAGAGTTGGGTCTATGTTATACTGACAGTAGTCAACAGGACCAATTTGCATTAATCGCAGCCCCGACCAGCGTTTCCACTTCAAAAAAAGAGGAGTTCAGTAGATTATTAAAAAAATGCAGTAGATTGGATCTTTCCGCAGTAAATTTTTTTATTAAACAAAAAAACAAACATTAAACTTAATCTTACAAGTGTTTAATTAATCACCTTAATGGTTTTTCCATAGATCATTTTCCATCAGTAAAAGTAAAATTTTGAAAATACTCTCAAAGCCCAGGAGAGTCTGTGAATCCAGCAACCGTTGCTAATATTATTCACTTCCTTACAAAAATTACATTTTACAAGAGTATTTTATGTCAAGTTTATTTCGTATTTTATTTTTATCTTGGCTTACAATTGAAAACTTTCGCTCTGCCGCAGCACTACTATGGGGAAGTGAACAGAAAATCAACATATACTTGCAAAGATCGGCATATATTTTTCCCCCAGAGCGTTTTTTGTATCGAGTAAATTAAACTAAAATATTGAACATTCTAAAGCGTCATAGTATTTACATAAAAGATCTTGGTTCCCTAGTAAAGACCTCCACTGACTATTTAAATTTTCTCTATTACAATCGATAACGGAAAATGAATCTAAAATAGCAATATTGATGGCATAGCACCATCAATTTAATATCTTTGTATTTCAGCAGTTTCTAATTCATCGAATCTTCCACCCCTTGACATATATATCAGAGGGGGTGCACTGAAAATTATTTCTCGCCTAAAGAGGAATGGTCTTTGGTACAACTCGCATTGGAGTGAGAGTGTACTTGCGGGAGAAATATCCTACGACCCCTGTCTCATGGATATGCCTTCTGACGCAATGACACCTGCCATCCTACTGCGCTGTTACTTCACAATCACATTTCCATGGCGCCAGGATTGGCTTTGGCCAGACACTGAACCTGGAATGGAATGTCTTATAATTATCACAGATGGCTCCAGGACTGGGCAGGGATCCGGCGCTGGAGTTTTCTTTGAGCGCGAAAATATGCGTCTGTCTTCCAAGCGGACATTTACGCAATCCTAATGGCCATGCACTATGTTGTGAAATATAGGTGGAGGGGAAAAAGCATATGTGTCTGCAGTGACAGCCAAGCTGCACTCAAAGCTGTGTCCAACCCTCTATCCAACTCCAAATTAGTGCATGAACTCAAGACCTTTTTGAACAAAGTCGGAAGACTAAATTCACCAGCCAAAGAGGCTCAGAGGAGAGTTTCTCAGGACCTGAACCCGCCTTAGGTCTACCTGCTTCCACGGTCAAATCTGACATCAATGACTGGGTCTTTAACGTGCACAGTCGTAGATGGAGGGAATATCCAGGATGCAGGATGACTAAGCGCGTACGCCCTGATGTCTGCAAAAATTCCGCAACATTTTTCTTATCCTTAAGGAGAAATGATTGCAGAAGGCTAACAGGCGTCATCACGGGCCATTACACTTTTGCCAAGCATCTCTACGTGCTTGGCATCAGTGAGACGCCTACCTGTGCTGCATGTTGCGAGGAGGATGATACAGCAGAACACTTTCTCTGCGACTGTCCCGCCTTCGCTCGCGCACGGTGGCGCACCCTTGGGGCCGACGTGGTGGGTGCCGAATCTCTTAGCTCTACATCACTGAAGCCCCTCCTCACTTTTCTCCGGACAACGGGGAAAATACAATAAAGACGAGGTGTCTGTCTGGTAGTACAATGGACCGGTGTTTGTAGCTGAGTGCTCCAACAGATAGTAAAAGCCTCCAACAAAAAAAAAAAATCATCGAAATTGTTTTCATTCTTGAAACTCTATTCCAAAATATATATTTGAAAGAGACTGATGCCTGATTCACAATGTCGCGGGAAAGCGTGGCGAGAACTGTTCTCGCTACAGTATCGTTCATTCAATGCACAATTGAGCGAGGCCCGTTGGCGATTTTTTTGAGAGCAAATGTCAATTGTGATTTAGAGCAGTGCGATTTAAAGTGTAATTACTAAAAAATGAGGAAAAACATTTTGAAGAAAATTGTGTTATTAACAGTTGTGTGTGTTTAAGCTCATAAAAAGTTAAAAGAAAAAAAAAATACATACTATCAGCTCCTACAATTTCGGAAATATCTTTCCACATCTTTTCTTTGATGGAAAAGAACTTATAATACTTATCCCTTTTGTTAAAAATTAACGGTTTTTCTTTTTCATTTCTTTTTTTTTGTATAATACTTCACTTAATTTATTCATTTTTAAAAAGTAACCGCTCTCCAAGTGTCAAATTATAAATGTCACCTTGTCACGCCGCGGAGTTTTCCAATTTTCTGAAACCACGGCGTTATGCGGCGTCGGGTCTCGCGCCATTGTGTTTTATCTCATATATTTCCTTTGTTTGGAAATCATTTGACAGCACGCACTATACTCGTCTCCGCTCTCGCCTCGCTCTCACGCGGCATTGTGAATAAGGCATGATGGAGGGAAAAATCGTTTAAATCAATGTTCACATTAACAGAATCAAGATTTATAAAATTCTTAAGAAGATCCATGTAAAGATTGAAAATGTGTTGGTCAAGAATGTATTTGAGTGTACTCTGATTGGAATATTTTATTTTTTATTTATTTTTTAAATTTAAAAGGTAAGAAAGAAAGAGAATACATATAAAGTAAAGTGACTTCGTTTACAGAATCTAAATTTTCAAAACTTAAAAGAGTGAAATAATGTTGCAATGGGTTCCATTGATCTAGAAGACTGTTAACCACACTCTCAACCGAAAGCCACTTTGTGAAATGCTTAAAATCTTATGTATTTTTATATTAACCAGTTAACTAACATATTTATGACGAAGATATTCATCATGAAAAAAATTGTAAAATGTTGTGTTATGACAAATATCTTCGTCATTGTTATATTTCCTTAATTCTCTTTTCAATAAAGTTAAGTAGTTTTTAGTAGCTGCTGAAGCACATAAATGTGGCACGTACATCCTAGATAAGACAAATCCTTATTTATATTTTGCAATTTTGCCTTAACCCCTTATTACAGATGTAATATCTGTTGACATTCCAGTTATGTTTATCATTGCAATATTTCTGTTTTAAAAAAAAAATTCAGGTTTGAAAAAAGTTCATTCGAATCTGTCGACGAAAACACATTATTTTATACAGGCTATGCTAAATAGTGAACAAAAAAAGTCTCGCTACAGTGAACCTATGTTTTTTTTATTTTCTTGAACCTTTCAGCATGCAAAAACACGTCTAAAACTCATTAGTGCTATGTATGCAGTCGGAAGTATCCATTAGAGGTGAGACTGCTATTGCTATCGCTGCTATTCGGAACTATGTTCTTCACTTAGAGCAGAGCGCAACTGTGATTGCTGAGCAGTTTACGGAGCAGTGTACAGAGCAATGTTAAGAGCAGGATGCAGAGCAGTTGGCTGAGCAGTCTACTGAGCAGTGACCTCATCTGGTTTTCTGCTTCTTCACAGTGTGGTAGCACAGTAGAGACAATGGGAGAAGGATAATGTTCCACACAGACGTTTGCTATAGTATGTGCGGCGTATTTATTTCCTTCATTTATTACCATTCATCGCTATGTGTAGAGATGATAATTCGATATCTAGCCAAAGGACAGCGCGAATGTGCATTAGCTAAAAAAAACTATAGAATGAAAAGAGAAAACAATGAAACGTAGTCCACCGGTGTGTGGACTAGCTCTAAAGCAAAAGCCATTGCTATTATCACAAAAATTAATAAAAATGAATCTGGTTTCGTTGCAAGTGATCGATGGCTGCAGAATTTTAAGAAGAGGTAAGGTGTTGGATACCTTAAGATCTCAGGCGAAAAATTGTCATCACAATCAGAACTGGTTTGCCCTTTTAAGAGGAAATTCAGCGAAAAAATGTTGGAGCTGCAGCTAACAACGGAACAACTATACAACGCTGATAAAACAGGGCTATACTGGACGTTTCTCTCGGAAAAGAAATATGAAGCATCCAGCGAAAAAACTGCTCCAGGCCAAAAAACGGAAAAACAAAGAATCACATTGTCAGCGTGTGCTAATGCCACAGGGAACCATAAATTGAAACCACTTGTCATAGGAAAAGCTCAAAAACCTCGTTCCTTAAAAAATGTGTCCTTGCCTGTGCATTACAGGAACTGCAAATCGGCCTGGATGACCTCAGCAATTTTTAAGGACTGGTTCCGTAATCTATTTGTTCCAGAAGTAAATCATTTTCTTCGCCAAAACGGATTACGTTAAGGCCTTGTTAATTTTGGACAATGCCCCCAGCCATCCTCCAGAAAGTGAGCTTCAAACTCCACATGGAAGCATTTCAGTAATGTACATACATGTCTCCCAAAGTAACACCACTGATTCAGCCTATGGATCAAAATGCTATTCGGCCAGCCAAACTTTTCTGCAGAAAAAAGTTTCTGCTATCAATTGCTGCTTCTGAAAAGAGTAGGTGCTGATCACAAATATTAAAAGATATTCGTGAATGTTAGAGGAATTTACTTTTTTTTTTCAGATACTTGTGAAGCTATTAGAGGAGTGTCAACAAAAGATGCTGTTTTTAACTTAGCAGCGAGCTTATTAGGAGCTACAGTCATTGCGAAATGCTGGAATAACGTCCTTTCGATTGAAGAAGACCCGAAATACGATTTTGATGATGAAGATGAAATACCTCTTAGTATTCTTCGCAACAATTTAGCGTCTAATGCTAACACAGTGGCAACGGAAGAAGTGATTAATATTCTGAATCATATAACAGGAACAGCACATACGGCTGCCGACTTGAATAATTGGAACGAAGATCAGGTATCTTCAGATATTGAAGAAGACGAAAACGAAGCCGAAAAAGAACAAGAACCAGACGTAGATCAACCGATTTGTTCAGTGTCTTCCAGAGATGCTGTTCAATTATTTGAGAAAGCACTTCAATGGGCAACTAGCAATAAAGTGGATTACACGGATATTCTGGTCCTTAAAAGATTACAAGAAAAGGCGATATTAATTGACAAAAATTCAAAGAAAAAGCAAACGAAGATGGCAAAATATTTTAGCACAGCTTAAGTTGGTTGTATCTTTGTTTTTAAAGTACATGGAATGGATTGTTGAGTTTTACGTTTTTTTTTACGGTTGAGTTGTTTTTGTTAAAAATTAAATATGAATTCTTTTATATATATATATTGGCTTGTTTTTTAGTAATTGCAAAGAAAAATTATAATTATATTCTATTTTTCAAAAATTGTACGTAAAACCACACATTTGGACGATATTTGCTTCAAAGAGTCCACGCTCGTTACAATGAACAATCTCGCTGCAGTGAACAGGCCTGGTTTATGGTTATTAGTTCACTATGCCGAGCGTCCACTGTATTTAGTAAATAAAAAAGACAGAAATAAAAAACTAGAAAACTAAACTAAAACAAAACACTCACGGGCGTGATATTTGCATTTGGCTAAAGCCAGGTGTTTTTCTATAAGAAAAAAAAAAACAATTTTAACACTTGAACAAATACTTCTCAGCAAAATTTTATTTTTTTGTGATTTTCAATAAATAGGTACTTATCCATGTATTTTTTGATAATTTAATTCTTGTAAAATAAGGGTTTTCCACACGGTAAGTGGCTTCGTTCAGATGTTCTTTACAGCGATTATTTGTATGCTTTGTTTTTGTACAGCTGTCCATTGAGAAGTTTTATGAAACAATAAAGTACAGTAGATTAGATTAAGTAAAGCAGATTTATTTTTTGCTAAAAGTGCAGTAGATCTACTGGTATTGCAGGAGAATGGCAACGCTGGTCCCATAGTATGAGTGGAAATGAAACGAATTTCCAAGAATGAATATCGGGAACAAAATGAATTCGAACATTTTTCGAATAATTTGTCTGTCGGCAAATTGCATTCATTCAATTGTGCCGGCAAGAAGTCCGCAGTTTAATTTGAGCTGTGATCTGCGGTGTGTTGTTCAGCGGGGTTCAGTGCGGATCAGAAACTCGGAAACCACCGCGAACTGGTGTTTGGTGCGGATTTTCGTTCGAATTTGCTTTCTTTATTTGTGGTATATTTAAGATCGATATTGCTGGTTTTACGAGAAAAGTTTAGTTTCATTTTCAATATTTTAACTCAATGAAGTAGACTGACTCATGTTCGCCAATCCTGTTTGTAATTAATCTTATTTCACACCATCTTCACAGAGGATGCACTATGTCCCGAACTAGTGCGGAAGTAACTGTAAAGTATTTTAGTTTTCGTTTTTTGTCAATTTATTGTTTTTATATGGTTTAGGCAATGGACTTCAGTACAATTTCAAATACCACATTGCAAATGCCAATGCCCATGGTTCTTTCAGAACCGTTCCCAAAAGCTGGCACAAGCCGAGACAACATTAACCTTTAACTCGATTAACGGCATTAACTCGAAACGTCAACGCATTAAGTGCGAATCCAGAAATAAATGCAAAATATCCCTCTTCAGTCAGTCAGTCAATAAAGCCAAACGATGGAATGGCGTTCTAGTGTTTCACAAACATAAACTGCTGATTTTGCAACTTTAATTTTAAGCGGCAAAACGACATTCAAACAAGACGTACATTGAGATATAAGGCCAATGTCTATAATCTTACACAACTTACCTACATCGAGAGGGCATAAATGGGGACAACGTAAATCGAGGGATTACTAAAGATGTCCTTTAACTTTGCTAAAGTTGTCCTGGGGACTAAAATCCAAGTATGGCCAGTAATGCATCATTAATGCTTGGGTAGTGTCCGACGAATGCTGCATTATAACCGGAGGAGTGCAATGCACTATGGAAAACATACAAACTCTCCTAAGGCGGATATAAGTATGTATGTACCTTTATTAGATGGTATTTTCGAATTGATTATTAATCAGATCCCTTATACATGCAGCCAGTGGATCGCCAGTTCATCTTTGTCACGTAGAACGTAGAAATATGGTGCTTAGATTTTTCTTCCATCCCATTCATCCTTTCATCACTATCATCAATCAACATAAGTAACTTTAAGCAAAACCATAAGAAATTGTTTTCATTTGTTTGGTAAGTGAACTTAAACTATTACTTGTTGAATTTTCCTTTTTTTTTTTTTTTGTTAATTTTCTACTTATCCAATACTTTGGAAGAGTCAGAAGAAAAAATATACTAAATTACAATTACACAAGAGCAAACATACGTTCCTAAACCTAGAAAGAGTGGTTCAAAAGACCGCAACAATGAAATCAAAAGACCAAAACAATGAAACAATAAAAAAAAACTTCACCTTAGTATGAAGCCTTATCAAAGTATCAATCGAATACTCAGCTTATTTGATGAACGACTGTCACATTCAACATTTGTCCAGAAAGAAATCTGTCCAAAATATTTAATAAAATCGTTAATGTGTTTTGAGGCAACGCAGGAGGCAGCATTCCGTGTTACTCCATATGAATTCATTGTTCCTACTCATGCTATCAAAGCTCGAACGCCCGAACTCCGTAAGGAATTCTAGAGGTTTGTCCAGTTCCTCAGGAGCATTTGTGTTTAGGTGTATTCCTTGTGTTTTATTGTTAAGGTGGGATTTGTACGTACCCCAGTTTGCTGCTTTAGGTGATCTATAGCTTCTTTTTCTCGAAGACCAGTTCTTAATTTGGATTTGATATGGCAGTGGTCTGAGAAGGATGCTTCTTTATAGACCTGCCATTCTTTGATCACGTGAGATGCTTTGTTAGTATTTAGTGTAAGGTCTAGAACTTCTCTTCTTATAGAGTTTTGGGAGGTTATTTCTTTGCCTTTATTAACAATCTCCAGGTTAGTATCTACAAGAGATTCACCTCTTGTTGTAATGTTACACTTTGAATACTCTTTTAGTACTACCTTTTATTTCTAAAATTCCTTCGTTTTTATACATTTTCCTTATCTTATTTTACATGGTATTACATCTATGTTACGTTTATCTTAGAACCATTAATTGATCCCTTTTTCTTATCTTTTAGTCGTTAAATAATAAAGAGTCCTAAATACATAAATTATCTAATAATAGTTGCATATCAGTTATTCAGAAACGACGCTCTCTTGTAGTTGTCGCTCTGCGTTGATAAGACCGCTCGTAAAGTGTCGTCGTGGTATGATGATAAGACCACTCGTATATTGTAGTCCTGGTGCGATGATAAGACCAGCCGCTTGCTTTTTGAAACTCAATCATTGTTCATATTTGAACACTTGTGTTATTATCGTTGCTTCCGCATAGTGTGCTGTGGGCATTGGTATCGCGGCCTATGATAAGGTTCTTACTTTTCCCTTGACAGGATTTCACCAGGTCCTTTACTAGCTTTGATAGTGCTTCACTATCGTCTCCCACTCATAAGTCTGTGCCGTAACAATTTCTGCTCACCCAATTTGCTATTTTTGCAGAGCAAACTGTATGCTACCACAGAGCGCTCTGTGCTCGCATGTAGTTTGCTTGTGAATATGAAAATAAAGTCAAGCATGGCCATGCAATATTTCGATGGTTTTCAGTCTGTTCTGTAGTCATATTTTATCTGATAAAATTTTAGTTAAATAACGTTTAACCTTTCGACAACAACACTTTTAAAATAACATACACAACAACAGGGGTGATGTATCACCCCAACAGGGATTTCATTAAAAAAAACAAGATTTTTAGAACATATTTATTGCCACATAACACTTCATAAACTTTAAGAAAACAATAATAAAGAAAATAAACATTAATAAATATATTTAGATAAAAATTGGGAATCTTATTGGCAGTTGGTGCAAATTTCCTTCCTGTGTTCAGGACATACGGGACATTTACATTTTGAGCACAAACTTTTAACTTTTCGTGCCCGATTTCGGGGACAGATTATACATCTTGATAGCTTCTGGAGTTTCGCGGGGGGTTCTTCTTGAACTTGTTCCATTTGGTGTCCTATAATTTGATTTATTCCTTCAGCTAAATCTCGATTTAAATTCTTAGTCAGTCGTCTTTGCATGTATGGTCTTGCAAGTTGTAGCCCCAATTCTTTCAAAAATATTCGCCTGAATTTGTTCGGTGGCTGTATAGGACGTTTGCAGGAGAGAAAAAGTATCATCGAATTGATCCCGGCTTGATCGAGCATGCCATAAAAGAAACGTAGCGGCCAGCGGCGAGTGCTTCGAGTGACACTATATGCATGCATTAATTTGTCGAAGGTATCAACGCCACCTTTTGTGTTGTTATAGTCCATGATTATTGTTGGTTTTTTGGATTCCTTATCTATTTCTGGTGTGTAGTGCATGGTTGATAACAAAATCACGGATTTGTTTTTTTTTGGGGTGAAGGAAACAAGTGTTTTCTTGGAATCGAATGCAAATTGGGATGATAGTGATTCTTTATATTTATTTGGTAAGAAAGATGGAGGTATTTCTCTTTTATTCCGGCGAAGAGTTCCAATGGTTGTTAATTGATAGTCCTTTATCATTTCATCTGCTAAGGGTACAGATGTGAACCAATTATCGTAAGTGACATTTCGCCAAGATCCTCGAATGCTTTCCGCGAGAGACTTTACGTAATCAGCTGCACTTTTACTCTTGCCTTCTTCTTTTCCAATGTAAGGAATCGCATCAATCATATAATATGTAAGAGCATCACACGTTGTCACTATTTTTATCCCATACTTGTCGGGTTTTGATGCAATGTAAACTTTGAAAGGGCATTTTCCTCGAAAGCTCAAAAGTTGTTCATCGATGGTTACATAGAAACGGGGTTCATACGATTCTCGGCAGTGTTTTATGAAATTTGACCATATAACTCGTACAGGAGCTAGTTTATCAGTTCTGTCTCTTAAATCTTTATCATCAAAACGAAGACAGATTAAAAGAAACTGAAATCGATTTCGATTCATAATATATTTGTAGATGCTAGCCGAAAAAGAAGACCACATCTCGGTTGCACCTTTTCTATTATCCTTATTTATACCCGATATAAAAAGTAGCCCAAATAAAGCGTCTAACTCCATGGCGTCCGTTATTTGAACGTACCGTTGGTCTTCAAATTTTTGAGCTCGGCATTTTATTTCCTTATTTGTATACTTTACGATGGTATTCATGATTTCTTCATCGAATAATAGGCGAAACGCATCTAACTCTGAATGTATTTTTGACAATACTAAGTTACCTGGATTTTTTATCTTGACGATGTTTCTTTGTGGGGTTTTGCTTCTAGGAGGTGGATCTCTTGACCAGATGTGACCATTTTTGCCTCTGATTATTTTTTTCAATAATTCCGAAAGTGGTTCTCCTTCATCAGATGACATACCGCTTAAAAAGTCGTCCAGACGTCCACTTCAGAAACAGCCGAAAGATGGTCTGAAAATTCCGAACAATTATTTTCGGAAGCCGAGTCTCTTTCATCCTCATCAAGTTCCAAACCACTTCGCATATAAAGTTCTTGATTTTTTTGGTAGTTGCATGCCATTTTATATATGTATATGTATCTAAACGATTGATTAAAAAAAATTTCTTAAGGATTTCCATATACGCATACAACAACATGGGGTGATGTATCACCCCAGAGTTACCGTATTCAAAAACAACAGCCTACCGCAGCAAATTTTTTGAAGCAACTGACAACTGACATATTAAACGACAAATACTTTGAATGGTTGCAAGAAAAATCATGGCATACTTAAACTACATTCAAAATAAAATTGCCTGGGGTGACGGGTCACCCCTGTTGTTGTCCGAAGGTTAATTATGGATTTCATATAATATTTTTTTATTTAATTCTAGTTGTGTAATCCATAACAATTAATTCGTGGTCTTATGATAAAATAAATAATTGACAATATGATCAAAATTGACAGAAAATAAATGGAAATGGTATAAAGAAACGAATGATAATAAAACGAAATATTTTTAATGCTTTTTGGCGTTCGATTGATTTGTGTTCACTCTCTCGCTGAGATTATGACGCCTTTTTCTCGAAGAGCTTTCCACTTTGTATACGACGTCTTCCTGTAGTTATACCTCGGTTTTTCTTCCTTCTTGCTATTGAGGTTGGTTGCACTGACATTTTTTTTGATGAGCAAAACTTAACTCTATTTGCAACAAAGATGTGAGCTTGTTCCATGTTTTTTTATATTATTCAATGTCTTATTTAACTGTTTAAAAAAGCTTTCATTCATTTTATCCAAGCTTCTTTTTCTACATGACATATGTTCAGAAAGCCAGAGCCATCGCCATACAGCCATTCGCCAACATGAAAGTGGCAAAGCAGCAAACGTGATTGTGGAAATACACATTTAAGTGCATTCCGTTCGGCATCACTGTCATCGGTCATTCTAATAAATAGATGGTTGAAATCGTTTGCGTGTGCCTTTTTCCAATGCGTTTTTAATAGCTGTAAAGGCAAGAGTGTAGTTAGCCTTAGTCTCTGCTGTATGCAATACCACAGAATAAATAGTATACAGAAGTCGCATCTCGGCCTGCGATGATTTTTCACTTTATGGTGCGGGCGGAACAACTGAAGGGAAGATCAAGCAACGAGAGAGCAAGCATGATCAGAGAGTAACAACCAGAGAGCAGCCACGATCAGAGAGAATCAACGAGAGAGCAATCTTAAAATGTTTATGTGTGTGTGTGTATTGTGTTGCTATCCAACGTCGTGAATGCACGTGGTGTTGACAAAATTTTATTTCAAGTTTTAGATGTCTATATTTAGTTTTCTTCAGTTGAAAGTTGCGCTTGGTATTCGTACGCGTACTTTTTCGATGTAAACTAAAAGGGCCGGGTAACATTAACGTTATTCCATTATTTGGGATTTTTGTGCAAATTTCTATCTGATATATGTAGGGAAGAATAACCCAAAAACTTTAGTGCGACAGGATTTTAAGTTTGCGGGCTTTAGTAAAATTTTTTTTCTCTGAAGCCCACGAGCAATGCTTCCTCAAGAGTACTAAGATCATGAAGTCCAATATTATTTCCTTATGATCAGAACATGTGGAAAACCATTGCGGTGTGGCATTTTTGCATTTGGATTTTATCAAGTTTTTTATACCAACAGTTTGTGGTTGTGTGTCAAAAATATTGCTAAACACTGTAATATGTTTCTTGCTAATTTCCAAGAAAATTTGTGAAGGAGCAACGAGGTTACCAAAATCTTTAAGAGAATTGTAATTTTTATGAAATATGAAAAGTTCACTAGGAACTGTTAATACTTCGTCTTCTTTTCTCAATATAGAAACACAAATATCGCTGTTAATTTTCGGTATCATTTTGTAGACGATATAACCTATGAAGTATCTTAAAGACGCCAAATCGATACTAAATTCCGAACAATTCTGTAGGTCATCATTTAATACGAAATCATCAATGATTTCTATGTTAATATCTATTTCAGAGTTTTCGTTTCGACTGAGTTCTTCATTATTTGTATCAGCTACGTACATATTTGACAAAATATTTGAAAGCGTTTCAAATGTGGTATCACTCAGCTCTTCACAGTTACTATAAGAACTCAACTGCACTATATTTGCAGACATTAAGCGTGCTAATAAAGTGTTTATATCAGCAACTGAGGGGTTAATATTATTTCCACCCTTTTGTCTTAGAACCGAGAACATATTTTCGAGCTTATCTTGGTTTAATGCTCTTGTCATTAAAAAAAATATTTGGGATTTTTCCCATTCAAGGAAGAATTTTATATGTATATTCGTGTGATGGACTGTTAAGTTGAACTGCAGACTTATAACAATTCTTTGAAGATAGCGAACCACTATTTAGGCAGTCATGCCGTAGATAAACAAACTTCTTTTGAGCAACTTTTAAAGCCTACTGTCTCAATAACACAACCATTCGCATGAAAGTACAATTCCCAAGTGATTTCGAATCCAATCCACACAATCGAAAACAAGAGAAGCAATACAACACCATGCAAGCTTACGATAGAAGAAGCTATCAATGCATACACACGCACACACACTTGCATACACATCGTAAGCTGCTTCTCGTAAAAACAAAACCACCGAAAACGCACATGCTACTCTCTTTCGCCCGCACCAGCTTCTCAATTTTTTGTATACTCTCTTGCATGTTCTCATGCTTGTACTCTCTGTTCAATAGGGTGCCAATATTGGAACGAAGTAGTCATTAAACGCTTCATTGTCGTTAATACGCAGGTTCTTATAAGCAGAAGCCACGTCTATTTTATGGGAGTGAAAAAAGTTATGCCCGTATTACCGTTCGCGAGTCGAACTCCCAGGCGAACTAAGCTGATCGAGGTATTACGGTTCGCGAATCTCTTCATTCGCCTGAAATTCACTCGCTGGCAATTGACTGATTGTCAATTCACTGGTTGTGTCAAACGTCAAAAGTAATTGAGTGTTGCAATTCAAATTTAAAAAATAAAAGCAGGAAAATGATTAGCAACGTTTTATTTTTTTTAAATTATTGGAATGAAAACGATATTAAATTCAATCACACAAAAAATCAAATAAAAAATCACAAAATAACAAATGACTAAACTAAAACACATATTCCATTCTTAATTACTTGAATTCAAAAACACAAAATAAAAATTCACTCATTATCGTAAAACAAAGATTTTAATTCTATTTTTTTTAATTGAATTTCAATTTTTTCTTTGTGGCGTCTATTTCGGTCAGCTTCGGCTTGGGTTTTGCGTATCTCCCTTGCTTTGCGCAACGAGAGTTTCTCCTTTTTTTTATATCGAAAGACTTTCTCGAGTATCAAGCTATTTCAGCCAAAGATTGCTCGATGCGTTTCGTTGCTGAGAGAAGATCTGACTGAGCTTGAGTCTGGCATTTAAGTAGCTCTAGTGTTTGGCTGGTAGTGCTGATTGGGTAGTCGCAATTTAGGGTAGTTGACATCTTTTTCGATGTTGAAGGCGTATTATTTTCCTCCAACACAGGCTCTTCCGGAAATGGCAACATAGGTAGGCATATGTAGGGCAGCATTTTGTAATCCCAGCAGGTCGTCCACAGCATTTTCAATCGGTGGTGTTTTTTTTTAGTTTCAGCTTGTAATCCAGCCACACCTACGAAATTTAAACATAATTTAATAAACTTTCATTGATTATTGTGAAATACATACTTTACTTTATGCCACTCTTTCCCATTACGTGCGGGTGGTCCCAAGCAGTTCAGTTCGCCCGCGAATACTTCCCAGTACTCTTTTTGCTTCTTTTTTGAAGATCCAAACGCGCCTATGCCCTTGGCAACGTCTGTATTTGCCTCCATCAACTGCACCAGCTTACCAAACCGATGACTGTTGGTTTTCTTTAAACTTGAAAAAGAGAAAATAAAACGCCAATTACTTTAAAATATATTTCTTATTGCTTACATTTTTCGGTTGTCCGTCATTACTACAAATGTTTTTTTAAATGTAACGAACGTTCTCCTTCCAGTCACAAACTTTTTGCGTTCGACTGAATTTGACATAAGAAACAGAAATTCAGTCGAACGTTCGCCAACCGTAATACGGAAAAATCGTAGTTCGCCGAAATTGTGACATTTGAGTCGAATGCCAATTGCGCGATTAGCGAACGGTAATACGAAATTGTGTGGTTTGACTCATTTTTCGTTCGACTCGCGAACGGTAATACGGGCATTAATTTCGATCACAACATTCAAACCCTGTTTCAACAAAATGTCATTTTTAATTGTATTTCTATTAGCTTTTGATGATTGATTGTTAATTTGTTATGGTCATCACGGCTTCGCTATAGTCGCAAGCGTAAAAGTAGACCTTATATGCCCCCATCTTCTTCAATATCTTGATAATTATCCCCGAACCTTGATTGTCATCGAGAAGTAGGTCGTCTAATTGTTCGACCGCATAGGTCAAGACGATTGGTCTCCCACCCTTGCGACGCGGGAGAGTTATTTTTACATTCTTTCCCTGGGGTTTTTGAAGTTTTAGAGTGTTCAGCTGGGAAGGTTGGTTGTCTTTTGCTAAGATCTGTGGTGAGGCCTCCGTATCACACACATCCCTAGGTAATGTGATGGAGGTCGTGAATTTTAACCCGACTTGTCCGTGAGAATAGAACACGTACTGAATTCTTTTTCGTATTTGAAATCAATATGTAGTAGCTTTGCATTCCAAATTTCTGAAATTTTCTTCCAATTTAGAATCTTTATTAAATTATGAATGTTGGCATCCAAATAGTTTGCGGAATTGTAAACGCTTTACTGATGGACATCTTTTCACAATCCAATTGGTGTGCGAAAACGTGGAAAATTGTTGCACGAACATTTCAGTTTGCTCTTGAAGGGAATCATATGTGGGAAGTTTACACTGAATTTTGGCCACTAAATGCTTACTTTCTTGAAACTTGTATTCCAATAAGTTATATTTCACACACACTTTTGATATGGATGATATTTTACTAAGATGATTAGCTAAGCTAGTGCACCAATTATTATCATTACCTTTGATAAACTTACATTTTTATCAGCAGACATTTCTTTAGTGATTATACTGAAAACTTTGAATAATTCAAGGCTCGCTTCAGACATTTTTATTTTTATTTTTGTTCAACTTATTCCTTACAACTTCTAAAACTATGATTCACTTACGATTGTGGAACCAACTGATAAAATGCACACAGTCAACTGAGTAAAAGTCGTTGAATTCACAAAAATAAAGCATACAGTATGCAAAACTCATATTCGTAAAACAGAAAACACACCTTTCCACGCAACTAAAAGAAAATATTTTACAAAAACCCATTGTTATCAGTTAAAATACATAAACTTAGAAAATAAAATTAAACTTACCAATACTTTATGCATTATTTTTCTTTGTTTCTGTATTAGCAAATATTTTTCGTTTAAAACAGGGGTGTAGTAATATGTATAACCTTTGCATACTGTACATACATAGTATTCGGTAGAGCAGTATAAATGTACATAGATACATATGTACGTGAAAATCATTCAAACCTTGCTGTAGTGTCTGTAGTCACTTGTAATTTGCTCTTAACTCTTTTGAGCGAAATGTATACCAACTCAGACAGAACCATGTTTGCTCTGATATAGTATACATTTTGCTCTGCATTTGAATGAACAAACTGTTATATGGTGTAGAGCAGGCGGTGTCTGTGCCGGTATACAGTTTGGCAATACGACTCCCGGGAGGTAGGCTGAAGTAATGACTACCTCTGTGTCTACCCGGCTGACGGTAATTGAGTCTGTTCAAGTCTGTAAATTCTGAAAGGGTAGGGAATTTAATATGTGATGACAGTTAGAATTCTGAGGAAGACTGAGAAATCGGTCTAACATTCTCGATAATAATTTCGCAGTTAATATTGTTAAAATTATGCTAAATGATTGTTTCTTTAGATTCATGAAAAACGTCCGCTTAACGAAGCAAGCATTTGTTTCCGTCCTAAATTTTCTGGACCTTCCTGATGGAATAAGATCGACCTACAGTTGTGAATACGAAAATAGCAATAGGTCAAAAATAGTCGAAATATTATAATATTTTAAAACTGCGATCTTTTTTGTTAACTCTAAACTGCTTTTCAATAAAGCATTTCATAAGGCATCCAATCGGAGTAATTCCTTTAATTGCAATTCATGACAATATGTTAAAAATATGAAAAATATAATTTTTGAACTTAACATGAAAAATGCAGTGCTACTTTCAGATCCAGCTTTGCTTTTATTTTTTTATATAAATGTCAAATATTATGAAAAAATGTTTATTTTATTAATATTTTGTTGTATTTCCTGAATTATTAAGCACTGCTTGACAGCGTCGCTGCGTAGAATCCACTAAACGATTACAGCGCTCCGGTAATATGGCATACCAAGCACTTTGGACTACTTCCCGTAGCTGGACATTGTTTGTCGGCTTAAAGATTTTTTACCAGACGGTTAATTAGCTTTTATGTAGACATATGTATATGTAGCATCCTGACTGAAAATAAAAATCGTTTTCATCTATCAGCTTTAGTTTTTGAGATACGGCATATGTGTGATTTTTTAGAAAAACACAAAAAATTAATACCATAAAAAATATTTAATTTCTGGAAGCCGGCAAAAATGATTTTTTAATGATTTTCTTGCATGTGATACTTGTGGTAGGTCTCGTTTGAAACTCCAGCAATAATCTGCCATCATAGGCACATCCCATCTGCCCTTATATCGTTCCTCCATGGTGCGAATTTTTTGATGGAATCTGTCTCCTTGTTCATCACTAAAGTGGCCAAGATTTTCAGGAAAGCTGGTGATGATGGAGCTGATGATGATGGA
The DNA here is from genome assembly GCA_958301585.1 of Merodon equestris. Classification (NCBI taxonomy): domain Eukaryota; kingdom Metazoa; phylum Arthropoda; class Insecta; order Diptera; family Syrphidae; genus Merodon; species Merodon equestris. The sequence goes on from OY284413.1 coordinate 47,882,018, forward strand.
GCTGATGATGATGGAGCTGATGATGATGGAGCTGATGATGATGGAGCTGATGATGATGGAGCTGATGACGATGGAGCTGGTGATGATGGAGCTAGTGATGATGGAGCTGGTGATGATGGACCTGGTGATGATGGAGCTGGTGATGATGGATTCGATAGCAAAGCGTTCTTCATTTCCAGTTGAAGTAAGTTTGGGCGGCCCCTTTTGCGTGATATGATAATTAAATTCGTTGCGTTCAGTAATTCATTGGCAACGTCCAGTTGAAAATCAAGTAGTGACATATACTTTTTCTCTGCGCCCAAATGTTTAAGGTCTCTGCGGTACAAAAGCCAGCTGTTAACTACTGCAGAGTTTATGCACCAGTAAACAATACGCATGTACCATTTATTTGATCGGTGGTTGATTTTGTACAGCTCTAGTAACATGTCCGCAAGGTCAACTCCTCCCATATGTCTATTATAACATTCAACTATATCTGGACGAGGGATCGACACATATTTTTTCTCTTTTCGGCACCATCGCTTACATTCACTCATCAGGTTCTTGCCTTTATAGTTGGAAAGAAGCTGTACAGTCTTGTTATCATACCACCGACAAACAGTCAAATTGTGTGCATTTTCGTATTTGAAATCACTTGATCCTCGGCCGTTCTTCTGCAGTTCCTTTTCAGTTTTCAGTTCACAATTTTGTATCCGATTCACTCTAATTGTTCCGACAGCTAAGATGCCTCTTTCTTTCAAGGCAATCATAAGACTGACCGAGGTGAACCAATTGTCAAAGAACAATTTAAAATTTCGATTATTTGGAATATTCGTCGATAAGTACAGAACTATGTCTGAGGATATTCCTAACCCATAAGATGGGCATGTTCCTTCGCCAACGTAAAGAGCAAAATCGTACATAATTCCCGAAACACCAGCTCTTGTGAACATTTTGAAACCCCACTTGTGTGGCTTTTTCGGCAAATACTGCTTCATACTGCTACGACCTGTAAATAATAAAAATATCAATACAAAATAGGTAATTCACACATTGGAAAAAGTACCTTTATAAGAAATAATTTGTTCATCGACACTTTGGTATTCCTCTTGGGGTATTAGATTATATTTTTCCTTTAATTTTGTTAGCAATGGACGAACTTTGTGCAATTTGTCATAATTAGCATCTCCTTTTTGGGGTTGTTCAGCATTATCATTTATATGGAAATACTGCCTTATTTTGTCAAACCGATTCCTTGAAAAGGATTGTGCTATCGCTGGAAGTCTGAATTTTTGCGCCCATGCCATTTTTATGTGTGGTATTTTTACTGCACCCAAGTACAGTAATACACCGATGAATCTTTTTATTTCATAAGGTTCACATTTCAATTCTACGCCATTCGTTTGCAACGCGTATTTGTTCGTTTCATCACTTATCTTTTTAATAATTTCATCATCGAAAAACTGAACAAAATAAGCTAATGGTTTCTTGGAATTACTACAGATGACTTCGTTTTTCCAAACAGAGTCGCCCTCATTTATCGCAGTACTCCTCCATCTCAAACTCCATCTCAACTACCTCCTGCACCGTTTCCTTATTTTGCGTTTCATAGCTAGGTTCTGTGGCGTCCCCAGCAATCTCCTCAATCGAACCAAAGTCCATGCCACCTTCACTCTAATTATGTAACGTTTCCTTTATTATATTTTCCGAAAACTCATCTTCCTCATTTTCACCTTCACTTTCATTAGCAGAATCATCCCAGTCAAAATTGAGCAATTTTGTAATTTCCTGCTGTGCCAAACCTTTAGATTCCATTTCTGACAAAAAAATATACTTACATGAAATTTGAACATTATGGACCAATGTTGCCCATAGGCAACATTTTATTTCAAAAAAATATTGATGTCAAACTTACAACTTTTTTTTCACTTTTATTGTTTTATCTCATTGACTTACCTGTTGAAAGTATTACAGTTCACTTTTTATTCAAAAATCCTTTTAGCTATTTTATTTATTTATTATTTTTTTTTCCGAACAGACTTTTTGCAATTTTTTTTTATCACTTCTGGATACTTCGAAGACAAGCACGCAAATGAACAATAGCTATGCTTGATTCCCGAAATTTCGCATAATGCATGCGTAAGACACATACAGTGGTGTGCAATATAATAGCAGTGCACCATATATGTAACTTTATTGATGTAACAAAAAAATGTTAGTTTTTAAGAATTCAATAAGTGCCATCTACATGCCAGTATCCGTTGTTATCTTTGCTTTGTTTTTATTCTTAACACACGGCCTTAGGATCAGCGAATACGATATCATTAATCGTTATCTGGAAAAGATGCATTTTCCTTGTGTGCATAATAATAGCAGTGCGGTTGAGTTGGTCATTCTTGGAGCAATAAATCCTTATTATTTCCATCAAAAAGAGATTTTTTGTCAATTTGAAATTTGTTTGTAATACCGTCGGTAAAAATAGTGCAACATTGAGTAGATAAAATTCAATATTAACGTATAATTTATATTCAGACAATGGGAAGAGCAGCACATTGTACTAAAGAGAAGGGTGACCTCATTAGAAGTTTAATTCGAGATGGAAAAACATACAAATTTATTCAAAATCTTTTGCATTGTTCAGCTAAGATGATCTCAAATGCATTGCAATATGAAGAGAGAGCAGAAAGCGTAAAACATCTGTAAGGGAAGACAAATTAATGGTAAGAGTGATAAAGAAAAACACCTTTGTTTCATCGAAAGCTGTGAAGGAGGACCTGCAATTAGATATTTCTGCTTCAACTGTAAGAAGACGATTAATGGAAGCAAACTTGTTCGGAAAAATACCAAGAAAAGTTCCATACCTGAGTAAAAATAATATTAAAAAAAGACTAGCATTTGCCTCAGATCATGTGAATTGGCCAGCCGCTAAATGGCGAAACATATTGTGGAGCGACGAAAGCAAAATAGTTTTGTTTGCTTTCAGTGGCTGTCGCCAGTATGTACGGAGACCACCATCTTCCGAATGTGATCCCCGGTTCACTGTAAAGACAGTGAAGCATGGCGGAGCCAAGATCATGGTGTGGGGCTGCTTCTCATATTACGGTGTCGGTCCTATACATAGGATTGAAGGCATCATGAACCGCCATGTTTATTTGAAAATAATCGAAGAAGTCATGTTTTAGTTTAATTCAATTTCACTTCGTACACTGCTATTATTTTGCACACGAATAAATAGCATCTTTGACACATAACGGTTGATGACATCGTATTCATTGATCTTATATTTGTGTTATCAATATAAAATGAAATTAGAGATAACAAGAGATATTTATAGGTATATGACATTAATTGCAGCTAGTTAGTAATATTTTCTTTTTAGACGTAAAAACATTTGTATAGGACGCTGCTATTTTATTGCACACCACTGTAGTTGTTGCCCAAAAAAATCCGTTATCAGAATCAATAAGAAACGGGAATTACAAACACATCATTGGGTATGAAAGGGTTAACTGATATCAACACTGTTAAATTCGTAAATGTGCGCCTACCCTCACATAAAATACCAAAAAGCTGTGTACGAAAAATAAAAGCTGATGTATAGAAACGGCGGGTAGATTTAAATTTACTGTATCAAAAGATGAAGGAAAAGTAAAAAAAAACTTCCGGAAAATTTTAATAAGTAAAATTTTGTAACTATGTGTTATCAACACCCCCTCAAGATAATTATATTTTTCTGCTGCTGACAATTGATCATTTTGATAGACGGCGCTATTAAATTGGTCACAAAAAGGCATCCAGTCACGCATGTTGCCGCCAAATGTTTTCAATTGCAACTTGGACAGACGTACTTATGTTACTTTTGTTTGAAGACGAAACTAAGGTGTTGGAATTGTTCAGAGCATTTTTGGGCGGAATCAGCTTGGCTCGCACTTTTTGTGGACGATTATTTAATTTTGCTAATGTGGCTATTGCCGTGTCATCATAATCGGCCATTTTCTCCAACTCCCTCTCCTGATCGTCGACCTTGGTCAGATTCTTTGCCATCACCGCTCTGTCCGCTTCCTAAAGTTCCCCATGGACTGCCGCCAACTGCTCAATTAAAGCTCCTCCTCGAAATCTTCCAATCGATCCGAATTTTCCGCAGTTAACCTACACTGTGCGTCAAGGAATTCCGACCCCGCTTTGACAATTTTTGTTAACGATGTTCTAAAGGTACTCCGCGTAATTACCTCCATTGTCGCGGTTACGATATTTCGAATAGTTCGGCCCGTCCCGGGTTTCAGCACTAAAATGATAAAAAATGAAAACACTCGAGCACGATTAATTCAAGAACATGTGGTTTATTAAATTTAAGAACACGCTGCCATTCGCTTAGATGTTACAAGACGGACTACTCGAATGTCAAAGACCAAAAAAAAAATCAATATAATATAAGTGTTCTTCAAGAAAAGTGAAACAGTTATAAGGGTATTGAGAGAATAAGAATATTATTCTTACAAAACGAATGACTGAGAATTCAACATACTTTTCTCAACAACCCTCGCGGATGAGATCTATCATGACAATGGCAGTTTTGTTTGCGCCTTGAAGCTTTACGTTCAAATCGTTGAAATGCTGGCAAATATCAGTGAAAAACATAAATTGAAGCCACATCACATTCATTGACGGTGAATAATGTTCAATTTTCCCTTCATCTTGAAAAAACAATCGATTTTTTTCCAAACAATTGTCGGCACCCGTTGACAGTTGTCCTCGTAACGAACATTAAGGGAAACAAAAAAAAATGGAGTCTCTTGAGAACGCTTTTATTACTTAAACCAAAAGAATTATTATTTTAAAGAAAAGATACGTGGAGCGGTTGAGTGATGATTATCGTGTGTAGCGTCGTTTTCTTGTTCCTTTGTCCGTTTTCTTCCCCTTTCCATCACTTCAAATTTGTGGATTGTTTTCTTTTTTTTCGGACACTATCAACGAATCTTTCAAGAATGCGACCGTGGCTTAACGAACATTGTTATACATCAGTAAGCCATTAGACACCTAGTCCATTTCATTAAGCAAAACTTAAAATTTTCGTTTATTTAAGACTTGCGATGATATGAGATTGACAATTTTTTAAACTACAGTACACTCTCGGTAGAGTGAACTAATAAAAACCAAGCCTGCTCATACGAGCGAGATTGTTTACATTACCGAGCGTGCAAATTTGAATGCATTCTATAGTACGGGTAATCCATAAGTGTATAACGTGAAATCACATCATCAGCAACATTTGTGATTGGATGGTTACGAAGAATATAAAGGGGTATATCGTCTTCATCGTCATAGGTGTGGCAGGGAGAGGAAGACTTTTAGGGACGAAAAAACCTATCATGGTCAGCTTTGCTACGCTAAAGGTGCGATATACGCTTTGAGTGTATATATTGTCTGAAGGTATCAAAATCGTTTGATACTTTTTTGGGTGAGATATTGAAAAACTCGTGATATTTAATGAAAAGGTTCTTGAGGGTAGTTAAATCGGTGGGGAGACCTTCCTGTTGTATTGAGACCATTACGCTGGTGCCTGTTTTACCTTCATAGCAAACCGAGTCTGATTTGTCATGAAGATAAGCCAAGAAGAGACGAAAGTTCTCATAGATCGTTTCATCTCTTAAATTGGAGAGAGCGTATCGACATGAGCTTCGAAAATTAGGATACTTGGCTCCGGACTTAAGGTCGAAATTTGGAAATTAGTTTAGATCCGGGTCGTGTGCTAGGGTTGGAGGTGATAAGGTTGTATTGACAGAAGAACTAGTTGGGTTCAGATTAAAGCTGACCCGTTGGCGTTGTGTTTTGGTGGAACTGAGGGAGAAGACTGTATATGGGAAATTGATGGGTGGTTAAAAATTGGAAAGAGTTTGGTTTTGAAGCTCCAGTTATCGTGGCGATTGGAGGGGGGCTTAGAAAGCTTTTTACTAATACTCGTATTATTATTCTTATTGCTAAGTTTAGGTATAGGCTTAGTGGTAGATTTAGGGCGGGAATCATTCTTTTCATTCCATTTGGTAAATGTGGTCCTACCGAGAGTGAGTGGGCGGCCGGAATCGAGAAATAGCCTGAGCTTTAGTTTGTTCGGTCCGAGATGTTGAGGCATTTGGCAGCTGAGTATTGGGATTTTGAAGTGCTTCATACATTTTTGTAACCATTGTTCGTTAGCGATGGCGGCCTGTCCTTCAACCAAAAAAGTAGTAGTATTCTCGTTGCTACATCGAAGCTTTTGGAGGCGCTGATTCCATTCTCGTAAGCTCCATATTTGACCAAAGCGTTCGATACTGGTTTCCACGGCTGGCTCTTCTATTTCAGGGAGTTGGTTTGTTTGGGTGTAGACAGATGATGTTGTTTTAGGTGGCGGTGGGGAGGCGCGAATTAACGGGGTGGAAAGATTCGCTTCGAGTAGTTCGTCGCGTAAAGAGGCATTACCAAATGACGGATTGGTATGATACTGGCCGGGGAAGTGGATGTCGTCTCTTTTATGAGCTGTTGTTCTTAATTCCTCGACTAGGTCATTAAGGTGAACGCTTTTAATTTGCGTTTAATTTGTTAGCCATATCTTCAAGCAGAGGGGCCGGTTGATATGGGGAAGGTATACTTTATTTCGATGAGTGACTGAAATGTATGTCTAGTTCGGATCGGAGAGAATTTAGTGCCCCTATTACGGATGACAACTCAACTTAGTTGAGTTGAGAGAGTTGTCACCGACACAACTCGAAACGAAAAAAATTGATTTATAAAAGTAAAACTAAAACAGAAAACAAAAATTAAAATAAAACAAAATGGAAAGCTGTTTAGATTTATTTTTTGGCGATTGTGAAGATGAAAGATGCGTTGATGTTGCAGTTACACGAAGAAATATCCAGGATCACTCTAATCCATAACCTCATAGCTTTTAACTGAATGTCCAACAACTCAGTTTTTATTTTTTTCTATTTGAACATTGAGTTTATGAAGTTCCGAGGCTTCCTCGTACTTCTTCATTCATATGCCTTTTTATTCAGAAGGTAGGCTTCGTATGTTGTTTTTTCTATTTTTTTTTTTGATTGTGTCCAAAATTTGTGTGTGGTTTTCGGTTTGCGTTTTACGAAAAGCCATCCTTTGTTCTTCAACGGTTGGCTTTCTTTTCACGCATTTCCTGATGAAAGAAGTAGATGCCGGTGAGGGATTGGAACGGCCTTCATCCGGTTGAAAATTCTCCTCGTCGCCGTCGGTTTGGAAAAGAGGGGATGGTTCCTGATCATTTAAGGCAAATGTGGACTCGTCGGGTTAACTGCAGTTTGCAATTCAACCAATCCAATCACCAATCTTCCAATTAGCTCAGATTTAAGTGCTCCGATGGACCGCCTCCTGTGCTTTCTCTATTTTTTTTTGTTGCTCGCCTACTTTCTTTTTAAGTTGACTTTGAAATGTATCCACACCAAAATAATTTAAATGTTATGTATGATAATATTGTACTCTTTTAGAATGTTAATGGACCATACCCTTTGCCATTCTCTTGTTGTTCGTATAGGTGGGCCAAGACTCTTCAGATGTAGAGCTAATTTTTGCCATTGTTACTCTTAAAATTTTTCGATGAGTCGAAATGTCCCTTACCCCCAGCCAGATCTGGGTTTTTCTGCAGCAATTTTACAATTTTGTCGAATTGCCCAGACTAGTGATCTTTAGGCTAAAAGCAAACGTTATATATATTATTATATTATTGCGTTTATTATATTTTTTTGCTCTACTTACGATTTCTTGTTCATTTTCAATAACGCAATTCCGACAAAGGCACCACACAATAAACGCACTACACAACTGATAAAAAGCAGTTGTCTAGTTTACGCACTTGTGACAACGTCAATACAATCCAACTGAGATACATAATACCCCGAGACAACCATTTTGAAAGTTGTCTGCTCGTTGTCAACTGACAAACAACTAGTTGTCATCGATAATACCGATTGGCAGATTACAACTCAACTTTATTCAAAGTTGTCTTCCATAATAGGGGTCTAGGTTTATTTTCTTAAACAGAACACGGTTAAGGTACGAGTTGAAAGTGAAAACCAAGTCGCGTTTTAGTTCGGCGCTACGGGTATTGGGTGAGTTAGGTCCGGAGATAATATTAACCAGTTTTAAAAGGGTAGATAATTGTTTTTCGAGAGAGTTAAGTTTAGAAAAGATCGCGCACTCCACAAGATTACTTAAGTCTTCAACGCATTTTGGAATTAGGTCAAACTTCGCCGATAAATTTTTTAACACCAGGTTGTTGTTGTTGGAGGCAGTGTTAATTTTGTCATTGTTACACTTGATTGCGAACAGGACATTTGAGAGGGATATCTTTTTGCATTCTTCACAATAGAAGAAGAAATGCTCCGAAATTCTTTAAAATAAGTGATGGATCTTTTACTAAGCCCGATGCAGGCAAGGTGAAATGATTTGCCGCAAATACCTCGGCACATAACACGATCAGCATTTTTGTTGTCCGTGGCACAGTAGGCTAAATCACAATGATCCATATTTAGATTTTTTTGCAATAATAACACAAATTAAAAAAGGGGCAGAGAGTCACTCGCGTCCGGATTTTGAAGTGGGTCGGTAAATAATGCACTGGCGACAGAAATGGGAAGTGGCGAGAAAGAATTACGCGAAATAAATACAACGTTACGTTGAGAGGAATAAAAAAAATATCTTTATTCACAATTAATCGAACTTAACGCTACTCTAACAAGGTTATTAATACACTACTAGCACTTCACAGAGTATGGGGAAGCCAATTGACACTTGACCGACGTCGTTCACAGGTATTTATTCGGCGTATCGTTGATGTGTTAGCATAATTGCAGTTGCATGGTTGACCTCGATTGCACGGTCGATTCCAAGAATCGATTGTCTGGGTGATATGAGTTTATTCAGCTATTTTTGATATTCGGTCGATAAATTCCTGGAACTTGTCGGGCGTTGACTGATATGTAACTCGCGTAATAACTTTCGCAGTAAACAAAAAATGGGCGAGAAACAATTAATAGGTGTTTTTTATTATGCCATCCAGATCCACTCAGGATCACGAGACATAATAAAACACTACAGATCAACGAATAGCCAGCTTGACATTTCGCCTTGTTCAGTGCTGTCAAAGATCTGACATTTGAAAACAAAATAAACAAACAAATTGGAGATGGAAGCAGCTGCTATTGAGGTAAATTGCATTTATTTCCTGAATTTAAATATTTATTGTTTGTGTCATAGTGGTTATTGGAAAGTGACACGGACACGGCAGAAAGTAGCACATCTGAATATTCGTTGCTGCACGAAGAAGTAATTGATTCCACGATCGAACACGAAAGCATTCGAGCAATCCACAAAAAAGTGAGAGGCTTCGAAGAAATTATTAAAAGTTATAACAATGCGGACTTTAAAGGCCATTTTAGGCTACATCGTTCAACTGCCTACGTTTTAATAAGTACAAATAACAATTTTCAATCATCATATCCATATATTTGTATATTTTGCAACTGCTTTTAGATCGCTACAAATTAACAGAAAGGTTTGCTATTAATTTTAAAAAAGGACTACCAAAAACTTCACCGGACATTGAAATTTTTATATTTTTGTGGTATATGGCCAACACAAACACTTTCCGGGAAATTTCAAATTTGTTTGGCATTTCCATTTCGACTGCGCATGGAATGTGATTAGGAGGGTAACATATTGGGTCATATCCATCGGCCACGAATACATTAAATGCCAAATGCAAATGAAGTATTAAATAATGGGACCTTGTTTGAAGCTAAATCGAAAATTCCGGGAATCTTGGGTTGCATCGATGGGTCACATATAAGGATCAAGGCCCCCGTTACCAATAAGGAAAACTATTTCAATAGGAAACGTTTTTATAGCATTTCAATTCAAGGTGTAGTCGATGCCAAGAAAAAGTTTATCAACGTCTTTTGTGGTGAACCAGGTAGTTTGCACGATTGTCGGATTCTACGAAGATCCGAGCTATATGAAAATGCTTACCAGAACAGGAACGAACTTTTTCCATACAACAGTTTTTTGCTTGGCGATTCTGCCTACCCAGCCTTGGACTGGTTAATTCCACCATTTAAAGACAATGGAATGTTGACAAATGTCCAAAGAAGATTTAATGTGATTCATGCTAATGGACGAGTCGTTGTGGAACATACGTTTGGTCTTCTGAAAACTCGTTTTCGAAGATTGATGCATTTTACTGAACAAAAGAACATTCATTTTGTGGTCAATTTAGTTTTATGTGGGTGTATATTGCATAACATTTGTATGGATAACAACGATGAAGTAGATGATGTGATTTCCGTCGATCCAGACAATTTTCCTACAACTGAGGTGAACGATGAGGCAGCAAGCAGCTCAAGACGACAAGTTTTATTAGATGATCTGATAAATAGAAACATAATAATTATATGAAATTCATTTTATTTAATTGTTCATTCAATTAAACCAGTCAACACAAAGAACATAAAAGTAAAAAAGGAACAAATTCATTAATTTACAAAAAAAAAAAAAAAAAACAAATAAATCACAAATTATCGCAGAAAATTCAAATAAATTATTTCAAAAAATTCACTATCACTTAAGTTTATATAAAATAAATAAAAAACATTATTTTTCAAACAATTCCTTCAACAACTCGACTTTCCGCTCGAAACGCTCCTGCTTGGCTCTTTCTTTCACTTCCATAAGTCTTATCTTCTTGGCGGTGTAGTGGGCTATAATACTATTCCTTTCCTCCGCTAACTTCCGTTCGAGCTCGAGCCTTTCCCTTAAAAGTTTCGCCTTAACGGACTCCCTACGCCGTACTGGATTCGGCGAGCTTGTGTAGCTGGAATCGGAAGTTGGCGAAGGATGTTGCAATTGGCCTTAAAATGAAATATGTTGAATCAAAGCTATTATTTTATTCAAAAAGTATACATACTCGCACTACTGGTGGAAGCGATCGGTAATGCCTCTATCATTTCCCCCGATAAATTTAGCGTATGGCTATTTCTTATCGTGGGCTTAGTCCCGAAGATGGCTTCCATCTCCTCTTCAAATGGAGCTTTTGCGGCTGCCTCCCCAGTCCGTTTACTACCATCCACTGTTGCCTTATAAGCCCTTAATAAATTTTTCAATTTAGCTTCGAGCATTTCGACAGTGGTTTTTTGGGTCTGGATGTTAAAAACATATACATACATATACCCATATATATACCCATATATCTACAACATAGAATTTTTTTGTTTACAAATCAAAACTTCTTGCGCTAACAGGTCTTCCAGCACATTGCTCATTGCATATTTTTTTTTTACTTGCATGCTGGAATTCCATCTGCCGATCGCTGATCGACGAAATAGGCGCCAAATTGTTCCATTTCACTTCGCGTAATATGGACTGGCTTATTAATATTTTCTCGTAACGCTTTCCTATTGGCTTTTTCCACAATAAATATGAGAAGAAGTCAATAAGATTCTCAAAACCGGATATTTCTACTGGCAGCTCATTCGTTCCTAGGAAAGGATAATTTTCTTTGTATTGACAATGTTTTTTGTTCTCCCAAGTTATCTTGTTCTCCTTTTTCTTTTCTTTTTCCAAATTCAAACTAGACAATGGCTCGTCATCTTCCGAATCATATTGATAGCTTTCATTTATCACCACATGCTCTGCCCGATCTTCCACTGCTTCATTTTCTGACTCGAGAATTTCATCTTCACTTTGCCATCCATCTCCAGGAAAAGTATGAAACCTACGTTTAGAGTAGAACGAAGTGTTGGCACCATGTTATGTTTATCTGTATAAAAAACAGGAAACTTTAATTACATAATTTACAGTACCGAGAAAAAAAAGCAAACGAAGAACCATGGTGTTGTTTTAAATAAAAACTGGGTCATTTTTCACGTTATTTTTTTTTTTTTTTTTTTTTTTTTTTTTTTTTTGAAATCTTCTGCTATCTGTCGCTCATCTTGCGTCAGCGGCCGACACACGGCCCACGGCGCTTTTTTTTTTTTACTTAACTTTCGCGGAGCAAGTGGCGGTGTACAATGGATCTGGACCCCCATAAGGTGCCAAGGCTGAGATTTGCTTCATATGCCAGCCATATCAAAAAATGACAGAAACTCCACGTGTGGGAGTCGGACGCAATATACCTGCCCGGTAGTGACTAGGACTCCACTGACTAGTAACTCCACTCGTCGACATTCGCTAATACCATATCATATATAGGGTAATCCAGAGCGAAGGAAGTCATCAGGGGTAGTCTTCCTAGGATATGGTCCCCTCTCGTACCTAAATCGACCGAATTAACGGAAGCTATGTGTATCTTAACAGTATGCATATGAAAGTTGTTCCTGAAAGAGCGAGGGGCGCTGCCATAGGTCACCTCATATGGGACAGTTTCCGTCCTTGGTGTATCAGTCCGCACACATTCATATTTCACAGGGACATTAAATTTGACACCGGCGACCTGGTTAATGCGTATCTGCACGCAAAGCTCCGACTTCGCCAACAGTCGACGTATCGTCAACGTGTCGAAGACAATATCTGTGGATCCCGCCGTGTCTAAAACATAGGGTTCGCTGTTCTTGGCACACTTAGTGAATTTTTCGTATTCCTTCAAAAAATCCAACATTCTAGGCTTAACTATGAATCCGCGCAGGACGCCCGCCATATCCGTCATTCCGAATGCAATGTCATGGACCAAACTATAGAAGGAAATGAGCCTGTCGTTGGGGTCCCAATCTGGGAGGGACCCAACGTTCGAGAGCTCGCGCATAGTCCGCAGGAAGGAAAAGAATTTATATAAGGGGCCGCTTGCAGGTAGGCAGCATTTAATTATATCCGAGCTAGCGTATTCATCGGGAATCATGAGCTCATGGATGATGATACGCTTAACAAATTCCCTTTTCCGCTCATAGATGATAAAATCATGCATCAGAGCGCTCTCAATTTTAAATTGTGTCACATAATCACACTTACGACCTTTTACGCCCGTTGGACGTAATGATCGGAATAGGTACCCCAAGCATTTCGCGGGCATAACTACCTTCTTCTTGACTTTCAGGTATGTTTGCGGGTTCGAACACATGCGTTCGGGCAGCCGCAGTGCGCTGTGCCAATTCCATTTGTTGTAGTGGTTCAGCGCAAAAATGAATCCCATGAAATTCGGGTAACACATCCTGAATATGTGCGGCAGACCGTTGAATTCAGGAGATCTGGCCGCCGCGTCCAGTACCTCCATTATGGCTGAATAAACAAGGACCGAACTCGCATGAGGCACGGAGTCCTCGTTATCGACATACGTTCATCGAAGTCCTCGAGAAAGATCTGCCTTCTCGCGCTGCCCACATAAATGTTCGTATCGCTCAATGGTCCATAGAAGGCACCATTGCAATTCATCCAACCGCCGCCCACGGGTGTGGTGCGAAGCGATGACCAGTATTGGCCTTTGTAATTGGTGTGCCACATATCTAATATATCGTTTGTCCTCCATAAATGTAAGGATTATGCGATCAACCGTCGTAACACTCTCCTGCGAGATGTTACGCCATCTGTCCTCACTTCTGCTGTGCATAAATATGAGTTTACATATAAGCGCGATAACAACACGTAGGCCATCGGAGGTGGCCAACTCTTCGTCGTTGGAGTGGCGGAAGCTATGTATGTATATCTTAACAGTATGCATATGAAAGTTCTTCCCGAAAGAGCGAGGGGCGCTGCCATAGGTCACCTCATATGGGACAGTTTCCGTCCTTGGTGTATCAGTCCGCACACATTCATATTTCACAGGGACATTAAATTTGACCCCGGCGACCTGGTTAATGCGTATCTGCACGCAAAGCTCCGACCAACAGTCGACGTATCGTCAACGTGTCGAAGACAATATCTGTGGATCCCGCCGTGTCTAAAACATAGGGTTCGCTGTTCTTGGCACACTTAGTGAATTTTTCGTATTCCTTCAAAAAATCCAACATTCTAGGCATAACTATGCATCCGCGCAGGACGCCCGCCATATCCGTCATTCCGAATGCAATGTCATGGACCAAACTATAGAAGGAAATGAGCCTGTCGTTGGGGTCCCAATCTGGGAGGGACCCATCGTTCGAGAGCTCGCGCATAGTCCGCAGGAAGGAAAAGAATTTATATAAGGGGCCGCGTGCAGGTAGGCAGCATTTAATTATATCCGAGCTAGCGTATTCATCGGGAATCATGAGCTCATGGATGATGATACGCTTAACAAATTCCCTTTTCCGCTCATAGATGATAAAATCATGCATCAGAGCGCTCTCAATTTTAAATTGTGTCACATAATCACACTTACGACCTTTTACGCCCGTTGGACGTAATGATCGGAATAGGTACCCCACGCATTTCGCGGTTATAACTACCTTCTTCTTGACTTTCAGGTATGTTTGCGGGTTCGAACACATGCGTTCGGGCAGCCGCAGTGCGCTGTGCCAATTCCATTTGTTGTAGTGGTTCAGCGCAAAAATGAATCCCATGAAATTCGGGTAACACATCCTGAATATGTGCGGCAGACCGTTGAATTCAGGAGATCTGGCCGCCGCGTCCAGTACCTCCATTATGGCTGAATAAACAAGGACCGAACTCGCATGAGGCACGGAGTCCTCGTTATCGACATACGTTCATCGAAGTCCTCGAGAAAGATCTGCCTTCTCGCGCTGCCCACATAAATGTTCGTATCGCTCAATGGTCCATAGAAGGCACCACTGCAATTCATCCTACCGCCGCCCACGGGTGTGGTGCGAAGCGATGACCAGTATTGGCCTTTGTAATTGGTGTGCCACATATCTAATATATCGTTTGTCCTCCATAAATGTAAGGATTATGCGATCAACCGTCGTAACACTCTCCTGCGAGATGTTACGCCATCTGTCCTCACTTCTGCTGTGCATAAATATGAGTTTACATATAAGCGCGATAACAACACGTAGGCCATCGGAGGTGGCCAACTCTGAAAAATCGATATCAAATTCGACAACTCCTGGGGCTATGAAGCCCGATACATATGCGAATTCGGCATCGTCCCAAACCGAAGTGAAAGAAATCCCTGTCAGTGCGCTTGCAAGCACAATCTTCATCGTTGGAGTGGCCGTGTTGTAGCTCAGAGTGAGCGCACTCATTGGCCCTATTTCAATCTCCGGGGCCAGAACGTTACAACATAGGACGTAACTGAGCTCGGCGCTTAAGGGTATCTTCTCAAAAATCATACTCAAGTACTGCGGATTGGCTATCGGGAACAGCTTCCTCCGATCCTCGACGCGCAGCGGGTAAATGTCTGGCGTCTGTTCCATATTGACGTGAGTATACTGCTGGATGAAAATCCGGCGTATGGTCGCGTCAGTGCTATCCATCAGGGAGAAGTGCGCGTTACTTAGATCGCATACTTCCCTCGGTACTGCGACGTTTATCTTCCGTATGTATTGCAGACGGAAGGTGTCTGACATAGTTAGGGGAGTCAGAAAGTTATTCAACCCAGCATAATAGGAGCTGGGGTTGGCTCCGCGACATCGGCATATGTGTGATATCGGCACGCCCACATCGTCAGCGATGTAGCGGTCGCCGTCCTGTGTTACAACCGTCTTCGGTTCCTCCAGTACTCTGGAGGCGACGTGTACGAGATTCGTAGCTAATTCAAGGCGAAAATGGATGTATTCATCCGAATTCGAAAAGGTCCCTTCAGAAAGATCTCGCATAGTTAAGTATGGAACGTCGTCCAAATCACCATATCCGTCGACATCCCAATAGTAGTCCTCTCGATCAATTATCGTTGCCTTTAATTCATTAGGGCCATAACCCAAGATATCATCGTTGGAGTATTCAGTCGTGATCATATGCCCCTTAGAAACAATTGAATTCAACGCGACCAGTTTCGCGAAGATGTCCGTCACGTCGGCCTTTGATGCCGTAGCCGAAGCATCACCGCCATGTGGCGGCGGAATCAGTATCTCCTTGCCTTTTTGTATAAATGCCTTTCCATCTCTAAGCAGAGCGTCTTCGGTCTCAGCGATTGCCGGAATAACTGAGGTCCTAGGACGTTCCATGCCATGAGCGGGGATGTTCCCCGCGTTTCCGTTGTTTGCGTTAGCAGCCTGTGCCATAATGCGGTATCGGGGCCAAAGTAGTCCGTCGTGGTGCTCGAAAGTTTAAAAAAAAAAAAAAATTATTAAAAAAAGTATTAAAAAAAGTATTACTTTGAAATTTTACATAAAGTTTTGAAATTGGTTTGTCTTCTTATGCGGATCCCAATTTCGCCAAATCTAACAGCCGAAGTATTATTATATTAAAAAATGTTTGCAAATAAGTATTTGAAGGCGAGCAAAAATGCAAATACTTTAAAAAACTCCATAACTTTTAGATTTGTTTATTTTTTCTTAAACTCATATTAAATTCAATGATAATAATAGTTCAATATTGTGTTGCGTATCCTTTGTTATCAATAACTGCACGCAATTTTTTAGGCATCGAATCCAGCAGGGTCTCTAGTACTGGTGATATCTGATCCCATTCTCTTTTTATTGCTGCCATCAGTTCTATGGAATTTGATGGCTTTCGTGTCCTTATTTCCCGATCTATAAGAGTTTTCAATAGGATTCAGATCGGGAGATCTGAGATGGCCACTTCAAAACTTCAACATTTTCTTCTTCCAGGAAGATCCTCAATAAACGGCTGGTGTGCTTTGGGTCATTGTCATGCTGAAACATGTTGCCTTCAGGCAAATTTGACCGCAAATGTGGAAGCATATGGTTTTTCAAAATTTCTTTATACAATTCAGCGTTCATCCGACCACTAACTTCACACGATTGACTCCTTGCCGAAAGAATGAACCTTAAAAATATCCCTAATAGAAATGTGGTGTTATGATAATTTCAGATTGCTTACCACACACGATAACTGATCCTCCTCCATGTTTTATAGTAAGTACTTGTTTTATAGTAAGTACTTATAGTAAGTATCTTTGTCTAGGAGGCCTTCGGACATAGCGAATGCCATCTGAGGAAAACAAGTTAAACTTGCTCTCATCGCTCCATAATACTTTTGACCATTGCTCGGTCGTCCAATGAATGTAGCGGATCGCAAAATCCAGTCTTTTCCGTCTATTGATGATATAAGGCTTCTTTGCAGCTCGGCTTGCGTACAGTTTCGCCTCTACTAGTCTTCGCATAACGGTATGTACTCCCACGTTAACCTCCAAATGCTCATTAAGGTAGTGAGTAACATCTACTGCTGTTTTTAAGGGATCGACTTGTACTTGTTTTATTATTTCGCGATCCTGTCTCGGAGTTATTTTTCGTGGACGTCCACTACCAGCTTTACGATTGATATCGCCGTGTTTCCGAACACGGGACATAAGACGCGATATTGTTGATATTGCCACACCAAACTCCAGAGCAACATCCTGCATAAATCTGAATAAAACTGAATGCTTGAGAAGCCATATATGGATGTTGCAAAAAATGCGTAGTACCAAGAACTGCACATGCATAATTGATGAATAAATATCAAAATTCTGCTCATCAACGTCCAATCTCACAAGAAAAAAAATATAATTTCTGTATATGTATGATAGTTTTCTTTTCGTTACTCGATTCTGCGTCCACCTTGAGTCACCCTCACTCCTCGAATGACTCCCCAAGCGCAGATTCCACTCAACTCTCTTCAAATAAATACTATCCTCAGTTAATAAGCCGTTTTATTTATTTTGGTTTTAAGTGTTTCTCTTTCTCTTACACAGTACTATTTTTTCTACTCTAACACGGCCTTCCTGCGATTCTTCGTCGTTCTCGATGAAGGTCCATCCCTCTGCCTTTATCATTGTCCATGATCAACTGAAAAAGAAATAAATGCACCTTTAACCCTTCAGCTTGCCGGTTGTTCTTTGAATAAATTCATTCAACTCTAACCTTGTAATTACTATTTAATTTACAACACATCCCTTTCTCCGATATGCCCTATTAAGCTTGTCCTCGGAGACAAAATATCTCAAAGCCCTTTTATATTGCCCTCCGATATAATATCTCAAGGCTCTTTCAATTTGCCCTCCGAGATAATATCTCAAGGCTCTTTCAACTTGCCCTCAGAGATAATATCTCAAGGCTCTTCCAACTTGCCCTCCGAGATAATATCTCAAGGCTCTTTCAACTTTTCAAAGAAAACAACACGATAAACCCTGATGTTAAAGCAAATGTGTTTTTTTTTTTGTTTTTGTTTTTGTACTTACTTATTTACCGATTTGTCGTATAGCTTCTCTTGCTGCAACAACAATCACATTGGAATCCTTTTTCTTGAGTCTGTATCTGTCTCCACCTAGAATTCCCACTACTTGGTATGGTCCGCGATATTGAACGTCCCGACCAATTATCAATTCGTTACGTAAATAAACGGGGTCTATTATGTGAAAGGTCACTTCGACGATAATATCTTTAAATTCTACAAGAAGATCTATTTTCTCTTTTAATAAAATCGGTTCCTTTCCAATACCTTGTACCGACAACAGATGAGTCGCTCGGAGTGCCGTTTGTTTTACCGCAACGTCAGCACGGATGAGCGAACAATCCGATCCCGTATCAAGTAAACACCGATAAACTGATCCATCAATAACAACGACCGTGGCATTATCGAGACTCATTACATCTTTGCACAAGTTCACCGTTTTTCTCTCTGCACGTTGTTTAGCCCAGCACGTTTTCTCATCATGTCCCGCCTTACCGCAAAACGTACACTTTTTTATGTCAGGAGCTGTTTCAAACCGTGGCCCTAACTATCTGTGGGCAATTAACTTTTATATGACCCATTGTTCCGCAACCAAAACACTTCTTTTCTGACTCTAATCTTGGTCGCCTGGATGGGAAAGAGGAAGCGAAACTTTTTCTTTTGTTATTTGCCGTTTTTGGCCCCCCTTGCGTCATATCCCCGGGATGATTTTGAAATTCTCTTTTACATTTAGGCGACTCAAGAACAAAGGACAAATTATTAACAAGACCCTGAACAGTCGTAGGCATGACAAAAGGAAGTGAGTTACGAAGACCAACATCTGTTATACACCCGATCACGATTCTTATAATCTTGTCTTCGAGTATATCGAAAGGTAAACGATTAATCTGCGACACTTTCTCCATAACAAAATCAGTGTATGAATCAAAATTGTTACTCTCCGTATTTGCCACCTGTCTAAGCTGACCAATAATGTCAGAGCCACTTGAGAAAGCATGAATCAATGAAAGTCGCAAATCATTCCAATTATAGTGTTGGTATCCGTATTTTTCATACCATGTCTTTGCCCGACCTAACAACGCCTCGCTTACTCGCGGAACAATGTCAAAATCTTTTAAGTTGTCCCTTTCTACCCTTGTATTAACATCAGAACACCATTGAGCTATGTTTACTCGGGAATGGTCTGGATCGAAATTTGGAAAACCGACCAAGTCCCTGCCGTTATTTTCTTTTCTCGTGACCATATGAAGTATTTTATTAAGCGCGTCTACCGTGATTACAGGATGATCCGTTGCATTTGATTTTCGACCACGCTCAGCTTCATCTGATTTCCCTACATCCTCGACAGTCGGTGATCCTTCTTTATCTGTCATTGTTATGTATTGGATACTTTATACAATATCCGTCTCTTTTACACCCGCCTACTATTCGATTATAATAAAATAATGAAACTCCTCCGTGCAGGGACGGGTTAAGAATATCCCTGCAGCGATACCTCTCGCTTGTCGTAAAAGGCGACTAAAACAAAGGTAAACAAAAATCACATCTAGGCAATTTACATGCAAATCAGTGGGTTGACACGACTGGAGATCACCGGTGTTGTAAAAGTAAGATCAAACAAAAAAAATCTGGAGCATGCCCGTGACACAAAAAAAAAAGGCAGGCCGAAAAACAATTGGTGCAAACAAATGCAAAAACACCAGCATTTGATTGGCCTCAGCGATGAAGTAATCCCAAACCGGGAAGCCTGCCGCTACTTTCTGAGGTCAAACCGGTGGACCCCACAAGCGGACCAGTAGGAATGCAGTTAAGTGGGAAGGTTATGGTCCTACACTTCTGACCATAACAACGCCGGAAAAAGGAAAAGAAGAAGAATAAAATAATGAAACCGACGCACTTACCGCTTTCTTCTTCTTTGTGCCTACGTGACTTTTGAAGATCAACCGATAACCGTTCAGTACAACCCGGCAGAGCGACACACGAGGGGAGAAAAAAAAAAAAGGGTTTTGGGCAAGATGGAAGAAGAACTTTCACACATTTAAGTAATTTTTATATTTCTCAATACACCCGACCAATTAAGCTTTCCATTAAAAAAAACGTGTTTGTACATGAATCCAAAAATATCACCCTCGATTATTTTTCTTCTTTTTTCTTTTTTTTGATAGGCACCACAGTATAATATCTTTATTAGTATTTTCGTTTGTACAAAACTTTTGTTTATTGTTATTGTAGCAAACACAAAGAGAAAACTCCCGTACACTTTCCGGCAATAATTAAGCACGTAAATCGATCCCACTTCTGATGATAGTTTTCTTTTCGTCACTCGATTCTGCGTCCACCTTGAGTCACCGTCACTCCTCGAATGACTCCCCAAGCGCAGATTCCACTCAACTCTCCTCAAATAAATACTCTCCTCATTTAATAAGCCGTTTTATTTATTTTGGTTTTAAGTGTTTCTCTTCTAGTACTGTGTAATACTATTTTTTATATGTACCCGCAATCCAAAAAAATATATATATTTTATTTTCAGTATTTTATTGTAATTCCTTGACGATGCGCATGATCAGCGGTTATTTCTGCGCTCATGCGAAAAAGAAGGAAACAAGTTCACACTACATACACAAAGGTTACCAACGACACTAAATAACGGTTTTTTCCATGTTAAAATAGGCTTGCGATGATATGAGATTGACTATTTTTGTAACTACTTGTTGATGTATGATGTAATGGAATTGAAGAACTGGGTGTCCTATTTCTTTTTGAAATAAATTGATGAAACAATTAGTTTGGTTAACCATACTGGGAGCAGCATCAGTCATTATCGAAGCTATTTTACTTAAATCTTTTTTTTTTTTCAAATGTGCAAATAATACCAGAGCCCTTGGTAGTTGCTGACAACGATGGCATAGCAATTAACTCTTCCTTGACGTCGTTTAGTACAGAATATCGAGCAAAAATGGCTTAACGGGTAGATTTGGTTACATCTGAACTTTCGTCAAGACATAGTGGTATAAAAGGAGAAGACTTGATGTCACTTATTTGTTGTTCTTTTACATTTTCCGCTAGCTTAAGGATTCTATATTTAATTGTATTCCTGGATAAAGGAGTTTCTTTGATGAGCTGAATTATCTTCTCTTTATTTCCAAAATCTTCAAAAAGAGATGGGGGTATGCTAACCACGCTTTTTTTTTTAAAACACACCCTCTCCAAACGGTTTATCATGCCGAGCAATAACTTTAGCAGCTGAAAAACTACGGACAAGCGGAACTAGAATTTTTATCTTTACTTACATATTTAATCATGGACGTTGACCGATTATTTTTATCTTTGATTGAACGAGAAATAATTTCAAATATTTTTGTGATTTGTTTCATAATGCCTTTTAACAGATGGCGTTCTTCATACCACTGTCACAAAACATAATACACACTGTTGCAGTTTTATCTCGTGTGGTATCGCAAGGGAATTTCACGTTAGATCGCGTGATGTCTGGTAATCACTGATCACTATATACTTTTAATCGCGTGACCAAAAAACACTCCGATGCACGTACTATAACTATAGAACGCAATAAAAATGCAACCGCACTCGCTGACGTTATAAACCAGAGTCTCTTATTTATTTTGTTGACATATACAGTCAAAATCGGTTATAACGACCTTCAAGGGACTGACGAATTTGGTCGCTGTAACCGATATCAAGGTACATTATGTACATTAATCTGTTTTCAAGTACAGTGCATTCTCGATTATCGCAACTAATTAAAACGAGGGTAGTTGCAATGACCGAGGTTGTTGCAATAATCGAGTAATTTTTTTTAGGCTCAATTCGAGATGTAAACTGAAAATCAGAAAACCAGCACATACATATATATGTATTTAACTGCAACAAATTTATATTCAATATATAATTCTAATAAGAAACAAAACAAGAGGAAGTTGTTTCATTTAGATATATATTTTATTTAAGTAAATAAAAATGTATAGTTCTCTATTTGTGCTATTATTTTATTTAGAAAAAATTAGACATTTTTATTTGGATTTTTTGGTTTGTGACATTTTTTAAAATCGCCATTTCTCGCAGTTTTTGAAGACTAAAAATTTGTTCTATGGGGGATGAATTTTGTTCAGCCCATCGAATTGTTGTGTTGAAAGCTTGTATTGCAGTCTCAGCCTTTATTTTGGAAGCATGAATCTCAACCTCGGTCCCGCTTTCACTGGATCTTTCAACTGATTCATTTTCTTCATAGTTTTCGTCATTGTTATAAATGGTTTCGCGTACCCAATCAATTATTTTTTCATTCGAAATGGATTCGCTGCCGGGAATATCATTGAAGAGAGTTGATATGTATTCTACGACCGTTTGTTCATTGATCATTTGAGCTCTCTAAGGAGCGTTATCCAAAATTAATAGCGCCTTTGTTGGAAGTCCTTTCGAACTTAGAAAGAGTCTTACCTAAAAGACACAAAAAACCTATGAAAAAATACCTACTTGTGGCCGGTAAAATTTTGTTACCTCAGGCACAAATGTCGGGTGGAACCATTGTTCAAAGAATGCTAACGTCATCCAAGCATTTTTATTTGCCTTGTAAACAACGGGCATGTGGTCAACATTTTTAAAAGATCGTGAGTTTATAGATTTGCCAATGACGAATAACTTAACTTTGTGCAAACCCGAAGCATTAGTGCAGGCAAGAAACGTGATTCTTTCTTTGCTTGTCTTTCGGTCAGGAGCTGACGATTCCTTAAATCCTACAAGGGGATTGTTGGGCATAAGTCGGTAGAATAACCCGGACTCATCGGCGTTATGAATTTGATGGGACGTCAAATCGAGCTCTCTGACTTTTTCCTTAAATTTAATCAAGAAAGGATCTACAAGCTGCGGTTTGTTTGAAAGTTTTCCTCCACAAATTTTTAACAGACAAATTCCTTTTCTTTTCTTCAAATGTGTCACCCAGCCATTGCTAGCATTAAAAGATCCTGGCCTCTACTTAATTTTTTTCATGCAATGAGCACGCCTTTGTTTTTAGGACCTCGGTGGAAATTGGCACATTTAGCTTTCTTTGATTTAGGAACAACTTGCACAAAGCCTTTTCCATCTTGTGATATTCGCCCCCCTTTAATGTAATCCTCTTTCCGGGTCGACATTCAGCATTAGAAACAAACTTTCCTAATGCATCCTTTTTTCGTTTTATTCTGTTTACTGTAGACTTATGAATATTATACTCACGGCATATTGATTTGATTGAAGTTCCTTTATTATTTTTTTCTAAAATTTCACTTTTATTTCTAATTGATAGTTTCACAATTTTTTTCATAATACCCATTTTTCGAAACACACAAGAGACTGATCACTACACAAAATTAATTTAACTGACAACAAAATCTTGCTTTCAACTTTACTCACATTCATACAGGCACTCAAAACTAGCGGTAAAATAACTGCCCATACAAAAGGAAACCTCAAAACACAAACATAGCCAAGAACTAGACTAAGCAAAGATACGAGTATGTATAAGTACATAAAAACAAAAGTTGCAGTTATCGAGTCAAAATTATTTGAAAAGTTGCGATTACTGCGTCAACAATGATGTAAATTCAGTTGTTGCGAAAATCGAGGAGTTGCGTTAATCGAGAACGTACTGTATGTAGTTATCCTTTTTTTTATTTTTTTCTCATAATTCTTATCTATTAAAAAAAGTAGAAATATCTAATTGCTTGGTTTTTGTTGTTAAACATTTTTTTTCAATATTTTTTTCCATTAATATTAGATTTTTAGTCAAATTGTTGCCACCAAGATCATTTAATAATATCGGGAAAATACTAAACTCAATTACCTTCTTCTTCGTCGCTTTCTGGAGATGTATCATTTTGCACAAAATCAATGATTTCTTCATCAGTCAACGATGCGGCCGTTAAGAGGTGTTCGTCAACTTGCAGTAACTCATCAAACGAACATGGGAGTGCATTTTCAACAGATGAAGCATTTTGAATCCACCGATTTAAGGGTTATTCATCCTCTTCCTCAAAATCTTCTCTTGTGTGAGCATTTTTCAATCCCGAATGTATGAAACAGTTTGCAATTATTGAACTTGTAACCCTTTCCCAAGCTTTTGAAATTAGTAAAATCGCTTCCAGTAAATTGATGTCGCGTCGTTGTTCAATATTTTTAATAAGCTCTAGCACTTAAAGTTTTCTGTAATTGGCTTTAAGGGATCTTATAATTCCTTGGTCCATTGGTTGGAGCACCGAGGTAGTGTTTGGTGGAAGGAATTCAAGTTGTATGGCTTGCAAGCCTTTTACTTCTGGATGTGCAGGACAATTATCCACAAGTAATAATATCTTTTTATTTTCCTTTTTTAGTCGGCGGTCCCAGTTTCGCAGGTATTTTTCGAAAATTGCAGATATCATCCAGGCTTTCTTATTGCTCTCATACTCTACTGGAAGCTTTTTCACATTCTTAAAACATCTTGGGTTTCTTGATTTACCCACAACAAGAAGCTTCTCCTTTAGTCATATTTTCTCCTACCAGTACAGTAATACGATCCTTGGCCATTTTGCCTCCAATACATTTTTCACCCGGTTTCATCAATATTAAAGATATTTTCAACTGTATAGTTTGCCCAAAGTTGAGGCCAAACAACCTGCAACCAATTGTCTACTGTAACTTTTGGAACACTTCTGGCCTCTCCGGTTATTTTGCCACTAACAATTCCATGACGTTGACGCAAACGCTGTATCCATGCTGACAAATACGTAAAGTCGCTCTTCCCCATCTCCTTGGCAAAGTCATTTGCTTTAGCTTGCAAAATGGGTCCACTGATGGGTACACCGGAACTTCTCTGTATCTTAAACCATATTAGCAGAGCGCTTTCAATCTCGGAGTGCAATGAAGTCTTTATTTTTTTTTTACGGAAAATTTCGCTTCCTCATATTGCTTTTTTAATTTGTTCCTTATCCTTTAAAATCGTGAATATAGTGGAGTGTGAAATGGAATGCTCTTTTGCAAGGTCTTTATTTTGCTCTCCAGCGTCCAATCTAAAAATTATACCTGCTTTCTCTTCAATCGTAAAGAGTTTTCGTTTCTGATTCATTTTCCGATACAACTTTATGCGAACCGAATAATATTAAACTTCTGCGACCACTCGTCACACAGAAAAATGTGCACTAAGTAATTTCCACAAACTCGTAACCAATAATAAACGCAAAACAAAAAGAATAACATGTCAACAAACGGTAAGTTGTAAAATAGCTGGAATTCTATGTATGTACACATATACATCGCATCTTCAGATAAACAGTTTACCGTTTTACAAAAAAATGCGGTCGCAAACACAGCTGCATCGATTTTAGTCACTGTAACCAATATTTTATCTAAAAAAAAAATGGAAAAATCGGCCTATATAAGCGATATGTTATTCAATGGAATTATATTGGAGCTTAGCCGGGACCTAAGAATTTAGTCGTTATAACCGATACGTCGTTATAAGCGATTTTGACTGTATATTATGCCGGGCGGGTTCACAATAGTGAGGTAAGCAAATGTGCAACAAGTCACAATGAAATTTCAACAATTTTTAGTTTTAGACTTTTAAACATTTTTAGTTTATAAAATAAAAAAAATAGACTTATTTATAGCCTCCAACACACACACAGCCTTATCACCTTTGTTAATCATTCCAAACTTTTAAGTCCACCAGTTTTGAAATTCTCTTTTATCTTTTTCTGACACTTTTTGTTTTTTTGCTGAACTGGCCATCTTTTATAAAGAACTAGCGTTACCCCGTCCGTTTCGCTAGACGTTTGCTTTTTATTTGTTTTTTCTTTCAAATTAATTTATTGAAATATTTCTTGTAATTTTTTCACTTTTTTCGTATAACAAAATAAGAGAACACGTCCGCTTCCACCAAGTTAGTTATTTTGTATATTTCGAACTATCAATCAATACCTGGATAGTTAAACAATAAATAGAAAAAGAAAAACAGATCATTCACCACGAAAATTACAAAATTATAGGTTGTTCACGTTAGCTTTAAACATTTAAAAAATGTACCAAATGTAAAAAAAACAAAAGATAGTTAAATTAAAAAAATAAAAAATAAAAACAGATCCTTCATTGAGAAAATTAAAAATTTATAGGTTAACTTCAACCTGATCATCGTCATCTTCACTAGAAACGTCATCATTTGGTCCAACAGTTTCACTTTAAAGAGCCTTGTAGAAGTATAGTTTATTCGGTGGAACATAGTTATTTACAAGTTGCATATCACATCTTTGGATTTAGCCATTTTTAAAGGCAAGGTATGATCGTACATTAGTTCTTGAGGCAAAACAGACATGTTTTCTTGAACATTTCTCATTATAGGAAAATATTCAAATAAAGGCATTCCAGTTGATGAACTGACTGCAATGTGATCTTTACTGTATTCAAAAATTCGATATTGTGATATTTTAAATCTAATCTTTTCTGTATTTATAATGACCTTCGTAATGTTGACTGAAGTTAAGAATCATATTTTGGTCGACATTTACAACTTTAAACTTTTTAGAAGCTTGCTTGATACATTCGCCATATTCAGTAGTAGTAAAAACATAATCTTTCTTTTTTATTTTTTTTTTTATTTTTTATTTTTATTACATTATCTTTTACAAAAGACTCAAGTCCTTGATAGCAAAAGTTAAATAATTACATTGAAAAGTAATGTTATGATATAACAAAACTAAACATATATTACAACGAATTGAATGAAATAATTACTTTGTTTTATTTATGAATATATACTAATGTAATTTTGAGAGTCATCTGAGTTGTTAGCCAAATACCTAAGGAGCATTTTATCAAAGTTTAAAGTACCTCGTAGCTTTCTAATGTCCAATGGTAGAGAGTTCCATAGTCTGACAACATACACAAAGAATTGGCGTTTGGTTGATAAACATGTATAAGTTGGTTGAATAAGAGCGAATGTTCTATTTGAAGTTGAAAATTTCAACTTATTATATAAGTAAAGAGGATCTTTTTTAGTTATAACATTGTTAAGA
Organism: Merodon equestris; assembly: GCA_958301585.1. Taxonomy (NCBI): domain Eukaryota; kingdom Metazoa; phylum Arthropoda; class Insecta; order Diptera; family Syrphidae; genus Merodon; species Merodon equestris. The sequence goes on from OY284413.1 coordinate 47,909,293, forward strand.
GTTTTTAAGGCAATGTAGTTCAAGTATGCGTTTAGGGTACATCCTAGTAATTTATTCTTATATTCAGAAACATGGTCAAAACGTTTGAGATTAAAAGGTAGCCGAAGGCTACCGTAGATTTTACCAATTATACTTTGGATATGATAATCCCAGTTTAAAGTGGAATTGACCCTCTCAACATATTCAATATTTCTATCACCAATGCATATTGAAGGGAAATAACTCAAATCAAGCTCATGTTTATAAATAACTAAACATTTACATTTGGTAGGATTCAGTTTTAAACAGTTTTTTTCTGACCAAGAAGTGATTTTGTTGAGATCGCTGTTAAGTAATAAAGCACCATTTTCAATTAAACCAAGCTTGCAACTGAACCGAATCTGAACATCATCGGCATATAGATCGATAAAACTATGCTCAACTTGAGAAGGCAAATCATTAATATACATTGAGAATAACAACGGGCCAAGAATTGATCCCTGAGGAACGCCTGTGTAAAGGTTGACAAAGCTTGATACTCGATTGCCGACAACAACAGCCTGTCGCCTTTCAGAGAGATACGAAAGCATGAGCTTAGCTGCTGAGTCAGAAAAATTAAAAAAATGTTTTAGCTTAAAAATTAATATCTTGTGATTAACTGTATCAAAGGCTTTCGAAAAATCCAGCAGTCCTAAGAAAGACACATAATCCTGATCCATAGCGCATCGCAGATCATCAGTGACGTTGAGTAAAGCGGACACACAACTGTGGTTGTTTCTATACCCAGATTGATTAATGCAAAGAAGATTATTTTGCTCAAGGAATGATAAGATTTGTCCGTGGGGTATTTTTTTCAAACACTTTGGATAAAAATGGAAGGATAGAAATTGGCCTATATTCAGGTGAGGATCGAGTGTTTTGCTTTTTGGGAACAGGAATTACCTTCGCATCTTTCCATTTATTAGGATAAGTGGATGTCATTAAAATGGTATTGAAAATGTGTGTGATACAGGGTTCCAACAGCATTCCTGGTGGTTTTAGCCAGTTTATTGAGGATACTGATATTTGTCTCTCCCAGCACCACTTGGTGGTATAGTCCCGGAAGGACAATTGTTCGCAGGCCAAAGAGTCTCTGCTGAGGTTTTAGGGCAGCTTACGATAACGTGTCGAGTTGTTTTTTGAGGGCACTGACTGAATCGACTCGTGTTCTTCCTTCGGCGGAGAATTGGACTCCCAAGTACTTGGATTTACTTTCACGAGACAGTTGCGGGACAGGCTGTACTAGAATCGTGAAAGGAGTTCGATGGGTAGTCACCACCGATTTCTTCTGCTTCGGGACATTCTCGATAGTAATTGTGAAGCATTACGATGGATTGACGTGGAGCCCGCAGGTAGAGAGGAACTTCGTCACCCCGTCAATGATCCTCTGCAGGCCACGTTTAGTAGTGGCGAAGAGAATCAAGTCATCCGCGAATGCCTCATCAGTTACCATTAGGAAATAAAACTGTGACAATGGGTCATCCTGCTTTACTCCTCGAGAAGGTCTAAAATGCCCCGAAGCATGGTTGTTATATTGGAGGTAGGTGCTCGAGCTCTCGTATGAGAAGGCAATGTAGTCAACCAAGTGAGATGGCATTCCTTTTGCAAGGAGGATCTTCCTAATCGTTTGATGTGACACCGTGTCACACGTTTCCCGATATAAATTGATGCCACAGGCAGTGATTTGAAGGCCTTCCGAACTATTTTTAGCACCAAATCCAACAAAAAGATGTTTTCATTGGCGCCGTCGCACACTTATGCTCTCCGCTTCGCATAATTCAGCAATCTTCAGCATTCTCAAGGCTAGGACCTTGTGGTACAGACGGAGCATTACCGAAGACGCTGTTATAGGGCGGAGATCGCTTGGTCCGTCGAGTTGGGCTTTCTTCGGATTAAGTGTGGTTATAGCTTGCAGGAACCGTTCTGGGACTCTCCCGCACTAAAGCAAAAGGTTTATGTTATGACTGGAAAACATCAACCTTCTTCGGGCACAATTTATTACAGAGAGAGAGAGAGAATGCAATTTACATGGACAACAATATATTGTAAAGTCAAAACCCACGTCGAAACAACAAAAACCCACGACGAAACAACAAAACGCACGAAGATAAAAAAAAACAACACTTCCCACAACATCTGCTTTATTTGTCCTATCGCCCTGATTGCTACTCATCGACTTCCGATGTTGACTCGACTTGGCTGGCTTTTATACCCGCGCGTTGGATGGGTGTACCGTTCATCCGCTGCGCTAATGCCATGGGCGGCCCCTGGTGATGAGAAAGGGCGTGAGGCCCCATGGGTGGTCCCTGGTGAAAAAGGGCGCAAGGCGCTTATGTGATTTGGATGCGTGGGTATTACAATATAGTAATTTTCAGGAGAGAAAAAACCTAATTTCGCGCCTTTCTCAAATGCCATTAAAGTTGTCTTGCAATGGTGACGATACGTTTTTTTTGGCGAGTTAATTGGTAGCGGTAACGAAACATCTGCTGCGGTTTCAGCCCTCGGACTTGAAGAACCAGGTTCGGCAGTTGAGTCCAAATTCACCGTTTGGGGACTGGATACCGGATAAGTAAACACCTCCGAATCGTCCAACTGTTTTACTTGAAGTCGTATTGTTGAAATACAATTAGAAATACCCTCTAGTTGCTTCTCGATGTAGTTCGACAGTTGTTCAATCGGATACAACCACTCTTTGACTATTCGAACTGTATGCTTGGGGTCATTATCCTGTTGGAATATCCAATTTGGCCCCAAGTCTAGTTTACTGACTAATTGATGTAGGTTTGCTTTTAAGATGTTGAGATACATGTGTTGGTCCATTTTCCCCTCGATAAACACTAAGCTTCCCACACCTGATGATGCCAAGAACATTTCCTCCACCGTGTTTCACCGTGCTTCGCAAATTCTTCTGATCCATAGCTGTTCTTTTTTTTCTCCATACTTTGGAAGGACCATCGTATCCTTATGGTCTTATTCCAAAAAGATGAAGCCTCATTTTTGTAAGCTAAGGCAAACCCCCTTCGTTTCATCTTGTTCTTTGCAGTTCTGGAGAAATATCAATGCTTCTTTAGCAACCTTAGCATTTGTCAGACACTATTTCCACCATCTTTGAGCTACTGGTTTTGGGACATTTGCGCACACTGTTTAGAACTACCCGTTCATCTCTTTCACTCAAGGTACGCGGTCGATCAGATCTCTTGGAATGCTCTACATTTCCTGTACTACTCGTATTATAGTCTTCTATTCTGTGTTGTATTGAAGACTTCGCCTTCCCAGTGATGCAAGCGATATCAGCTGACGAGTTGTTCAGGCGCAAATTTACTACGACTTGCCGAGAATTGGAACTTGTTTCTCTCCGAACAACTATTTTATAATGACACTACAAAACTTAAAATATCACAGAATGACACTCTTCAGCTCTAAAATCAGAATGACGACATCGTACCTCAATGTGTGAAAAAAAAAAAATATGCGTAACGGTAAAACTGATCGTACGATGAATTTTGTCGCCTGGAATGTGGCATCATTTTGTTTCTTGGAAACAATGTGTGAATACATTGTTCCTAAGGAATGAGAAACATAACTAATAATTAGTCTGCTAAAGAGGAAAATTGAATGGAATAATAACATGATCCATTATTCGCCGCTATATTTAATATTAGGTACTTGGAGGTATCGTACGATGAATTTTGTCGCTCACTGTATAAAGCCTTATCAAGCGCTTCTTTGCTGCTCTTTTTATTTTCATCCATCCAATGATTCTGATTGCGATGCATAAGTTTCGATTTCATCAGCCTTATTTTTTCAAATCATTTATTGTTGTACGTGGCACACCAAAACGCGAACTCAATGAAACAGCTGTGGCAAATTTTTTTATTTCAGCAATTATTTCTATTTTTTCAAATTTATATTGGGCAAAGGTAGGAATTGTAAACTCCTTAATTTTGTCGAAAGAAGAAATAAAGTTGGCAGTAGAAAAAGACAATGTACCATTTACAACAATAGATGAAGCTTTACATTTTTCAGAAATTATAATACATAATAACTAATTTAACCCTCGGACTGACGCATGAGTCTGGCTGGACTTTTTTGATTTTTGTTGTAATTAAAACATATTTATAATTGAGCAAGCGACTTGGAATTTCATGTAGCTTCCTAAAATTTGATCAGCTATCAATCTGCACAAAAATTAGGACGAACAAAACTATACAAGGACTTTTAAAGGGATGTGTTTTGGGCTCTGACCGGACCTCATGTTACGAATGTGACAACCAAAGCACGTGTCAGTCCGAGGGTTAAATTCCATCCTTTATATTGTAAGCATACTACTCACAGATCTTAACACGAAAAACGAAAAAATATTAATTAAACCAGTTAAAAGAAATGGAGTAGTTATAGACATAGATTATAAGGAAATTGTCGTTAACATTGTAAACTCCACATGTATTTCAAAATTATTAAAAAGCGAATCAGCAACTTGCAAATGGATAAACAGCCAGCACATCCCAACAATCGAAGAGGTGTCACCTGGAATCATTCTGCTCAACGATTTCAATGGAACCATCCTAGTTGATTCTATGCCACGAAATCTCAGTGGGACCTTCCTCATTAAATATTAAATGTCAAAACATTTCTTTTACGTTTTACACCGGACGGCGATGATTGTGGTTCCATTTTTGCTCAGTGCGCCCAATTATCAACTGCCGACAAGATTTTATGCCATGAACAATTTCGTCACCTTTAATTAGATCAAGAATAAAATTGAAATTTTTCCAGTTCACTCGAACAATCTGTTTAAATCGATCTTCATCCAAATATGACAAAACATCCTGCAAAAATGTGTTTGATTTTGGAACAGAATTGGGGTGGGTTTCCATTATGCTCACTGAGCAAAAAAATTATTTTTTCTGGGTTAAAGTGGCCTAAGAAACATAATTTTTATATATTTTTCTTGAGGAAATGAAAAATTATCTTTTTTCAACCTTTTAGCCAGAAATGGAAACAAGATTTCCTTTTTCGAAAAAATATTTTCATTTATAAAATTCGTTTTCCTTTTTTGGGAAAATACTTTTACTTTACGCGTCTGATCAGTTCGGAACTCGGAGCACAACAACATTTTTAATTTTAACATTTTATATTTTTTTCAATCAAACCATGTTTATGTCACTCATACAGCGGGGTTTCAAACCTTTTTTTTCCGAAATGTCCATAAACATAAATAACTGCTTGAAGTAACTCTTCAAAGGGATTATTAGTGTAATTGTCGTTGTAAAATTGTCTTTTTAATTTCACGCCACTAAGATTCGATTCTTTGGGTGTGTATGCCATCAGGACCAACAAAAGTTCTCTTTTTTATGAATAAACCCATGAGCACCCAAACAATCGTACGCCTTCCAGCAATCGGTGTAGATGATCGTACCTGGATTCACATGCTTTTTAATTAGCAGCACTAGCACTTCAGCACTGCTCTCATTTTCTGGACATACTTCCAGTCTTAACTCTTCGGGCCCATCCTCAATTAAACCGAGAATCCAGTGCCCGTGCACACGCCTTCCTTTATTAAATTTTCCGCCTATCTTTCCTTTTGCTTCAAATGTTTCCAAAAACTGGATAACTATTGTCTCCCGGCAATAATTATACCAGTCGGCAATAGTCCGTTGGGACAGACACTGAGTCGAAGTGAAATCCTCCACCTTTACCGTTTCGTAGGAATATTTTCTAGCGAAGCAGTACATTAAATAGAAACATCTTGGCAAAGGCATTCGAGCTTGCTCAAACCAACTGCCAGCAGCGCGAGTTGTTCTTTGTAAAAAATCTTAAAATTTAAAGAACAAAAACTCGCTTATAATTCACCCGGTACACGTGACAGTGTCAGCGGTTCTTATAACTTTATTCGCATCATGCTATTAAATTTAATATATGTTCATTGTAGTTATGTACACTGCGTTTCACTTGAATAGCACACATTGCAATTTAAACTTTTCTTTCCAATATCTTTTGAACAAATGACTGCAATGAATATGTTTTTGATTTTATTGGAAATATAATGCGTATATAACAAAATGAAATAAACAAAAGGAACATTTATTCAACATCTTTTGAATGATAGGCTTGAAAAGTAAAAAACCAAAAAAACATAACATAAATTTTGTTTCACTTGAATAGCACACTTTTTTTTTATAAGCATATTTAACAACATTTTATGTAGTATGGATTTTTTTATTATTAAGAATGTAATGTTGGTTAGAAAAAAAATAGTTTAGTAATGGGTGGAGCCTCCCCGATTTGAAATAACCTCGTAGATCCTTTTGTCTAGGGAATCATAGAGACTTTTAATGTAATTTAAAGAAATTGTATCCCACGCTCGCTTAATGGCCTCAATTAATTCAGGTTTTGTAGAAAACTGTTTCCCAGATTCATAAACTTTTCTGGCCAGCCACGCCCACACATTTTCTATAATGTTTAGGTCTGGTGAGTATGGTGGACAGTTCAAAAGAGCGACTTTTTTGGACTCAATCCAAGATTTTACTATACGAGCGGTGTGAATTGGAGCATTATCGTGTTGGAACGTCCACGGCAATGGTCCAAAGGTACCTTCTAGTTGTGGGAAAACCCTTTCTAGTACCTCTTTATAAGTTTGAGCGTTCATTTTTGTGCTTAGGAATTGTAGCTCGCAGGTGCCGTAATAGGATATGGCTCCCCAAACCATAACTCCGCCGACACGACTGTGCAAACGCTCCAAAGTATGTGTCTCCTTCCTTAAATCATGGAGATATTAATTATACCCATCAGGGCCCTCGAAATTGAATTTTTTCTCATCAGAGAACACAACGCGGTGCCACTCATTGGTCCATGACATATGGGCTTTACAAAAACTCAACCGAGCATCTTTACGCGTTGGGTTAAGTGGTGGTTTTTTTTTTAACCTTCTAACAGGCAAAGTTAAAAAAGCGACGTAAGGTAAAACTGAATTTTTGTTTATGTTAGATATTAGTGTAAGAAACACGAATTTAGTGACGAAGTGAAAAATAAATAAATAATTTAGTCACCAGGTAAACAAATTGGAAGGCGGCCTCAGGGCAGCCTTGCCTGTTTAAGCATAAAAAAACATTTGTTGGAAAAAAATTTTTTTTTATTTTTTCAAAAAATTCAAAATTCTTATCTTTTATGGTATTCCAAAAAACAATTTTTCACATTTGAACAGCACAAATGGAGATCACATTTCGAACAAATGCATTGTGTTTGCGATGTTTTGCAAAGTTTGCATTTTTTTTTACCACCATCTTTGCCAAGCCATATTGGAAAGTGATCGATATTGTCATATCTTATGTCAGCCACAGGAATTTTTTGCTCTCTGACCGATGCCGGAACTAGTGCTGGGCTCTTTTTCTTGTGTTGAAGGCCTACCAACTGAACGTGTTCCCTTATAAGATACAAGACCTGCAGCTATTTCCTCACGGAATTCAGGCAACGTCAACAACTTTTCTTCTGTATAACTTGAGTCATCAGATGATTTTTCAGCTTCGATACGGCGATATATAATGTAGGCATTTGTAGCAGCCATGTCAACCAAATGATAAAAAAGTCTTATCATCGGGTTTCTAGTCTTGAGTCGAATATGATATCGACCCATAAGACCATCCATTAGATCAACTCCACCCATATGGCTATTATATTCCCGTATAATTTGTGGGCAGTCGACTTCAACGTACTTCTTTTCTTTTCGATCATAACGCGATGCCTTACTTGGGTGATTGGATGGGTTCACTCTTGAAAATGGCAAAGTTCCAACGTATGTTGATGCTAATCGGACATTTTTATTATCTCTCCATAAAACCGTACTAATGTTAATGCCATACGCGTTACCTACATATTCAATTGAATACCCCCTATCTTCTTTGATATCTTTATCCGAAGGAAGCTTACAATTTGGAATTCTGTTGGCTCTGATTGTTCCTAAAGCATATATTCCTCTGGCACACAAATATACTAATAGGGGCAACGTGGTATAAAAATTGTCAAAGTAGATTATGTGGTGAACAAAATTTGGAATGGTTTGTGATAATCTCACGACAACATTCGCACAACTACCAAGATCAGGTGTATTGGGTAAAATTCGATTATCACCGGCACCATTATATATTTCAAAGCGGTAAGCGAAACCGTGAGAGTCGCATAATACAAATAATTTGATTCCCCATTTATGTGGCTTGTTTGGAAGATATTGGCGTAAGTGGTGTTTAATTTTTGTGCTGCACATTTGTTCATCAACACACATAATAGTGGATCGTATCCTGGCTGACCTTTTCTGATGCGATCAGTTTCAGTCTGAAATGATAGGTATTTTATTATCGCAATAAACTTTTTCAACGGCATAGTTGTTTTTATTGGCTGAAATGCATTTTTGCCCCAGTAGCTTTCCAAATTAGGGTAACGGTAAACCGACATGTATAGTAGTATACCAATGTATCTATAAATGTCCTCTTCGCTAGTTTTAAATTGTGTGTTGATATTTTCGGCATGAGCAGCTCGATTTGTTTCTTCAGAAATCATATTACTAATCTCATGCGAAAGAAAATATGTAAAAATCTCCATTGGAGTTTTCCGATTTTTGATTGAAGGAGGCAGTTTACTTTTTCCTCGAAATGCAACCTCGTTTACGTGTAATTGCATTGCTTTTTTTCGCCACGTAATATTGGAGAATTCTTTAGAATCCTTGCTGATATCATACAATGCTGAAAGTATGAGAAAATTGTTGTAGGGACTGTAAATACAATAAAAACTTGTAAAAAAAATTATTTTTATAATAATATAATCAATATAGAGTTAACGTAATTGTTGAAAAGAAGAAATAATAACATACAAGACCCAATAAAACCACCAGCTGATGGTACGATATTTGGACCAGTATCTTCGACAACCGGTAACGGCGATCGTTTTCTTTTTCGTGGTTGTATAAGTAATGCATTTAAAGGATGTATTGTTTCCTCTGCCTCTTGTTCTGTTATTGTTTCTGTTGCTACTTCTACAGTTGCAATTGTAGCAGTTGCTTCTGCTGAAGTCGATGGCTGATTTGATAATATGGACAAATTAATGTCTCGAAGGAGAACATCACTTGTGTCTGCAGAGTTCATTTCACCCACACATTTCATTATAAATTGGTCATCTTCAGGTGATATTTCCTCCGGAGTATAATCTGGATCTTCGAGTTCATCACTAAAATCATCTTCGCCTGAATCTAATTGGACCGAATCCATTAACTGTTGAACCTCTTCATCAGACATTTTCGATAAATCAATTTTTTTCTTCATATTAATATAATGTCTTTCCATTTCTATAAAAATTAAGAAGTAGAACTCGTTCATAAGTAGCCTTTCAACAACAAAGAATAATTACACGTAGGGACATAGTTTTACGCTTAAACGGACAAGGCGGCCCTGAGGCAGCCTTTGGATTTTTATTGCTAAATCACATTTACATATTCAATTCACACTAAATACAAATAATACACCAAACTACATATGTTTAATACTTACCGAAAAAAATTCCACTAAAATCGGAGGGTTGAAAATATATTTTATTCAATATTCACTTTTGCACTAAATGATCAATAATTTCTTTGTCTTCACTCACTGACGTGTCGCACAAAATGCACTTTTGCTGCCAAACTCAACAGTATGAAACATTCAAACCGGTAAATTTATGAAACTATATATTTTCCAAAAAGCTGTAAATTTTAATTGGGCGCGAAATGTTTAAGAATTCAAATTTAGTTAAATTTATGTAAAGGCTGCCTCAGGGCAGCCTTACCTGTTAGAGGGTTAATTTTAAACGCTTAAGATGTTGGGCTTTGAAATAACCCGCCATACAGTGGTTTTGCTTGCATTAACACCAGTTTTAGCTCTAATTTTGTCGACAGAATCATGCGAATTCGACGCCTCACGTAAAATAGCCCGCTTGTCTGTATTTGATAATACACTTTTTACACGACCTTTCATATTTTTTCCATAGTTTGATTCATTTTTAATAAAATTGTGTATAACTTTTCTGCTTTTGCCAATTTGTTTTGATATTTCCGACACTGAAAGATTACCGTCTCGATAGGTTTTTATTTTAATTTGCTCTTCATTTGTTAATGCTTTACCACGACCCATTATTATTAAATTTTAGAAAATAATACATTAAATAGTCAAATCAAGCTCTTGTTTATGATTTCCGATCACTTGCGCAAGATAAATCGCACTAAAACGCAAATGTGCTATTCAAGTGAAACAAAAAATGCACTAGAAATTCTGACAAAGACAAAAGAAATACACAAAAAATTGTACCGTTACATTATTAGGCCACCAATTTTGTTTGAGGATAAGTAAAAAGAAAGACAAAAAAAAAAACTACAACAACAAGTATACCAAAAATGAAAAAATATTGATTGATAAGTAAATAAAAACAAGAATACAGGGTGTGCTATTCTAGTGAAACGCAGTGTATGTGTGTAAGAGTACTGAGCAACTTAAGTTGAATCGTTAAGTTCTAGGGTCAAGTCACATCGTGCTCTAATATAAATTAATTGTCACATCCTCGGGCCCCGGCAAAACTTGCGTGTATCTCGAGCGGAAATAAGAGCTGAATTGGTGATTGGCAACATTTTTTGGTTCGGAAGTCGAACTTCACAGGCTCTTACACGCCCATCTCTCCCAGGAAACGTTTTTTGTACAACTGCTAGCCTCCAAAGCAATCGCGGTTTATTATCTTCGTGAACCAATACCACATCACCCTCTTTGACACCACGAGAATTTCCTCTTTTGTTGTGATGGATTGTTCGCAGCTGTGCTAGGTATTCTTCACGCCAACGCTTTATATATCGCCTGATGAGTGCTTGCCGAATTCGCCAAGATTTGGATATACATAGTTGAATCATCCATACAGAAATCCGCTGGACCTAGAATAGTATTACTGTTAAGGAAATGACCTGGAGAAAGTGGTTCAACGTCTGTCTGATCATTGGTTATATAGGTAAGAGGTCGTGAATTGATAACGCCTTCAACTTCTGTCAAAAGTGTAACCAAATCTTCGGAAGTCAAGCTTGCTTTTCCTATCGCTGCTTTCAAGCAGTTTTTTACGCTCTTGACAAGACGTTCCCAAAAACCACCCCACCATGCTGCGCGTTCAGGTATGTACTTCCAGGTGATTTTCTGATATGCTGAGAATTGTTGGACTTTCTTCTGTTTTAAAGTTTCTTCTAATTTTTTCAATTCCAAATCTGCTCTCTTAAAAGACTTAGCGTTATCAGATATAATGGTGTTTGGCACTCCCCTTCTGGCTATAAATCTTCGTAAAGCGTCAATGCAGCTCTTTACTGACATGTCTCCAACAAGTTCGAGGTGAACAGCTCGAATTGCCGCGCAAGTGAACAGCATAACATACGATTTTTTCTTTTCATCAGCGTCTGTTTTCAAGTAGAGTGGACCCAAAAAGTCAACGCCAGTTACTTCGAAAGGTCTGCTTGTAGCTACTCTATCCATTGGTAAAACTGTCCATGGCTCAGATGCAGCCTTACCATAAAGTCGTTTACAAATCACAGAACCACGTAGAACGGTTTTAATTACCTGCCTTGCTTGCACAATCCAGTATTTCTTTCGCAAATGTGTCAGCACTGCGTTAACACCAGAGTGCAAAGTTACTTGATGCGCCTCCAGTATAAGCAATCTACTAAAATAAGATTGTTTTGGTAAAATGATTGGATTTGACAGATAACCAAATGCGGACTTAGGCAGGCGTCCGCTGAGATATAATATACCTTCATGAAGCATACGATTTAATGATGTACTTTTTCACGTTGATGGAATTTGTCGGTTATTCAAGAGAGCTTTGATCTCGGAGCCATAGTAATATTGCTGTATAATCCTTACCCAATATAACTCTGCTTGGTTAATTTCATGGCAAGTAAGTTCTGGGACCTCACTTGTTAAACTGCTATTGCCTATTTGTCTGGCATGTGATCTCCCTTTCAAGTTCTTCGCAACTCGGAAAACAAAAGCTGTAACCCGAAGAAGTTTCTTTAGATGACTGGAATTCTCTATAGTCAAAATTGATCCCAAGTCCGTAGGATCTTCACTACTCTATTCTTTTTCCTCAGTTAATACACTGAAGCATCTGACGCTAGTATTTTCAGGGAACTCTTTATTTGTGAGTAGCCATGGTGGACCATATTTCCACAATCTGGTTTCTAAGAGCGCCGCTGCCTTTACGCCCCTAGTAAGCAAATCCGCAGGATTAGTTTTACCCTCACAATGCATCCAAACATAGACATTTGTTAATCTGTTGATCTCATTAACTCTTGCTTTCACATATGGCTTAATTTTCTTTCCATTGCCACATATCCAGTTAAGGGTGATCGTAGAATCCGTCCATAGACGAACGCGTGATACATTGAAGTCTAAGGATTGAATAAGGAATTCTTTGAGCCTTGCAGCGATTAAGGCTGCAGTCAGCTCCAACCTCGGCAAACTTAATTCATCGTTTGCTTTATCTTGTGCCATTGGACTTAATCGATTTTTGGAACATATAAGATTGGTATGCACATACCCATCTGATAAAACCTGTCGTATATACGCTACTGCACCATAAGCTTTTGGACTCGCATCAGCAAAGATGTGCAACTCCGTATGATATCCATGAGAGATGGATAAACATCGGCTAATAGTGAAATTGCTTAGTACTGCCAACTCGTCTTGCCAACAACAAAAGTCATTCAAAAGGTCTTCCTTCAGCATCTGATCCCAGCCCAAATTAGCTTTCCATACTCTTTGCAAAAGAAGCTTAATTCGTATAGTGAATGGAGCTAAGAGTCCTAGAGGATCATACATTTTTGCCATTGCTCTCATAACATTACGCTTCGTTCCTCTTAATGATTTTATGTATTCGATATTAGCAGCCAAATCCACACCAACCTCGTCGCTAGTTGTCCACCAATTAATGCCGAGGACTTTTTGCTTTGGGGCTGCTCCTAACGTATCTTTGCCAAATCTTTGGACTAATGTGGTGTTATTGGAGTTTCACTTCCTTAGATTGAAATTTGCTGCGTTCATAATGGCCTTAGCGTCATGGTAGAGTTTAAGAGCATCTTCTATAGTAGCCTCGCTCGCGATTAAATCATCGACGTAAAAGGATTTTTGCAACTTATCGCATATTGACCCATACTGTGGTTTACAAATATCTAAATGTTTACGTATCGTCGCTGATAGTAAAAATGGGCTCGACGCTACTCCAAAAGTGACTCGAGTCATTCTATATGCAATTACCTTAGGCAAGTTAACTCCAGGTACCGGTGTCGTTCTGTACCACAAAAATTGATGAGCATCGCGATCGGAAGGGGCGAGAGAAATCTGCAAAAAAGCTTTTTCTATATCCGATATAATAGCAATTTGATTGGAGCGAAATCTTACCAAAGTAGCAAGCAAATTTGCAATTAGATTAAAGCCTACACTAAGATGCTCGTTCAAAGATGAAAAACCTTGTTCACTAGACGAAGCATCCAAGACAATTCGTGTTTTTGTCGTTGTTTTGTCTTCGCGATAAATGGGCTTATGTGGCATGTAATATACAGCATTGGTACTGATGTCGTTGGCTACTTCTTCCGCTATTCCGGATTGTAATAAATCGCGTATGCTACGATCATATTCAAACAGGTGTTTTTCATTTTTCATTAATCTTGTTGTTAGTGTAAAGAGCCTTTGTGCTGCAACTCTCTTGTTGTCGTTCAATACGCCGCTGGTGTTTTTACATGGTAAATGAACCATATATCGACCGTTTATTAAATTAATTTTCGTCAATGTTTTCTCAACAACTGCCCTTTCCACATTGACTTTGTAATCACTTATTCCCACCGACTCTAAATTCCAGAAATTTGTTAGATCAAATGATTTTTCTTCAATTGTGATCGCATTTAGAGTACAATTGACAGCGCAACTTTGTCTTTGAAGTGTCCAACCAAAGAATGTATGACTGCCACCAAGTTATCTGCAATGACTTCGCTTTCTTGAGAATTGAATTTCCAATAATGATCTTGACCAATAAGCACATTAATTCCATTTATTAGTTTTTCGTTACAGTAATTCACGTCAGCTAATTGCATTTTAATATGATGTAATTTCGGGTCATTGATATTTGGGCTTGGTAATACATCTACACAAATATTTGGAACCACGATTGCCGAAACGACGACCCCTTTCAAAAAAAACTCAAACGTTACCTCGTAAATTATGTACAGAAATATTGTTCAAAATTTCAAAACGATCGGTGCAGTAGTTTTGAAGTTATGAGGGGCACCGACTTTGAAAACGTGAGTTGTGGGAAAACGCTTTAACGTTTTGAGCACTTAAAAATTTGGGGTGAAACGTTCATAAGCGAGCTCTATTGGCTTACCTCACACTGAATGCCAGGTTCATTGTACGCGAACCGACCAAGAGACGAGTCGAACGACGGGTCGATGGAAAAAAAAACAGGGGGTTTGAACCGATTAATTCAATCGAAGGATCGAAAGCAGAAATATCGAAGCGACCAACTAAACAACGAATTGACTGGTCAACACGAAAAGATAAGAAGGAAAGTTACGCTTGAACTCACTACGATTTATTCTTCGTCTGCACACTTCGTTATACAAGATGGAAGTGTCGAACCCATCGACTTTGATTTACCATCAGCCCTCGCCCGACGTCACTGGTCGCGTGGTGTTCGTTTGCCAATGGGTTGATGGTAATTACAATGGTGCGACGACGATGGTTCGACATTGGATGATACATACAGTGCATCAAAGTCAAAATGGGACAGTATGCAAAAAAGATTTCGACATGGAATAATAAAACATAGTGTGTAAATAAGAAAATAATAAATATGTATTTCCAATGTCTTATTTGTGTAGTATAAAAAAACATAAAACATAGAGTTAATTCAATTGGAATTGGGAACGCTAACATAAACACGAAAAAATGTAGGAAAACAATGTCAAAGTTAAAATGGGACACTTCAACAAAACTTAAAATAAAAGTATGACAATAAAAGATACAAAACTTATTAATACTTTGTTGGCAAGCCTTTTTGTTTTATAACTGCTGCTAACCGTCTTGGCATTGGTTCTACCAACTTCCGGCAGAAGGAAGGCTCTATTAAATTCCACTCAGCTATTAGCGCCTCTTTTAACTCGTTCCGATTTTTTATCACATGCTTCTTCAATTTTTCTTCAAGATGACCCCACAGATGTTCAATCACGTTCAAATCGGGTGACTGGGGTGGTGTTTCCATAGCGTGCTTACAGTTATAAAGAAGCCAGGACCTTACATTAAAAGCTTTGTGTTTGGGGTCATTATCTTGGTAAAAGTAAAACTCATTCTCTAACCCCAATTTGCGCGCACTTGGTACAAGATTTTCACGCAGAATGTCCAAGTACATGTATTATCCATTATACCTTCAATAATGTGAAGGTTACCAACACCAGCAGCTGACATTGACCCCCACACCATCACCGAACCACCACCATGCTTAACAGTCGGGCTCAAATTTTTTTCAAGGAGCTCTTCATTGGCCTTTCTCCATACATAACTTCGGCCGTCGGAGCGAAACACGTTAAATTTACTCTCATCAGTAAAAATGACCTTCTCCCAGAATGAAACATTTTTGGTAGCATGGTTTACAGCGAACTGTTTCCTTTTGGTCTTATTGGCTTTGCTGATGAACGGCTTCCTTCTTGCTACCCGTCCATTGAAGTTGTGCTTTCTTAGGCCAATTCGTATGGTTTCCGGATGAGCCCTTTTTTTAAGCACTTCATACACATCGGTGGCTAGTTTTGGCGCACTTATATGTGGATTTTTACTCACTTGGCGGACTATCCAACGTTCATCCGAGTCATTGAAAATTTTCCTTGATGATCTTCTGGGCAGATTTTCACAACTCTGTGCTTTTATAGCGTTTAATGATGTTGTACACGGTTGAATGTGCTCTATCTACATTCTTACCGATTTCGCGAATAGATTTTCCACTCTCGTACTGTTGAATTATAATTTTCCGCACTTCAACCGACGTTTGCTTCTTGCCCGACATAATTCAATTCTTTTTTTCTCAAAAACTACGTCAATCGAATCTTTCTTTTGGAATTCATTTACCGTTATCCTTGGACGTAACGAAGTTGGTAACATTTGAAATGAATCCCATAAACATGCCCTATTATGGGATGTGTTCGGTAGCTGTCCCTTTTTATTTTGGCGTTTTTTTTCGTACTTTTTAAGATTTCGACTTACGATTCTGGATAAAATTCGTCATTCATTTTTCTTTTAAGGTTTTTCGATTAATATCTAAACAGGCCGTAAAAAATAATAAAAGTAATTTTCTACTTTCAAGTCGTATGTTGTTTTTTTTGTAATTAAAGTTATATTTGCATGGTGTCCCATTTTGACTTTGATATACTGTATGATACATACATTTTTTTTTTTTTTTTTTATTATGATCACGAACATCCATAAAGGATGTTGTAATCATCCATGATATCCAAAGCATCTTTTTGCTCCTGTCTACGATGAATCCTGCCAGAGCTTCCTGCTCTGCTCGGCCTATACGCATGGAGTCAGTTGATCGCGCCCACTTATGAGCGTTTGGTCCACTACTGATTCCCATGTCTTGCATGAAGGTTAGATAAGCAAAAGCACCTTCATTGAAAACACAGGCTGCCACGTAAGCTGCAATCTCAACGATGACAGAGGTTCCACCCAAGTGCTTTGGTGAGATTTTCCAAATAAGTTAGTTCAAACTCTCATTGTTGTTCTGCGTAAAGCCACCGACACATCGGTCCAGGAGGGCATCTTTGCTCAGATCTTCATAGATGGGCTTGATGGCATCCAAAACATCCTTGGGAAGAGCACTGTACGTATGTTTGAACGAATCCAATGCATTAGCAGCTGCAGCTTTTTGTCCATTCGCACCAGGAGTCCGCGCCACTCGGGCATTTTTCATGCTGTGGATTCTCGTCCGTCGAACTGTAGTGGAAGAACGTTGCCCAGATAGCGCTCTTTATATTTTCCACGGAATCAGAGTGACGTCTAATAGCCAAACCATAGTATATCGTCAATTTATCAATCATTTTAGCCGTAAGCTTCCTTTTACCAGACAGACTCTTTCTTTTGACCGTCTTTCCAGCCTTACTTTCAATATCTACAACGGTCTTTTTGACTATTTCGCGCACACAAGTGCCCATTCTTTTTGAACGTGTCCGACACATTCTTTTTTCACTATTGAAAAATTATCACCATAAGATTTGGAATTCACTAACCCGGAGTAAGCTTTGGAGTCACCGTCACCGATATAATTGCGATATCGCACACCATTCGTTATCGAGCGTTCAAACATGGTTTTTATCGCTTCGACCTCCATATTTCCAGCTGCACCAGTATGAATTGCCTGACACTTTCCAACAGCTACATGATCTTCATGCTTTACTTTCCCAAATTTTACATTCGTGGCAATATGAACTTTTGACGAAAATGTCAAAAACTTTCCCTGTGAAGAAGCCAATTAACGAGGAGACACCGAATAAAGATGAGAAACCTCTTTTTTTCCATGTTCCGCCTGATACAGTGAGTTCACCTTCATCTTCAGTATTTTTCTCTTCGGCTATTGCTGCTTTTTCTTCTTTTATAGCAGATAAAAAAAATCTATTCGCTACTTCTCTTACAGTCGAGCACATTTCTTTCATACATATATTCATTGTATGTCGAACTTGATAAAAAACTACTAGACAAATCCATCAAGCCGCAAAACTTTTCACAGCCAGCTAATCCAAGGCCTAACATCCTCATCACGAAAACAAACTGATAATTACCTTCGTAAATACCTGAATTTATTATTGCACTAGACCAAGGCTGCTCAACCTTTTTATAAGTGGGGCCAAACAGACGGTTCAGACATTTTCGGTGGGCCACTGACGGTTACTATTTTAATTACTTTTCTACTTTTTTTATAATAAAAAATTCAATATTATGAAGTTTCATAGTTTATTAAAATAAGAGAAAAAGGCATTCAATGCCAAATAACGAAACAAAACTGTACTGTAGTCGAAATAAACGCGTCCGCCTTGTATCACTATCTTTATTCAACTGATTTTCTTGTCGTATCTAATACACTTGGCGATACAATGTGTGTGAATACAATACAAACTTAAAGTTAAGAGAGGGAGAGAATAATGAGTCCTTAAGTATAATGTATAAATAAGAGAGTGACAGGATCTCTGTACATTAACCATGATACTTATTGCTACAACTCGGCCATCCTGACCAGTAAGATCCCCTGATCTTAAAGTTTTTTTTTTTTTTTTTTTTTTTTTTTTTTTTTTTTTTTTTTTTTTTTTTAAAAAGGAATTTTTTTTTTTTAATAGCCAACTCACGCATGAGTGGCAAGATAGGATGACGCGTATAATAGTCCGTCACGTTGACCAACGTGACGCGCCTGTTACCCTTCTTAAAGTTCAAGTCCAATTTCTCCATTTCACAACGAAGAACACCGAACTCATCACACTGCATACGAGTGTGAAAATCGATCGCCGTAAAGTTTCTTTCGAAACGCTCCGGAGCAATTCTCTTCAAAACAAACATGGCATGATTAACAGCCGTAAGAAGCTGCCGGAAAACCACCAGCATAGTTTCGTCGAAGGTCTCAACCCGAATTACCGCGAGCGAGTGCGCCGCAGTCAAATCAGGCAAAAGCGGAGGCGATGACAAGTCAACAGCGTCCTTCGGCGCCAGGGAGCCAAGCCCCAGCTCCTCAACGTCATCCAAAAGCGGACGCCCAGCCCCGATCGACAGCAGCGGCATCCGCATTCCAACGGACTTAGCCGCGTACGAGCACCTCACCTCGTCCAGCATAGCACTGTAGTAAAGCTGTATCTCCGCCAAAGATTTAGTTAGGCGGAAAGCCGGATCAGTCGCGGCGGCGACATAGTCATCCACAGCGCGGAAAAGCCGAGAGTAGTCGACATCCGGGCTCGACAAAACGTCACCCCTTCCCTGCAACAATAGATAAACCTCACAACTAGCCGGTCTAGAAGATAAGGGCTTCAGGATGTTAACCGAAGCAAAAGGGTAAGAAGCCGCAACCATATAAATAGGCAACCTAAGCAAAAGGCTTCCACCAGGGGCTACCCTTTCAAGAGCCAGAGAAATAAGTTCTCCGTCGTAACCGTCGCAGGAGTCAGACTCAAAAGCGTCACAAAGCACGAAGGAATAGGAGCGCTCTGGTTTAAAGTCCCTAATATCCTTCACCTCCCTACGCCACGAACAGTTTGCGGGCAAATCATAAGGAACCGTTGGCAAGGAGACGGTAGTACCGGTGTAACCAAGATCGTCCAACAAACGCACCATACCACCCGGCGCACCGCCCAAGTCGAGTATGTCACCACTAAGCAAACGCAGACGATGACCCGCCAAAACCTCCAACAACTGATAGGCAGAGCGATTGTAGAGCAAACGCAGCTGCGGGAGGTTACCGTATGGGTCGCAGCGTACGCGAACGTCATCCCCGCACCGCGCAACAGCGGCGTTCATTAGGGACAACAATATAGGCAAAGTATACTCAACACCAACCTCGTCGGTCAAAACGGCGTCGAAATGCGAATCCGCAAACCGAATGTGCAATGTCCTAGCAGATGATGACGCCGAATAGTTACAGTTGGAGGAGGAAGAGTGCCGCATGTGCAAACACACACGCACGTCAAAGAGACGCGAAACGGCAAACAAGACGTCAGTAGTTCCCCAAGTGGACGGGTCCGAAGTACACGGGGTGTCCAGCAACTGCTCCAAACCGTTCGCCCTATCAACGTCAGAAAGATGGTGACGGATTACCCACTTAAAAGTCTCCACAGCAACTGTAAGCTTCAAAGCACAAAGCACAACCGCGTAACAACACGAACCATCACCGACAACCTCAGTGACAGGCGAATCATAATACTTACAAAGGCCATCACCCTTGCGTATATTAGAAACCAGAGACACCATATCGTCGGAGAACTTCTCCCTACCGACCCTGTGGCCGTAATTGGCCAAATCAGTTATATCGATGTTCCTGCGCCGCTTCTCAACCTTCCTCGAAGCCGCCAAGCCCAACTCCAAGACTTCGGGCACAACCTCCGCAGCCGTCTCCACGGCCCTCTTCATCTCCTGCTGGCGCAACTCAAGAGCACGCTCAACATGATTGTGTAAACCCGCCACCGCATCAATGTCCTCCTGCATGAGTATATCGAACATCTCAGTGACCTCGATCACATGACCAATGTCATCAATAGTAGCATCCATAGAACCGTTGGTCTTCCAGCGGTCCATGCTACCCTTAAAACTCGATATCAGGTCAGATATAATAGGGAACTTATACTTGTTCTCCACCGCAGCACCGCTAGGCTGACTGCTAGATGTCACAGCGCGCGTCAAACGCACAAAAACGTCAAAGAAACTCAAAGAGTTACTCGAACGCTTATCCTTTTCATCAGCATCCGTTACTTGCGGTTCTCGTTGTTCTTCCGTAGAGGGCTGTATTTCCGGTCGGTTCGGTATCTCACCACGTCTGTCGAACGGGACTTCGTTAAGGCGCATGACGAGAGTGTTTTTTGTGCCGATAGTCGATAACCCAAGTCGCTGGAGCCAATCACGCAGTTGTGCGGCGGTATAGTCACTCGCGTCAATAGAATTATTCATGGTAATATGAATAGATGTTTTTTGATTATAAATGCAAACACTCTGGTTAATTGGTTGATCCCACTTCTGAAAAATTGTAGTCGAAATAAACGCGTCCGCCTTGTATCACTATCTTTATTCAACTGATTCCCTTGTCGTATCTAATACACTTGGCGATACAATGTGTGTGAATACAATACAAACTTAAAGTTAAGAGAGGGAGAGAATAATGAGTCCTTAAGTATAATGTATAAATAAGAGAGTGACAGGATCTATCTCTGTACATTAACCATGATACTTATTGCTACAGTACATATGTAGGTATTTTAAATATGAAAATCTTAACAAAATCAATGTGATTTTTGACATTGTTTCTGTTGTATTAATTTACTTATGTTAGGCATCAAATCGGATATCGATAGTAGCAACAAGTCACAAATATGTTGCTCAGTTAGTGATGTGCGGTATTTATTTTTTACATAATTAAGATTTGAAAAAAACTTTTCACAAATATAATGTTGATCCAAAACTACATAAGAACTGCAAGGCCAGGTCTGTTATTGCAGGAAAGTCTTCTTTTGGTACCAATTTCCAAAAATCTTCAAAATCTTCTGAAGAATTTTTTGGTTTGGAAGATACTTTCTCGGTAAAAAGGTTTTTTTAGGGAAAATTGATTTTGCAGTTCCGTGAGTTCCAACTGAATATCGGCAGGATAAGTAATTATTTCACTCAAACTAATTATGAAGTGATTTATCCCTTTCAGACCCAGCATCCTGAAATTTCGTCCGATTTATTTCAAATTTTGAACAATGGTTGATTTGGATTCAGAAATAGGAACAATTTAGTTTCTGAGAAAATCCCTCTGTAACGAGCTTTCTGAGCCGGGGTATACTCGCCGGGCCAGGATCTGTCACATAAATTTTTATTTGTGACACCGGCAGACGTACTAGTGGCCTGCGCGCTACGCTGTCCCTTCGAGTTGGGACCCGTTCGGGACACTTGGTCGTAGGCGCGCCTTGTCACCTCAGATGTACTGCAGACAGTACCCCGTCGATCTCTCAGTGGGTGAGGACCCGGGTCCGAGTTCCGACGGATGGTTGAGTCGGGAGCTGCGTGAGACGTAGCCTGTCTGGGTAAGAACCCGGTCGTGGCCCTAGTTGGGATCGACGTACGCCCTTGAGCACGGTGGTGCCGTCTGGTCAACCCCGACGGGTCAGAATCCCAAGTCGGAACAGTCCCCACGACACTTACCTCGGGAGTAGACTCCGACAGGCCTTAGTCGGTCTCTTTGGGTTAAGACCCGGGTTAGAGAGCCGATGTCCACCCTATTAGACGCTACTCGCCGTTCCACTCGTCGAGCGATCGCCCCAACTAATAATGGAAGGTGATTCCCCTCTGCGAATTTATTATTGTTGAAATAATAATAATAATAATTTCTTTCGATGAGTGTTTATTAACGTAATAATACAAGATTTGTTCTTACTCTATGTATAGTGATATCTTATCCTACGTGTACTTATAGATTATGACGTTGTAAGAATACCTCACCCTGCGAACGTACCTTGTGTAGTGAGTTGACACTTTCCTCGTAATCTCCTATTGTTTGTTACTTGCTAGGACTCCGCTGATTGGTTGACACTTTTCACTCGCGGACTGACTGTTTCTATTCGCAGACTGAATGCCCTTCTGCTAATCGCCTCGGCTTTTTATAGGGCTAGGCTGGGTGACGATGTGAACGGTGCCTTTCCAGTCGTCGTTGGCATTTCCCCTGTTTACGGGACCTGTCAACGGCGACTGTGGCTGCTGCCGTTGTGTTTGGTGTCGTTGACCTCTGTGGTCTTCGGCAAAAATGCAAAATATGCATGTTTATGCAACTTTTGTTTTTATGTAAATTTTTATTTTATTAGTTTTGGTTTTATATGTTATGTTTATTTTATGTTTATTTCCAAGTGTTTTGTGTAATATATTTTGTGTTTGTGGCGGCTGGGGGGTTTGGAAAGAAGGAAAAATAAATACTATGTGTGCAAAGGTAAACAACCAGTATGTAAGGAAAATTTCCAATTTATTTTATCCTCCTTTATTTTAGACAATTTTCCTTTACACCTCCTTCCAGGACCTCAAAAAAGGACATACACATTTGTGTGGTTTGGGTTTTAACCTACAATGATAGACAATTCGAAGGGTAATGTAAATCAAATAGGCAATACACGTCGATTTTACTTTAAATTCATTTATTCCATTCAAAATTAACAAAAAAACATTAAACATTAACATCATTCACTTTGAACTAAGATGGAAGTTCGTAAAACAATTTCGTGCATGTGTGAGGCACAAATATATATTGCATTTTTGGCACCGAATTCTTGTGCGACTTTTGCATAACTTCATGCGACAGGCTCGAGCGGTTTTTAGGTTGTCAGCAATTGGCCAATGCTCTGCGCCATCAAATCGTTTGCTATTTCGCGGCAAAGCAGCGCATTGGTAGTTGGCAGTTTGTTGACTTTCCCCATCGCTATCCGAAGAATCCACCTCACTTCTTTTCCTTTTTGGTGAGGAAAGGAGGGCTTCTGCGATCTCCAGCTTGAACGACAACAGATCGTTGACAGATTTTTTGGGAACGTTTTTTGCCTGGCAGTCTTTTCTGTATTCCATCCACGCATTTACTACTGCAAGATCAATGAAATGCAGAGCTACCTTCAAGGTCCATTTTTTAGACTTTATCCACATTCTACAACATTCCATCATCTGGTCACAGACATCAACTCCTCCCATGTGGCTATTATATTCTTTGACTATAGCGGGGCAGGAGATTTCTATGCGGGTTTGTTGCTCTTTACTCCACCTAGAAACAGTGCCAACCGGATCTTTTCCAAATGATGTGGATGCTGCCGCTCCTGCGTGAACTGGCTGATTCGCCTAAGGACAACAAGAAATACGATACTCCTCCAGGTGCTGCAAGTTCCTAATGTCCTTTCGACCAAGCTTCGTCAGAAACTTAATCGGATCCGGTACCAACATGACCCTGTCCTCCAACTGCAGCAAAAACTTTGAACAAAAATAAGGGTGTTTATATGTCAGAAGCTTACACTCCACGTTAAAAAGCGAGGTGAGGATGTGTGAAACGTTTCTAAGAGCAGCACGACGCCTCAAAATGATGCTATCATCGCCAGACACGAGAATCAAGATCAACTCATCAATGTCGTAGACACACAACAGTATACACAAGGTAAACAGTGTATTGCCGAGCCAGGTCGTTGCACCACCACTGCGTCGTTGCCAACGCAGCTTCGAGGAGATACCATTCCCGGAGTCATAAATACGACTCTCTCGATGCGAATTGATATATATTGATAGGAGGTAATCATCCATACCCAAGGCCTGGAAAAGATAGTATTCGAACCAATACACCATCTCCAACTGCGACTTATCGAACTTACCGAAATCGTTCTCAATCTTATCCAATAGTGACATATCCTCGTCCACAAGCATTCTTGAGAGACGATCGTTCATTGCGGCGGCCGACAGGCCAGTAAACAACAAGATTTTGGACTTCAGAAGCGCCATCAAACGGTCCCTCAACTCGTTTATAACCGGACACATCACCATATTACATGTCTTATCATTATACGCTATGGTCCCCAGTCCGTCCTTATAATACGCCTAATCTGTTCAACCACGCCGCACATACGGTCACCCAGATTCACAAGATGAGGCATGAACCTCATCCTTTCACCCACTGTGATATCAAGGTATTTGACTTCCGTCACATACCTGATACTCACCCCATTCATTCGTACCGTCGGATGTCGACTGCCCGCTAAGTTGCCCTTAAGCAACATTTGGACAATCTTATCCTCGGCCACACTCACTCCAACGCTTATGCCCCAATCATGAACGATCGGGAGGACCCGCTCAGCCTTCCTTTCGAGCTCGGCTCTAGACTGAGCTTCAAGAAGGATAAGCAGGTCATCTGCATACGCACAACACTTAGAGGGTGTGCTCAGCGTTTCTAGCAGGGGATCCATCATGAGGTTCCATATAAATGGACCGCGGATGGATCCCTGCGGACACCCACGCTCAACATTCACAACAACATTCTCATTCACGCCAGAAACAAAGGCTTTCCTACCGGAGAAATAGCTCTTCCAGAGACTAATTTCCCGGCAGACCAGTTCCTGTAGCCTAGCTAACACCCTATCCCAACTCAAGTAATTAAAGGCGCCTTTAAAATCGATAAAGACGCCCAAGATATACTTGGACCTATTGTTAGTGTCGTTAACATGGGACTTAACGAAATCCCATGCGTCTTCGACACTCTTACCCTTCCGGAAACCGAACTGAAAGGGGGAATCAGTCACGATGTTCTGGAGTCTTTCCACCATAGTCCTTTCCAGCACTTTTCCAAGTACCGGAAGCAGACTGATGCCACGATAGGACCGGGGATTGCTCCTTGGTTTCTCGGGGGACTTCAGAAGAACAATGACCTTAGCCTCCTTCCAGCTCAACGGAAAATAGCCCTCGCTAACGCATCCCCCATACAAGGACACCAGGTATTCGGGGCACACCTTCCAGATGGTTTTAACCATCTCTCCGGTGATTCCGTCACGACCAGCCGATCTCTTGGATCGGAGAAGCGAAACTGCGGTGCTTAATTCTTCCCTATCGACCGGCGGTGGTGTCGGTAGTTCCCCCGCCGAGGAGACCACGACACCGTCCGACCTAGGAAAGAATTCTCCTAACAGAATCCTAGCGTTATCTGCCCAACCGAAAACTATGGAACTGCCATTGGTAAAACAGCCTATGCTGGAATCCCTATTAGAATTCCTGCATATTCTGTATACCTGGCCCCACGGATCGTCCCTATGCCTTTGAATGAACCTTTTCCATTCATCTTCCTTGTGTTCAACGATCATGCGCTTGTACTCAGCCAGGCACCGCCTATAGGCCATACCTAGCTGGGACAAGTTTTCAGCGTTGGACACTCGGCCGCTCTGGAATTTCTTCCTTAGCTTCCTGAGTGTCCTTCGCTTCACACAAAGATCGTGTGTCCACCATTTCACTCTTTTTCGATTCGTCTTTCGACTCCTCTCAAAGAGCTCATCGTTGACACTCCACACGGATTCGGTGAGGTGAGCGACTTTCTGATCAGAACTAAGGCACTCATATTCCTGGAGCGACACAGATGTGATCGCCGCATTAATATGAGCACCATATGAGTTCCAATCAGAACCACGCGTGCACCATCTTTTAACATTCAGGCTCGGGGTGGGGCTTTGCTCCCTGTCGATTATCACTTGGATAAGACTATGGTCGCTAACCCCAGCCTCGACCTTCCAGTCAATACTAAACGCCCTAATAGAAGCTTCATTGGCAAGAGTGACATCGATGTCACTCCTGCCACCTCCAACAACCTCGAAGGTGAATACTTCGCTAGGTTCGTTTAGGACAACGACGCTTTTGGCCGTCATCCAATCGCTTAGCAGCTCCCCTCGTTGTCGGCTGCGATGTTCGGACGTATGTCCGGACATCTTGCTGAACCACGCAGGAGAAACCGCATTGGCGTCGATACCAAGCAACAGGGGGCTGTTACCGGCAAGCAGCAGCACCCTGTCCATGTACTCAATGAAGGGCTCTATGTCCTGGCTAAACTTGCAGTAGACGCTGGCAAAGAATATTTTGCCAAACGTCCCTTCTACGTGCACACAGACTCCGCAATTGCTGGAGTCAACCATTGTGCATTCGACGTTTACGTCGTTTACAACAACTGCAGCGTTGCATCTGGAATCCAGGAATGCCCGCATGCCAGCGGGCAACCCCCTAATGTGCCCATGGGTGGTGTATGGCTCCTGGATCAGAGCAACGCTACACCCTAAGCTTCTGATTTGAACGCCTAGATCCACCATTACGGAAAAAGCGCCCTGACAATTTAGCTGTAGTACTTTCATATTGTTTAGTAGAAACCTAATGCCTGGCCGAGACCCTGGCAACTGCCGCAGCGTACACTGGACAGTCCATGCTTAGCATGTAATGTCCAGCGGGGGCACCCTTGAAGTCGCAGTCGCGACAGTGGATAGCATTTGGGCACTCCCTTTTCGGGTGGCCAGATTGCCCACAGCGCCAGCAGACTTCTTTGGTTTGCCTGCATCTAGCCGCATAGTGATCAAGTCCCAAACAGCGGCTGCACCACTGAACTGGGGACTTTTCCTTAACCGGGAATGAGAAGTGCTTTATGTAGCACCTTCCCTGCTTGAGCAGAAGCTCAGCAACCCTGGGGGAACATTCGAGGACGACGTTAAGTCGTCCATCGCCCACCTTCCACGGGTTCGGGAGCCGAACCTCACCCTCAAAGTCAAGGCCAGGGGCCTTGTTCAAGTTGAGCTTATTCAGCTCAACAAGGAAGTCCTTCGGGGAGATCAATTTCTCTACCCTTTGCACCACCACCCTTTTTTTGGAGGATTCAGCCGTCAGGCCGACCTCCCCAAGCTTCTTATGCCCAGCCAGGGCGTCTCGTTCAGCAGCTGAGGGCATGCGGATAAGAACGCTTCCCTGCCTGCCAGGTCGCAGAGTGTGAACTCTGATCCCTGCAGCCGGGACCAGCTCCTCAACAACCCTCTTCTTAATTTCCTTGGTGGTCTCGTGCTGTTTTCCGCGCACTACCACCGACCATGTTTCTTCCGGCTTGATGGTATTCTTGGGAATACCAGCCGGGGCAGCAACCCTGCTAACGGGACCCGTTATGGCCGCAGTGGAAGCCACTTGGGCGAAGGAAGGCCTCTCCGCCGCAGGAACGCCAAAGGGAACGCCCATGGACTTGATGGGCGCGCCTTCGGCCTTTTGTGCACCGTTGGGTGCATTGCCCGAAACGGGAGCGACGTGGGTTGGGGCCACGGCACTATTTAAGCCCGCCTCCAGACGCTCATTGGTTCCGGACAACCCCAGAACAAGAGCCTCATAGCGCCCGGCCAGCTCCGCAATGCGGCCGCCAAACTCCGGGCACTCTGAAATTAGGCCTACAACGGCCGCCTTAATTTCGGCACATTTGCCGATGACGCCGTGAAGGCTTAAGCCGTCATTTGGCAAAGTGCCAGGCTTAGGTGCAGAGGAGTTCTGCACCGGAACTTTAACTGCTGAGGCTGTGAGAGCCGGCCTCATGCGCGGCAGGGGCTTAGGCGGCGGCACGATCGCCGACGCCTGCGCAACTAATTCCCGCAGGCTGCCCGCCGGCAGGGGAACCATACTCGGATGGGCCGGGGGACCCATCACGGTGTTAGAGCCCGTTGTTGGCCGCGAACAGCAGCCTGCCTGAGTCTGCAGCTCAAGGCTCGAGGACGATTTCCGCCTCTTATCACCCTTACTTCTTTTTGTAGGGATATTCTCACCCTCCGTCTCCATGGCGGACTCATCGGCAGTCGAGGCCGGAGCCACCAGCTTGGGTGACGCACATTTCACCCTTTTTTTCTTGATTTTCC